>BLKM01000605.1:277274-290457 GCA_013340265.1 Coptotermes formosanus
TCTCTTAATGTTTTATAAGGCAAAAGTTGCTGTTTGTTCTGAGATCCGTACAAAACACATAAACGCAATGTGGGCACCACGTAGAATTTTTTAATGTTAAACCTGGTGGTACGTAAAGTTACCGCTAGGCTTTAAAAGGTTAATTCTGAACTGCTGTTACTAGAGATTAGGACACAAAAATAAAAATATGTGTATTGCAGGCTTATTTTCCGCTCGAACCTTGTGTAGCCAATATCCGCGAATTTCATCTTTCTGTTCGTCCTACAATATCGCTAATTTTGTAAAGTTGGTAAGCATTGCGGTGCTATATAAGCGACACACGAAGGGCACTGAAGGAAACTGTTGACTTCAGCAGACAAGAGAAGAACTTCTCTAAAAGGTAGCGCTTTCATCAATTAGTATGTTACGAAGAGGTCTGGCAATTAAATAACCGGACTGATTTATTTTTATCTGCAGTATGCAACACTAGAGAGCTGACAAGTATATTTATTCCGAAGATTACTTGAGAAGAAACATATGGCAACACGTGTTTTGTTTGTATTTTGTTGTTTTGTGGTTACCATAGTGACGGGATATTCTTCTTGTGTGCCGAAATGCGAAGGGCGAAAAGCAATTATACTTTTTATAAAGATATTTGGAATCGCCTGATATATTGAGGTAAAAATACTGTTTGGAGTTAAGACTTGGATTTTCCAGTATGGCCATAAATAAAACGCCGATGTTCCCGTTGCAGAAATTCGGTGTACGGATGTCGCAATGAAAGGTAAATATCGTCGGTATTTACCTCTTTTTACTCCTTGAGATTTCACTTGTGTTTTACACAGAAATCCAATCAGTCGTTTTGAGTAATTGTGACAGTGCTGCACACATCGACAAAACTGGTTGGTCGAGAAATTACATTTAACGCCGTAAAAATGTACATTCAACGTAACACTTTTTGCAAAATAGAAGGCAAACAGAATAAATGGGATGAATCAAATTTTTAGCCTCAGCTTGGTTTTTCTCGATGCAATGTGCCATCCGCTTTGTAAGTAAATTAATTTTCACCTATCTCTAAGGATGTCTGCATCTGTGCGTGCTGCAGGGGCAGACGTCATCACCAGAAGCTCATTTTTCTTTAGAAAAATTATGTTGGGATACGGAGCAGTACCTCTGGCTCGCGTTTGTAGTAACGGTCATCATAAAACTGTTACGGCTGCAGCAAGGAATCAAGCCTGTGCGTTTACCCTTATTGATAACATATGAGCCGATCCCAGTGACCGTGCTGTCTAAGACGTGTGTCTGCGACCGCTGACTTGCTGGAATTGTGTGTTCGAATCCCGCCGGGGGCATGGATGTTTGTCTGTTGCGAGTGGTGTGTGTTGTTAGGTAGAGGTCTCTGCGACAGGCCGATCCCTCGTCCTGAGGAGTCCTACCGAGTGTATGTCGTTGAGTGTGATTAGGTGCAAAAAGAAAACCCTCTACACCTACAATAGGTAGGTAGAAAGAAGTCAGAATAAGAAAAAAAAAAGAAGACAACATTTGAAGTAATTATAAAGTACAGGTAAATTTTATATTTCGTTTAGTTAAATACCTTGTCATGAAGGAATAAGAGGGAGTAAAGATGTAGCCCTCGCTTTCTTAACTTTGGCAGTATATGGAGGTGACTGGTTAGTTTCATTTCCCGGCACCTTTACCATCTCGAAAATGCCGCCGGTACCCGCTGAATAAGGGACTGATTGGGTCCTATAGACACTCTGGACACTTTGGGAAAGACGAAAGCTGTTGCATGTGCTGGGAGACGAACCCAGTACTCTCGACCGTCCAGCCCGTACCCCTGTGCTGTATATCGACTGACCAGTCTCGGTTGCATTACACTGTACCTGCGTGTAGTGTAATAAATAAATGGAATAAGGAAAATATATGTGTAACGCGCCGTGTTTAATACTCGCTGAGAAACGCGTATTTTTTATTGTAATCCGTATATTAGTTCATGTTTTCAAGCCTAGTATGTTTGTGCCTTACTACTAACGCGTATTATTTGCCCTTATTACTCATTTTGAAATGTTGGATAATTACCCGTACTTTTTTAATACTCTCTTATGTTACGCAAAATAAAGGTGCATGAACAACAACGATGCTATTGCAGGTCTTAAAAGGCTGGCACTTACTCTACACGCTCGGTTACCCTTTTTAATAGCACCATGACTTAGATTACCAGCACGTGTAGTTAAACAATAATTATACGTTTAAAGTGACGAGTATAAGAATATTAACCCTTTAAAGACGAAGTGTGTCTGTTTTATATAAGGACTCAGTGCGTACCGCGCTGTAAACACTCTCCACTTCGGTTATAAAAACCAATTCCTTAATGTTTTATAAGGCAAAAGTTGCTGTTTGTTCTGAGATCCGTACAGCCTAATAGCCTAATGTTAATAGTACGAGCAATAGATTCTATAAGGAGGGTTTTTTTAAGTGGCGAAGGGCCCTGCAGCAGACCCTGCGGACGCACCGCAGCCTTGAGGCTTCTTGTGCAACCCTGTGATGATGATTATTATTTTTTGTCCTTTTCCTAGTAATTGAGCATCGGTGGAATGAAATTGACTGGGGAAAACCGAAGTACGCGGGGAAAAACCTGTCCCAGTGCCACTTTGTCCACCACAAACCCCACATGGATAACCCGGGATCGAACCCGGGCCTCCGCGATGGGAGGCCGGCGGCTAACCGCCTGAGCCATGGCACGGCCCCATAAGGGGGGTTGGTTTGAGTCTATGGAAGTCTGTTCGGCTCCCTCCGCATTTTTCCTAGTCATTGTTCACTGATCATGTTATGCATTCGACGCTATATAATCTGCGATATTCAAGACGTCGTCGAATATATGAAATATGTAGTCTGTCCGTCATCCGGTCTCTATGGAGGTGTGGAGGCGGGTGGTCTGAATTACCCGAGAATCCGGGACAGTGGGGGATCTCCGTGGTGTAGGTAACACGCAAAGAATCATCACTTAATGCTAAAGTAAAACGCCTTAAAGCAGAAATGCTATACCTAACAGTATAATAATAATAATAATAATGTGCTCTCATAATATTTTCAATAGGAAATACTGGGCCGCAGTTGTCCCAAAACTCTTCAGACCACCCAGGGATCCGGATTACCGGTGTCTGGATTACCGGTGTCTGGATTACCGGTGTCCGGATTACCGGTGTCAGGTTACCGGTGTCCGGATTACCGGTGTCTGGATTACCGGTGCCCGGATTACCGGTGTCAGGATTACCGGTGTCTGGATTACCGGTGTCCGGATTACCGGTGTCTGGATTACCGGTGTCCGGATTACCAAGGGACCACTGTAACTTCTAACCTTACCCTTCATTCACGAATACGTAATTGTCCAGAATTAAGCAAATGCGGAAGCACGATGTGTGTAAGTAGGCCTATATGCGTGCGTGCAGTGTCGCACCCGTTCTGCTCGTTCCATTAGAATTGCTACGCGTTAGGGGCAGTCTTTTTTTTGTGAAATGGCCGTGGTGAACAGACGTGACGTGAGTATACAAATAAGTGCGTGTTACATGATAGTGACGAAACGTGTAAGTGTAATGCTACTAATAAAATGCTGTCTATGTAAACATCCTTGTAAGAAATGCCCACGATTTTCAGTGTATTTAAACACGGTTGCACAAATCCCGGGTGCAAGTTCGCCCGTGGGGACCAAATTTTGTAAGGTGGCACCTAATATTTATGGGTCCTCAATATGGAAGTTCATGTTAACCTTCTGACCCCTAGAATCTTTAAGTGGCTCCTAGATTATTGGAAACTTTGTGTACCCCTTTCTATAGTGTTTTGCTAGTCCGTGCACGAATTTTGCAAAATAGACGAATCACTACAAATGTAATAATAAAATATTTAAAGTATTTTGTAAAATTTTTCATCTGCACTAATATTTTATCCATATTATTTTACATTAATTGCTGTAAATACTGCTGATACGGGCATCTTTTCACTAATGCTACATAAAAGCTTGCAACCCAAGTATTGTTAGGTGATTAGATTCTAGTCTGAACATAAACGTTGAAACTTGTTACGTACGAGTTTGTAAATAAAATAATAAATGACTTCTAGTTTTTAATGAAAGGGAGCATATCATCCATTCTTCGAGTATTCCTGTTGAGGCTAATTAACCCTTTTAAAGACGAAGCGTATCTGTTTTATATAAGGACTCAGCGCGTACCGCGCTGTAAACACTCTCCACTTCGGTTATAAAAACCAGTCTCTTAATGTTTTATAAGGCAAAAGTTGCTGTTTGTTCTGAGATCCGTACAAAACACATAAACGTAATGTGGGCACCACGTAGAATTTTTTAATGCTAAACCTGGCGGTATGTAAAGTTACCGCTAGGCTTTAAAAGGTTAAACAGTCATACCTAAATGGGCACGTATTTGGTTGGTCCACAGTTTATAGAAAGAACTGCTCTAAATTCTGCCTCAAATATTGTATATCCTTGCGCTATACATTAAGGGGAAGGCATATTCTGGCAATAAATATTGAAAAATTAGTGCTTAATTTAGGTCTAATTTATTACATTTATTTACATTATAATGCATATTTAGTCCACAAGCAAGTAGAGCATATACGAGTAATACGCCTGTGCACAGTACATTATCATTTACTGTGTGCGTACACAGTCGTAGGCACACTCAGGCATATGAGCGAGTCAACGTGGTTGATTTTCTGGAAGATACAGTAATTGTAATATGATTGAAGTTCATACATCATGTTTCTGTGCAAGCAGCATTTTGTAGTATACTAATTATGGGACACTTGCCCATAAATATGATTACTGGTACGTAAATAGGATATTGTTACGAGTTGCTGTATTTCCGACAGGAATACTCTGCTTCCTTGCACGCTACAATATTTAAATCCTACTTTAAGTGGAATGAAAACCAGTTAAAAGGCGATTAGTATCTGTATATACTTACTAGCACCATTAAACATTTACTGAATTCTGGTGTATCATTTCGCATGTTTTCATTAAAATTTTATTCTCTCTTTTTTTCCCACATTGGCACTAATACTGTAATTTTTATATCAATGTGTAATTAAAATATGCATTAGAAAATTTGCACTTACCTTATTAATTGTGGTGTTTATTTCCAGTCAATTGCTGGGTTAGCATGTTTTTAAATTCTCTCCCATTGTAAATATTTCGTAATTTTCTCTGGCATGATGAGTTTGTATTATATTTGAACTATTTTTTCTATTATTATTCACTTGCTAGATTACCCTTGTCTATAAGAGTCTGCCTGCATATATCAGACGCTGTAACTTGTCTCAGTAGACCGTAACGTTACGAGTATGAGTGAAACCAGTCCTTTTATGGTGATTTCTCTGGAACTGTTTCGAACGGTGTCGTCATTCTCTCTTAACAAACGCTGCAAATTCCATGGGATGCATTAAGTCGGAGTGTAGGATTCAGACTCCGGTAATGTATCATTAGGACACGTCTATGCATTCGCTTTTCTGTCAAGATGGGTGGGTATTGTTTTTGCCGGAAGAAAGTCTTTTTATACCCAGAATATTTTCTTCTGAGAACCCATATCACAGAATATGAAATACAGAATTGTATGCCGACCTCGATTCATTGTCTTATACGTGAGTAGCTGGCTAGGAAAGAATAAGTGGTAAAGAACATGCTTCATGTTTTGTAAGATTAGAAGGCATCTAACACTTGTCGGCTGAAAGTCGGGTTACGCTCTGCACATAAGGCCCTTAGAAGAACTTAGCGGGGGACAAGTTTTGAGAACTTCTGTACAGCCGAATTTTGTTAAGAACTTCTGTGGAGCCGACTTTGAGAAGAACTTCTGTGGAACCAAATTTTGAGAAAATTCCTCTGGAGCCGAATTTTGAAAAGAGGATTTGTGGAGTCGAATTTTGAGAAGCTCGTCTTTGGAACCGAGTTTTGAAAAATATCTGTGGAGCCGAATTTTGAGAAGAATTTCTCTGGAGCCGAATTTTGAGAAAAATATTTTTGGAGCTGAATTTTGATAAGAACTTCTTTGGACCCAATTTTCAGATGAGCTCCATGAACCGAATTTTGAGAACAGCATCTCTAGAGCCGATTTCTGAGAAGAAAGCCTGTGGAACGAATTTTGAGAAAAGTGTTTGTGGACCCGAATTTTGAGAAGAGCAGTTGTGGGGCCGAATTTTGAGAAAAGCCTTTGTGGACCCGAATTTTGAGAAGAGCAGTTGTGGGGCCGAATTTTGAGAAAAGCGTTTGTGGACCCGAATTTTGAGAAGAGCAGTTGTGGGGCCGAATTTTGAGAAAAGCGTCCATGGAACCGAATTTTGAGAAGCATTTCTCTGGAGCCGAATTTTGAGAAGAGCTTCTGTGGAACCGAATTTTGAGGATTTCTGTGAAGCCTAATTTTGAGAAGAGTATTTGTGAAGCCGAATTTTAAGAAGAATTCCAGCATAGTATTATTATTTGTAACGTGATTCAGTTACGGTTGTTTCAATTGTATCACTCGATTTCCCTTCTCACAAACCTAACCAACTGCAGGGCCCGAATATTCCGCTAACAACCAACCGCCCGACTTCCATTTGAGCAAAACCCACCGTGTGACAGCCTAAAAACGTAGACGATGTTAAATAATCTTTGTCATGTTCATACAAATTTATTTCCTCTGATTACCTAAATGGCAGTTCGAATTTAGTTTCCATGAAATGTGACAATTTTGTAAATGATTCAGTTGAATTTAATCAACAATGAAAAATAGAAGACTCGTTCATACTCGAAGAATATGACCAAGCTTCCAGCTGCTGCCGTCTAAAATATTTTGTGCCATGTGTGCTACTTATTGCATTATCGTCTTTAGAAAACCCAACCAACGAAAGCTATTTTTATTCAATGTGACACACGTCGTTGTGAAATACATTCAAATAGCGGAGACTGCAGGCGCCAAATACGTATTCTAAACCACAAATGGATGTATTCTTTCATTGGTAATTCGTTTCCGGGATACGTTATTTTTATTGGTTGTGGACAACTTGTCAGACCAATGGAATGTCTCTTTATATGTGGCCATTAAGGACATCCTACAGATTTCTTTGCAGACGTACTTACAACGGTACTGGTGGCGCTGGTGTCAAAAATGTTATCTCGACAGCGGATGTATAGACGTAAATACTGCAAGGTCACAGTCCTCATTTTGCCTCGCTTGTTACTCCTGTGGTTCATCCTATTTTCGCCACACATTTCAAGTAAAAAAACAAGCACCCTCAGTTTTGTAGAACGTGATATCGAAAATCTTCGAATCTTGTACGAATCAGCAGCATGCATTAATTAAATCTCGTTAAAGGTTAAACATAATCGAAAACTGGCCCTTCTAAACTTTGATGCCCCGCTCTAACATGGTTAACCTTTTAAAGCCTAGCGGTTACTTTACGTAACAGCTGGTTTAAAATTAAAATTCTCTACATTGTAGTGACATTGTGTTTATGTGTTTTGTACGGATCTCAGAACAAACAGCAACTTTTGCCTTATAACACATTAAGTGGTTTTTATCCCGAAGTGGAGAGTGCTTACAGCGCGGTCCGCACTGAGTCCTTATATAAAACAGATACGTTTCGTCTTTAAAGGGTTAAAGTTCCAGAGGAATCATTCTTTCTAATTTTTCAATTCTCATCAGATTTAAATATGATACGATTTCGTTATGTATTTAATAAATGAAAGATAAAATTTATGTATATGGTGGAAACTGTACAGTAATATCACAATAATTACAATGCTGCCACTTTTTGTTTCTTGTCCCGCAGGCACTCCTCGAGGTAAGAGAGATGAGAGGGATTTGGAATTGTTTTCGTGCATAAACTGTAGGTGAGGTAACTGATATAGTGCATAAACTAAACACCCTAACAAATACAGCCTCTGCAAACAACACAGGTAAATGTTAATTAAACTTGTATTTTATGCAGAATAACCATTATTTCGTGCTCTAATTCATCAACAGACCATAAATATATCTACTGTGTTCAAAGTACTACATTTCTCCACTTTATGCGTTATATTTGTCATCGGTATTGCCGTAAAATTCATATTTGTTCTCATTTATATTTCTTGTAGGCCCAATCGTGACAGAGATTTACCGTCGATTGTATTAGATGTGAGCTTTCTTGACCAATTATTGACGCAGTATTATTTGAAATACTTAAAAGGCCATTACATAAAAGGTCATTAGATAAAAGGCCATTAGATAAAATGTAATTAGATACAAGGCCATTAGATAAAAGGTCATTAGATAAAAGGCCATTAGATTAAGGCTATTACATAAAAGTTAACTAAATAAACTTAATATTCAAATACGACGGCCAGGGTTACTTTAGAGATCTGCACTCTTCTGGGCTATTACCCAGCGTCCAGTGGGTAATTCTTTATCCCTCGACGCTGGGTAATATCCCAGAAGAGTGCAGATCTCATCAACATCGCAGCGGAAGCCTGAAATCAAGGATTACTTTTCCTTGTTGAAGCAGAAGCATCTGTACCGCGTTTGTGTGGGAAATATCACTTGCCGAAACATGTTTCGTTCCTAAAATTCGTGACTAAAATGTAACAATATTTTGTGCAGATTGTAAGTTAAATACCTCTCAGATTTCTTTATATAGGACTACTGAAGTGCCCTGGGCCCCATATAAACTATGAGTACAGACTGTGTGCCTCCTGGACAGTGTACACCACCGTCTATGTCAGTTTCTGCACTGAAAACGCTGACATAAAACATGAACGAATGTGATAATTCCGCGTAGCGATAAGCTGACAGTCACTCACGTGGTCAGGGAATTAAGCAAATTTATTCTGAAGTTTGTAACACGGCTTTGTATTTATGGATTGTACTACACAGTGTCTTAACATTGGGTTTATCACTGTGGTATAGCTACTCAATCCTGCATTATTCTACCTTATTGTACGTTACTTCTTGCATACAGGGTTTTGGTGAGGAGACATGAGGGAAAGAGATCACTTGAAAAATCTAGGCATAAATGGGAGGATAATATTAAAATGGAACTTCAAGACGTGGCATAGGGAAGCCTGGACTGGATTGATCTGGCTCAGGATAGGGACAGGTGGTGGTCTCTTTGAATGCTGTAATGAAGTTTCGGGCTCCATAAAATGCGGGGAATTTATTGACTAGCTGAGGATCTGGTAGCTTCTCATGAAGGACTCTGCTCCGTGTAGTTAGTTAGTTAGTTCTTTCTAGACCAGCGGTGTCAAACACACTGCCCACCTTAAAAATGTGTATCCCTCTCACTGATCATGTGTTTATTGTAGGGCCCGGTTCAGTGTCGAAGATGTTTTAAACTTAAGCAATTATAAACATATTTTATCGCGGTCTGTAAAGGTTCAGAAAGGTCTGCTGTACCTAGATGGTAACGTACAACTTAAGTCAGTACGGGATAACAATGCAATAAAGTTTAAAGTTAAATAAGTATAAAGTATTTCATCTTTATTATAAGAAGTATGAAATATTCTTAATGACGGGTTGAGTTTTATACAAAATACGTGACCTATTTAATGCTTAAAATGACGCATAGCGCCCTTAAAATTTCAATATTATATCCTTTTGTCCTTCGTAAAGTGTGTATATGAGACCCGTATTCTAGAGGGTCGAGCTCTTTTCGTCCAGGGTACAGGGGTAACAATACCAGAGGTCTTCGCTTGGCGGCCAAGTTGGCTTAGTGTAGCCATATACGAGTACGGTATATCACAAGTTCATGGAAGAAGCGTATTTTCGGAACACGATATTTACTATGTTATGCATTCGTGGTTAGCAGTTGACGACATTAATTTATATCAAATATAAATCCTAACAAAATTACTTGAATTTGTTCCTGTTCACGCCGTGAAGTCATGTAGGGGGAGTAGAGGTATAGCTCCACTCATTCTTAACCTCAGCATTAGATGGAATTAGGTGGTTAAATTTCCGACCCGGCCGCTTGACCTCCGGGAAGGAACCCCAGTGCCCATTGAATAGAAGACTGGGTGGGATACCGAGCCGGTCTGGAGGTTTCGGAGAATAGAAAAATCTCTTTCGCCTACTACTTATGTTAAAAATTCAATTTTTTTATACTTGGAATTCATCAGATTGCCAAAAAAACGCAGTAGTCTGTAGGACTAGCAGTGTCTTAGTACATTGCACCGTATTGGTACATTTTACTTTAGTTTTATACTAAGTGTGAGCTAGTTGCAACACTCATGAGGAAAAACAAAGTCTTCGCCGTAACACGTAGACTATTCGCCCCCCCCAAATACCAAGTTTCGTCGAAATCTGTTCAGTCATTTTGGAGCTACATAATAGGGGATGATAAACGGAGCATGACCTCCACTTTGTGCCTTCACTTGGTGCAACTAACGCCTTTCTACGCTGTGTTACTTTGTGACGGATGATTCGCTTTTCCACGACGGCAGTTGTCAACACGGACACAGTATGAATTTTAGCGGTTAGCCGCACTGGGCAGTTGGTTGGTTGCGTGGTCAGTGGCTGTTACCGCATAATTTTTTTCTCTGTGTTTATACATCTCTCGCGGGGGTCATTTCATCATTACGGGCCCTACCGTTGATGATTCCACACGGCCCAATTATTGAGGTACACGACACTCTCTCTCTCTCACCCCATCCACCCAAACAACTGCCACTTATAAGGTGCTGGGAACGTTTAATAATTTCGCCCTCCTGTATCCCAATCAAACAGCGCTTGTTGCAAAATGCAGGACTCCATAAGGAATTAATGTTGCACGTCTGAAGTTGCAGTTTTTTGTTTGCCACATATGAGGTTCACACGGTGGTGACTGAAAGCTTACTGTCTTCATGGATGTAACGCCTTGTAGTCTGGTAGAAGTTTGTCGACGTTTCGGCGTAACGTCCTTCCTCACGTAGCAGCACACAGTAACCTTAAAAGTATTATTCAGTCAATAATTCTCATTGCCTCCTCTTATCACAGACAGTGTATAAGTCCGTATCATTACCAGTGTAAAAGTCCTTATCATTACCAGTCTGTAAGTCCGTATCATTACCAGTGTAAAAGTCCGTATCATTATCAGTTTGTAAGTCAGTATCATTACCAGTGTATAAGTCCGTATCATTACCAGTGTATAAGTCCGTATCATTACCAGTGTATAAGTCCGTATCATTACCAGTGTAAAAGTCCGTATCATTACCAGTGTATAAGTCCATATCATTACCAGTGTATAAGTCCGTATCGTTACCAGTGTATAAGTCCGTATCATTACCAGTGTTTAAGTCCGTATCATTACCAGTGTATAAGTCCATATCATTACCAGTGTATAAGTCCGTATCATTACCAGTGTTTAAGTCCGTATCATTACCAGTGTATAAGTCCGCGTCGTTATCAGTGTATAAGTCTCGTCGTCCGTGTATAAGCCCATCTGTATGGTCTATATAGATCAACAGCCTATTGCGTCATACTCTCTACTCCACGATTCTGGTCGAAGAGATAGTCCCCCGCGGGAACACCAAACTCTCTTTGCCCATTACCATACACACATGTGCACTTATCACACTGTACTTCTGCTGCATCTACCCCTTATTCTCACACGTTCTCTTAAACCCCATTACTCTATGCAAATTGCCGCCCACAGCATATTTAACCACAGTTTGCGTCACTTGCATTCCCTACGGCATAGTCCACTAATTTACCAACCCTTCCAAAGGAGATCGCGAATTATTAAGTTGAATAAGGGAACTTTGGGGTGAGGAACTCGAAATCAGCCGGGTTCATTTACAATCTGCAAACTGCGCAGGTGAAAGTGTTGAAGTTACAGGATTTTTCTCCTTTCCGAAACATCCAGGCCGTCTCTGAACCGCAGCCAGCCTTTCATTCAGATGGGTACCGGAGGCTAGCGGCTGGGTCGTCAGTCTGGCCAGTTAACTTTTTCCAGTGCTGAGGTTTAGGATTTGTGGAGCTGTACCTCCACTCGCCATTGCCGTCATGGCATGCACAGTTTTAACTTTGCCTTTACCACCTACTTTCAAGAAACTATTTTAAGAAAATATACTTTGAAAAAAATTTCAAGTTTGTGGGCAATATCATGGGTGTTTGTAAATATATAAACACCTTTTTCTTTACAGATAAAGTTTAACTTTCTAAAGTCTGGCGTTACTTCATTCACCATCAGGTTTAACATTAAACATTGCAACATTTTGCCGACAGAGTATATTAACGTGTTTTGTACGTATCTCTTTACACACAGCGACTTTTTCCGTGAACAACATTAACTGATTTGCTTTTATAACCGAGACGGAAAGCGTTTACTGCGCGGTACGAGCTAAATGTGTACCTAGTACACGTTATTCTCAGTCTTCAAAAGGTTAAAGTACACCCCCCCCCCTCCCTGCGGTATCTGTGTGCTAAACGAATCTTGGAACCTCTGTTCTGTTAAATGTACAGAGTGCTTAAAAGATTTAAGACGATCTGATGTTTGTTGTTATGACTTGTACAAATTTTTATACAATCATCCATTTTTAAGAAACGATTAGGTGTAATCTGAGCTTTTTGTAAAGTGTGAGTTACGTTGCGCAGATGTGTACCAAACTTTATTCCGTGTACAAATTTTATTGTACAGTTACATAATATTAAATTCCACCGAAGTTGTCGAGTCGTTTTTCAACACTAGCGGAATTCTCTTCGAAATTTCTGCAGAGAAACTTGACGAATCTGATCTCTTCTTCTCTGCCAGTAAATAAGGCCCTCTTGCATCACAGCCACTGGGGGACGCTTTGGTGTCAGTTCAACTGAGTATGAACTTTGTGAACTACTACTAAATAATCTAGGGACCCCTTCGTTTGGAAAGGAAACACTGCTCTTATTGTCCTCGCTGTTCTGACATTATTTTCACCGTCTCCTACAAAGACAAAGAAACAATATTTAAACAGTGTATACGGTAATCTTGGCCGAGCCCGGCAGCCGTGCGGTCTAAGGCGTAGGTCTGCAGCCGCTCGGTTGCTGGGAAAGCGGGTTCGAATCCCGCTGAGGGCATGGATGTTCGTCTGTTGTGTGTTGTGTAGGTAGCGACCTCTGCGACAAGCTGATCACTCGTTCAGAGGAGTCCTACCGGGTGTGTGTGTGTGTGTGTGTGTGTGTGTGTGTGTGTGTGTGTGTGTGTGGTGTGTGTGTGTGTGGTGTGTGTGTGTGTG
>BLKM01000605.1:290478-387978 GCA_013340265.1 Coptotermes formosanus
GTGTGTGTGTGTGTGTGGTGTGTGTGTGGTGTGTGTGTGTGTGTGTGTGTGTGTGTGTATGTGTGTGTGTGTGTGTGTGTGATCTAGAAACCTCAAAACGAGGCAGCCTAGGCCCGAGCTGGGCTGTCGCGCCACAAAGTAAAATATTCAGTCCTCTTAAAGTGGCGTAATGACAGTGTCATAGCATAAGTAGGACTGAAGTGAGTAAGGAGGGAACGTTATCAGTGCATCCAGGAAGTTTGTGTGGGAGGCGGTCACCAAGATCGGGGGGAGACAGCATGTTCTTCCGAAACGTCGATATTCGATAATAGTATATCTAAGCATGAGTTATATTCTATTTAGTATATTGCTCTCATCGTCAAATATTATTCGGGTAATCAAATCAAGAAGAATGAGATGGGTGGGGCATGTGGCACGTATGGGAGAAAACAGAGGTGCGTGCAGGATTTTGGTGGGGAGACCTGAGGGAAGGGGACCACTTGGGAGACCCAGGCGTCGATGGGAGGGTAATATTAAAATAGATCTTCAAGAAGTGGGATGGGAGCATGGACTGGATTGAGCTGGCTCAGGATAGGGACAGGTGGCGGGCTCTTGTGAATGCGGTAATGAACCTCCGGGTTCCATAAAATTCGGGGAATTTCTTGACTAGCTGACACACTGTTAGCTTCTCAAGAAGGGTTCTGCTCCGTGGAGTTAGTCAGTTAGTTAGTTAGTTAGTTAGTATATTGCTACCGTTTGAAGGCATATAAATTGTGTTTTTCATAAATTCTTAGCCACAGGCTCTGTTTCAAAGTCAGGGAATATAGCGTCGGTCCTATAAGCAGCCTACGTGACTGTGGCTGTTCCTTAGACCTGTCTCGCAGGGAAATGCTAATGCGACTGCCGCTGAAGGTGAAAACTCGCTTAAAATGATCTTGACCTCCCACTGTGCTCAGGTCGCAGTGACCTACTTCTTTGTGACGACTTCCAGTATAGATTTAACGTTACAGTGTGTCTGGGCAAATCTGTTACTGAAGGTACGATGCCGCTGACATAAGTAAATCACAAATGCCTTTTCCTGAATCTTGTGCGAACGGTAATTTTAATTTGAAATATGGCGCTTCATTTGCACCAGGACTAATGATAGATGAATGAATGAGTATGAGGCATTTTTTAAAATGATATTGACAGGGGAAAACTGAAGTACTCGGAGAAAAACCTGTCCCAGTGCCACTTTGCTTACCGCAAATCCCACATGGACTAACCTTGCATCGAACCGGGTCTCCGCGTTGAGAGGCCGGCGAATGACGGCCTGTGCCAGGGACGGCACAGAGCGACGCTGTAAAATGAAGCTTGCCCCCTCACTCTTTCCCTGTTGGCGATTTTGTGTCAGTCACGCCACAATTCGCCCCCAAAGGGAGACATTTTTGTGTGGGCACGTTTCAAAATATAATTCGTTAACCTGCTTCCTGCTGTCGGCATACAGTTAATTTCTCTCGAGAATTGTTCGTGTCCGCAAGCTATTTGCGCCACGTTCGTGACTGAATTCTTAAAGGATATTTAAGCTGCTGCTGTTTCAACTTTTATCAGTGCTAGTCGCAAGGTTCGTAACACATGTTCTGCAGTTCATAGGTTGCTTGTCTGAAAAATCTAATCTTCAACAAATATTACAGTGATAAAATCAAGAAGAAGTAGATAGTCTTATCATTTAGTACGCATAGATGGAAGGTGAGACACAAGATTTAGTCGGAAGACCACAAGTTAAGAGAAATTGGAAGACCTGGCAGTAGATGGAAAAATAATATAAGGCAAAAAATATACATTAAAGATGTGAGGTGTGAAGCTGTAGCATACATTCTTGTGGCTCAGTGCAGTGACCAGGGCCGGGCTTTTGAACGGGGAAACAAAGCTCTGGTTTCGCTTAGACTGGGGAATCTTTGTTGCCTGGCTGATTGACTGTCGCATTTCGAAGAAGGACTTCACTGCATTATGTTAACCAGTTCGCGTGAGATAATGGGAGATAAATAATGCTTTAAATTACCGTATTACCAGCCTCTTAAGAAGCTGCAAGTGATAAGATGCACCCTGTAAGTAGGAAGGTATTTGTGCGGATTTAATTGTCTTTGACCTCCCTGTGTTAAGATGCAGGGTGACTGTTGGGTACATTTTCAGGGGAAACCCGTCTTATGGGGCGGGAATATAATATAATATAATACAATATAATATAATATAATGTGTAATTAGTGGAAAATCCCAGCGGCCGCGCTGTCTAAGGCGTGGGTCTGCAGCCGCTTGCTTGTTGGGACTGTGGGTTCGAATCCCGCTGTGACATGGATGTCTGTCTCTTGTGAGTGTTGTGTGTTGTCAGGTAGAGGTCTCTGCGACGGGCTGATCACTCGTCCAGAGGAGTCCTACCGAGTGTGGTGTGTCTGAGTGTGATGGTGAAGCCTGGATAATGAGGAGGCGCCGACCCACTAGGGGCTGCTGCACCGTTGGGGGAAAAAATAGTGGGGACTGCTTCAAATAAGGACAGCGAGACAACACAAGAAGTGGACGAGTTGTTGCAGAGTTACCGGCATTCGTTTAAGGGGGGAAACTATAAAACTTACGTAAATTTACACTGAAATAGTTCAACGAATTCCTTCTGATGCAAGAGTGTTTTCTGTTTGAAAATTGTGCTTCAAAACGCATTTGCTGTAACGCTGATGCTAAGATGGTTTATATACGTGACGAAATCCGGCAGAAGAAGAAATTTTTCCCTAAACGTGCAATTGGAAGATCGTAAACGATAACATTAAGAAGAATTTTAACCCTTTAAAGACGAAACGCATTCTGTCCAATATACTCAGTGCGTACCGCGCAGTAAACACTCTCCACCACAGTTTAAAAAAACAATCATTTGATGACGTGTCAGGTAAAAGTTGCAGATTGTTTCCAGGTAAGTACAAAACACATAAACGCAATGTGAGTACCATGGAGAATTGATTAAAGTTAAGCCTGGTAGTGCGTAACGTTATCGCTAGGCTTTAAAAGGTTAAGGATCTATCGCGGAATGGTATCCAGCTGCGGTATTTTTTGTTGGCGATGGGAAAACTTCTAGTTTTGGTATAACGCAGTATCGATTTATGTTGTATTTTATTACTGAGAGTGTTTTGCTGATACGCTTGCTCCTATTTCAGATTATTACGGTCCTCTAAAAGTGTTTTCTATTTTGAAACATGATGATTCAAGACGGCCGGAACTGTTTAACTTTACAGTGAGGTGCGTACCCAATGTGAGGAGGGCTGCCGGGCTGCAGCGTGCCTGCCAAATCGAAATTAAAAAAAAAAAATACATTCTGTAGACGATGATATCAAACCTTTTACGTGATTTGGGCTTAAGCTGAAATGAGCCACTGAAATCGGCTAATAACTAGCACATTGATTCAAAAAGCTTTTGACGATGGTGTATAATATTGTGTGGTGATGGATTTATGGACTTTATCCATCGTCCGAAGAGTAAAATATTAAAAATATTAAAAATTAGAATCGCAACTTTTCGGACGCTGGCTGTGCTTCCTCCTCCTCGTCCAGTGATGGAGGGTAGCTCTGTCTAACGGGCCTAACAGAGTAGGTGTTCTTCTCTTCTCCCCCTCCATTCATCTGAGGACGGAAGCAGAGCCAGCTTCCGAAACGTTGTGGTTTTAATTTTTTAATATTTTAATATTTCGGACGATGGATAAAGTCCATAAACCCATCACCACACAATAGTACATTGATATTTTGAAAAATGAAATAAAACTTAGGAAGTCTTGGACCAAATTAGAAAACCAAGAAGATAAATTTAACCTTTTAAAGCCTAGCGGTAACTTTACGTACCACCAGGTTTAACATTAAAAAATTCTACGTGGTGCCCACATTGCGTTTATGTGTTTTGTACGGATCTCAGAACAAACAGCAACTTTTGCCTTATAAAACATTAAGAGACTGGTTTAACATTAAAAAATTCTACGTGGTGCCCACATTGCGTTTATGTGTTTTGTACGGATCTCAGAACAAACTGCAACTTTTGCCTTATAAAACATTAAGAGACTGGTTTAACATTAAAAAATTCTACGTGGTGCCCACATTGCGTTTATGTGTTTTGTACGGATCTCAGAACAAACAGCAACTTTTGCCTTATAAAACATTAAGAGACTGGTTTAACATTAAAAAATTCTACGTGGTGCTCACATTGCGTTTATGTGTTTTGTACGGATCTCAGAACAAACAGCAACTTTTGCCTTATAAAACATTAAGAGACTGGTTTTTATAACCGAGGTGGAGAGTGTTTACAGCGCGGTACGCACTGAGTCATATAAAACAGATACGCTTCGTCTTTAAAGGGTTAAATGAGGTGAGTGAGTCATGGAACTTGTAGTTATGTGTACATGAATGCAGTTGCAAACAGTGTTATGTTACAGGTATATTTATGGCGTGATTCCTATAAAGTAGTGTTTAAAATCAAAAATAAATTATAATGAACCTCAGGGCCAACACAATTCTCCCCCCCGCTCCCCCCACCCATCCCAGTAAAAAACTCTGGTTGCGCGCCTGATTCCAGCTGCGGGCCAAATCTTTCATTGCCATGTTTACGCGTCCCTGGGGAAAGACACGCATCCAGCCTTGATTCATCGTACAGTTTTTCTTCCTTTACTTGAATCCAGTGGTTTTCAAACATCATGATGTTGCAGACAGCTTAGAAAATCTCTCTAATTCCGTGAACCCCCTCCCAACAATAATTTGAAATCGAGGAACCCTAAGGCGCGGCCTGCGGTAACATTTAAATTTCGAATAGTTAAAAAGAAGAAACAAACTGAAACTTCCAAGTCTTTATTCAATCTGTGTAAAAATTCGTTACAAAATATGTGATATCATTAGCGATAAAACCATGATTCGGAAGAACTTTGCATTCTTCTCATCGGAATCTAGTCAACTTGGGAGTCCCTTGGGCACAACTCTCGCAGCCCTGGTTCACAAACACTGTCCAACATTATTTCAGACAAACAGGTTTAGTAAATTCATTAAAAATATCTAATGCAAAATTCTTTCCTTCTAACATTATAGGGATACAAACAATCTCGCAGATTTCCTGGCCAGGCCTTGCGAACCACAGATTGATAACCATTGTTCTAACCAACACTGTTTATGTTCCAAGTACCCGTAATTTATTCATAGAAATAAGTTTAATGTGTTCCATGTCCTGCACTGTATTATACAAAAAACATTAATCACCAACAAATGCGCAAAGAGTTTTTTCATCAATTGTAATACTCCTATATGTTTCGACCCTACTGGGTCATCTTCAGGGAGAACTTTCTGTTGTCGTTACACTAAGGTTGCACTTTACAGTTGAGTGAGAATGTGCTGTTGACTGCGTACTGCGTTGTTTTTGGAGGCGTGAACTCTACGCGGTCCCGACTTGCACTGCAAGCCAGGACCGCGGAGAGTTCACGCCTCCAGTACACAGTACGCAGTCAACAGCACGTTCTCACTCAACTGTAAAGTGCAACCTTAGTGTAACGACAACAGAAAGTTCTCCCTGAAGATGACCCAGCAGGGTCGAAACATATAGGAGTGTGTTACAACTGATGAAAAAACTCTTTGCGCATTTGTTGGTGATTAATGTTTTTTCATAGAAATAAATTCGATATCTACAGTTCGTTAAATGTTCTATACGTAGTAAATGGATTTGTGCTTTTTTTTTGTATGGTAGAAGCGTGATGTTAAATTAAGATGGAAGTTAAGACTATGGTACTTAAACGAGTGTTGCCCGAACTTTTTTCGCTCGCGGGCCCCTTTTGGCTTTGAAAAATAACCATGGATCCTCACATCCTTGCTCACGTAAATGTAGCGTGTCCGGCTGATAGGTACCCAAATTAGATATTTACACCTCAGAACTGATTTTAGACAGCTACGAACACATACCAGTAGCATACGGAAGAGTGCGCTGCATGATTTGACCTTAATTACTGATTATCGCTTGCTTAGTGTGTACAGGGTGTTTCTTAATTAGATATTCTAACCGCCATATGAAATAAAAACATCGCCAATTAAAGAAGGTCCGTGACTGTTTTTAACAAAACGTTAACCCTTTAGTTAAAGAATAAGTGAACTTCAAAGTAGCCATTACAGAAATATGTCCACGGATCCCCTGGGGACGGGTCGCGGATCCCTTGGAATCAGCGGAGCACGGTTTGGGAACCACTGGCTTAGACGTATTATTTTTCTACATTATGGCTTAACGAAAATAATAAAATTCTTGGAAGGGGCAGGAAAACTGTCTCTCTGCTGTACACAATGTCACTAATGGAGCAAAAACTTGAAGCCTTTTTTGTCGTTACACCGTGTCGTCTGGTAAATAGTTACCAATGTTTTAAGGACCATAGTGACTTCATCTTCAGCGTGACGAGGTAACAGCCCAAACAAGACTTGAATCTTCACTAACACCTCTGCGATAACCCCAAATCTCACAAGAGCCGAGAAGTTTTGTATGGCTGTATGTGACTGTACTTGCAGCTGGGGGGTACACATTCCTGACCATGGTAATGCATATTCTTGTACCACAGAAGGTGGGGAATTTTTTTATTCAGCTAAGCGACTGTCAGCTTCCGTAGTGTGACTAAACGTAATGTGAGTAGTTTTGTATTAGAATTCATAAAACCTCTCTTCGGTGGGAACTGTTCCAGTGCGAACGTAGCCTTACAAGAATGTTAATGGAAGAGCATCAAGAAAAGAGAAGGCGATCGTTGGAGAGAGATACGGAATGTGCGCGCTGCATTTTCATGAGAATCGTTTAGCTACAGTGAATCAGACTTTTGTGAGAAATTGCTGTATTTGGGAAGCGCTGCTAAAAGACCATTATGTGGCTTTTCGGTTAAGCGTCTTTGAATAGATCGTTATGGAAAACGTACATGTGCACCCACTCAGTGTACTGACAGAAGTGAATATGAAGTGCATATGTACTCACATAGTATGGCGCAGTTAATACCCTCTGTGTATGAGCGATCGGTTTGTGAGTTTTTCGCTTATACGAGATACACAGATTAATTATTGTTTTTCAATTTACTAAATAATTTTCTCTTGTGGAAGCTACTTTCTGTCGCAAAACCAGGGCCGTGGGGTCGGTACACAAAAGCTCCGACTCCGACTCCTCGATTTTTAAAACTCCGAGTCCGACTTCTTCATAAAAGCTCAATATGCATTAATAACGGTAAACCTATAAGACATTTCATCGCCACCACGTGAATCATCAGGCTACTTTTTAGACTTATAACCTATATTTAAGCATAAGTCTAATAATTACTGTAGCTATCAGGGCTCTGGAGGTGGAGTTTCCAGATAAGATTTTAGATTGAGGTCGGAGTCGGGATCGGTACATTTTTACCGACTCCGACTCCACCTAAAATTCCTTCCGACTCCGACTCCACAGCCCTGCGCAAAACGATCATTGTTCTCGGGGCCACTTCTCGGATGTCGTCGGTTCCCGAATTTCTTCAAATACGCACATCAAGGGCGTGATGACCCACCAACACAAACGATGAAGAACTTATTTTTTTAATATGTAATAAACCTCTGTTTGTGTTAGATTTATATTTATAATAAGGATGATGGCTAATTTTTGTGCACGTTTCATACGACTTCAGTAATATAACTATTTTTTATATACAGGCTAATTAATGGGAATATCGTTTAAATACAATAATGTATCACTGTCTTTATTTTATTCATACTTAGGTACCATGCTGTGTTGTGTTGTGGTGAAGTGTATATTTTTGATGAGAAATTCTTGACATGTGGAAGCAATTAAAATTTATAACATGTGAACTAATAGGAAATTAATTTGTATTTGATGTTCTTTCGCTTCACAAGCAATTTTTCAGGAATATATCAAGCTCATAAACTGAGAGATTACTGGAGATAGGTGCCAACTTTTCGGAGGAGCTTGATGCTTCTGTTTTACAGATAGAACGCTGCACCGTTTCACCAACCAGGGCTGTGGAGTCGGTACACAAAAGCACTGACTCCGACTCCGACTTCTTCATAAAAGCTCAATATGCATTAATAACGGTAAACCTATAAGACATTTCATCGCCACCACGTGAATCATCAGGCTAATTTCTAGACTTATAACCTGTATTTAAGTATAAGTCTAATGGTTACTGTAGCTATCGGGGCTCTGGGTTTGGAGTATCTAGTTAAGATATTAGACTGAGGTCGCAGTCGGAGTCGGTACATTTTTACCGACTCCGACTCCACCTACAATTCCTTCCGACCCCGACTCCACAGCCCTGTCACCAACCAGCCAAACAGCCAGCCAACAAACCAACGAACGAACGAACGAACCAACGAACCAACCAACCAACCAACCAACCAACCAACCAACCAACCAACCAACCAACCAACCAACCAACCCCCCCCCCCCCCACACACACACACCAACTTATTAAGTTAGACCGTCACTGCTTAAGCAACACAGCTGGAATGTGAAAGCAGTGTTGTGTAAGCTGTAATACAGGGTGCGATTGCGCTGGTGGGTTTGGCGTTTAATTTGTTTCCTTATTGGGCCAGTCAAAATATCTCAATAACACGGCTGCAACCATTGCTGGCTGAAAAAGGGGAATTGTCTGAATAAGTGGAAGTGAGCAAAGCGGCGTCTGTTGGGGCCAAGGATTGTAACGGTTTGAGAGTTAATAAAAAAATACCCCAGGAAGGCATACGTTATTTATATACGAGTATATAAATAACGTAATGGCAAGAGGGGGCGGAGTAATCAAATCGGTACATTAATTAGGCTGCTGTCTGGATACCAGATGAATTGCCGTTAGATGTCAAGCAGGGCGAGAGATGTGTCTCCTCATCACTGAATCCAAACCAGCTGTAGGGCTCACCCAGTCTGCTATCCAGTGATTATCGGGGGCAATCCCTCCAGGGATAAAGCGGGCGGTGAGTGAAGCTCATCTAATGCCGAAGTCACGGATGCCACTTCCTCATACGTCTTCATTGCCTGTTACTCTATTAAACACTTGCACAATGTCACGAATTCTTACCAGTCATACATTACATAACTAAATGACTCCATGGAGCACAGGCCTTCTTGAGAAGCTAACAGTTTCTCAGCTAGTCGAGAAGCTAACAGTTTCTCAGCTAGTCAAGAGATTCCCCGCATTTTATGGAACCCGGAAGTTCATTACCGCATTCACAAGAGCCCGCCACCTGTCCCTATCCTCAGCCAGCTCCATCCAGTCCATGCCCCCATCCCACTTCTTGAAGACCCATTTTAATATTATCCTCCCATCTACGCCTGGGTCTCCCAAGTGGTCGCCTTCCCTCAGGTCTCCCCACCAAAATTCTGTATGCACCTCTCTTTTCCCCATACGTGCTACATGCCCCGCCCACCTCATTCTTCTCGATTTGATTACCCGAATAATATTTGGTGATGAGTACAGGTCATTAAGTTCCTCGGTCAAACATTACACAACAGGAAAAATTCAAAATTGCATTCACAAATTCTTCAATGACGCAACAGCTAGCATCGGGCCCTGGCCTCTTGAATAGTTCGCCTCCAGATATCCCTGTCCCTCGCTAGTGTTCTCCAGCTTATACTCAGCGGCAAGATGGAGACCCTCTTGATGGCTTCCCATATCAGCCATGGTCTCCCCACGGGTAAAAAGAAACTGGCGGTCGATTAAATCTGGAAAATGTCTGCTGTTGTCCAGTTCAGAATATTTTGTCTTCCTTTTCATTATGTATGACATAAAAGCCAAAGTGTAAGAAATTACTGTAGACTCTCGAATGAACGGACTAGTAGGGGGAGTGGGTGATCCGACAATGCTGATTATCCGGTACTTCCGAATTATGTAGCCTAAAAAGTCGCCAAAACAGTAATACAGTACTCTATATGCTATAACACTAATGCGTACACGTAATACCGTACACAACTGTCCTGTTAGCACTGTCACTTTCTCTGGGAACCATCGTTAATTGGAATTTAATAAATTTCGGATAAATATAATAAATCCACGATCCAGGTTGTGAACAGAGCAATACACTACGACCTGCACGCGAGCGTCAGCAAAAACTGAGCGCGCGTCCATGGCCGCCACCTAGCGGCCGCTTCTCTAATTAACAGTCGAGACCGTTAATTGCACGCATTCCCATTGCGGGCGACAATTTCGGAACCAGCAGATTTGTTCAGTTATTTCCGAAATCCGTACATAAGGGGTCCGTTAATTCGAGGGTCTACAGTACAAAAATTCTGATGATGAAAGCAAGAAGGGTGAGAGTGGCAGAGAATGTAACCCTTATGGAGGGGAAGTGAGAAATTCATACAAAATTTTGACTGAAAAAGGTGAAGGAAAGAGGATACTTCGAAAACCTGAGCACAGATGGGAATAACCTTATTTTAAAATGGGTCTTAGGGATATGGGAATTTTGTGGATTTGATCCATCTGGCTCAGAGTCGGGATTAATTGCAGGAATTTTTACATACACTAACAAATATTTTGGATCTGTAAAAGGTGGGGCGTTTCTTGAGTAACTGAGCTACTGACAGCTTCTCAGCGTTGCTTCCTATCTTTTTCTTTCTGTGTGTTGTGATACAAGACTCTTTTCTGCTGTATCGAGGTGCGGCAGTCCAGATTACTGCATATCCTCAGCAAGGCTATATCTTTATGTGCAGAGACACCATTATGGCTGCTGCTCCAGATCGCACCCATCAAGAACGAGCGGGATCTGGTCGTGCTGTTCCTGCTTACCTTCAGGGACATCACGGCCCTGAAACAGCCTATCGAGTCCGACGACAGCAAAGGAGGTAACTTTACTTCTAGTTGTTTCTGTGGTCTAACACACAACATAACTTAACCCTTTAAAGACGAAGCGTGTCTGTTTTATATGAGGACTCAGTGCGTACCGCGCTGTAAACACACTCCACTTCGGTTATAAAAACCAGTCTCTTAATGTTTTATAAGGCAAAAGTTGCTGTTTGTTCTGAGATCTGTACAAAACACATAAACGCATTGTGGGCACCACGTAGAAGTTTTTAATGTTAAACCTGGTGGTACGTAAAGTTACCGCTAGGCTTTAAAAGGTTAATGCTCTGTTTTTACAGAATAACCCATATTTTACCATTCAGTAGAGTGACTAGTCGGGGTTAAATGACCTGATTTTGATTCTGTACAAGAATATAGATTTTTTTCTGGTTGCTAAGTACATTCAGACCGGCTCCAAAATCCACCTGATCAGCAGGCTTGTTTCTGTTACCCACTTAGTGCCATAATTACAGACTCCTCCACCTCTTCTGCTGGAGGAAAAGATCTAAGTCTGCTCTGCAGAGAGGTTCGAGGAGTGCAGTGGTACTCTATCAGACACACTGTACCATAGTAGAGAGCTGTGCAGTGGTGCTCTATCAGACACACTGTACCATTGTAGAGAGCTGTGCAGTGGTACTCTATCAGACACACTGTACCATAGTAGAGAGCTGTGCAGATTTACAAAGCAGAGTATGCTTATGATGTAACCTCTTGCACATGGCAAATAATATACAAAGTGATTCAGGAAAGAAGGTAAATATTTTGGAGGTGATAGTATCGGTCACTGTGAGAAAAAAAGTTTATATGAACATGTGTCTAATTATGAATGGTTACCGAGATAGAGCTGTTTGAATCTCCAGACCTAACGCCGTTATGTTCTTATATATGGGGTTGAATAAAGATCAAAGTGTACAAAAGAAAGGTGGATACATGAGAGTGACAGTTATTTAGCCACGCTCCTCTCCACTGACATCTATAATGCATGCATTGATCTTCTCATTATGTGTTACCACTGGCCCTACCTACCATGGGTTACTCATCATTGATTGTTGGCCCTGCTTGAAGGTTTCTAACTAACTAACTGACTAACTAACTAACTAACTAACTAACTAACTAACTAACTAACTCCATGGAGCAGAGGCCTTCTTGAGAAGCTAACAGTTGTTAAAAGTGATATGCCTCGATAGTTACTGCAATCTGTCTTATCACCCTTCTTATAAATAGGCACAATGACCGACTCCTTCCATTCCTCAGGCAATTCCTCCTTATTCCAAATAGAAATAATAAGTTTATGGATTTCAGACCGAATTATCCTACCCCCTGCTTTAATCAATTCTGCTGGAATCTGATCAATACCTGGTGATTTGTGACTTTTTAGTTTTTCAATAGCCATCTCAACCTCAAAGGCACTGGGCTCAGGCACTAGTGGCTCTGCTGTGTGTACTTCAATCTGCCTAACATCATTAACCCCGTGTATATTCAACAGCTGGGAGAAATGATTCCTCCACCTAGCCAAAATACTGTGGGAGTCTGCAACCAGGTCACCCTTCTCATCCTTTACTACATAAATTCTAGGCTGGTACCCCCTCTTAAACTCATTGATACCCCTATACAAGTCTCTTATATTCTTGTTCTTACTGTTTGTTTCAATTTCATTAATTTTAGCTTTCAGATATTCCTTCTTTTTGTGCCTGAAATGTCTACTAGCTTCACGTCTTACATTGTGCAGATTATCTGCATTATTTTGGTTTGGATTCTGTAACCACTGAATTTTAGCCTGCTTCCTTTTATCTAAAAATTCTGCACATTCTGCATCAAACCATGGTTTATGCTGCTTCCGTTTGTGTAGACCTAGACTCTCTTGAGCCGAGATTTGATATTCTCTTTAATGTTTTCCCAAGCCCTATTCATGTCCTCACTAACATTTAAGTTTTCCAGAGCTGCAAACCTGTTTGAGATCTTAAGCTGATACTGTTTCCTAGCATCTAGTTCACTTAGCTTCTTGAGATTAAATCTCTCTACATCAAACTTCTGTGCTGCTTGTTTACTTACTGCCAGTCTTTCCCTAACTTTCGCAACCACCAGATAGTGATCAGTATCACAGTCAGCTCCCCTGAAAGATCGCACATCGAGTATACTATCCTATCTATCAATATGTGATCGATCTGATTGAGAGTCTTCCCATCAGGAGAGGTCCAGGTGTATTTATGAATGTTTCGGTGCAGAAACATAGTGCTCTTAACAACTAGATTCTTTGATGTGGCAAAGTTTACTACTCTAACACCATTATCGTTGCTATCCTGATGTAAACTCTCATTCCCAATAGTCGGTTTGAAAATATCCTCTCTCCCCACTTTTGCATTAAAATCTCCTAACAGAATTTTCATATGGTACTTAGGAAAATGATCAAAAACCCCTTCTAATTCCTCATAGAAGCTGTCCTTTGAATCATCACCCTTCTCTTCCGTTGGTGCATGCGCATTCAGAACAATGATATTACACCAGCGGCCTCTCAGCACTATGTGTGACATCCTAGCACTAACAAACTCGACTTTCTTGATTGCTGATACCATTCTCTGGTGCACAAAAAAACCTGTTCCCAATTGATGATTTTCCTGCCCTTTGCCATAGAAAAAAGTATACTCCCCGGCTCTTACAGTCCCTTCTTTGTCCCACCTAACCTCCTGTACACCCACTAAATCTAACTTATACTTAGCTAATTCCCTGACCACTGTCATAAGTGACTCTGACCTATACATGCTCCTCACATTCCATGTTCCAAAACTCATATCCTTTTTCCGTAGCTGGGTCGTACCAAAGAATCGGTCCAGGTCCAAGGCTTTGTAGGCTGTTTCGTAACATCATAATTTTCTACGGTGAGGAGTTGTTAGCACCTCGCCCAACCCCCAAGCTGGAGGACCACCCCTTGTCGGCTGTCCGCGACTGCTTATTCAATGTATTCGCAGCTACCCTCCATACCTGGAGGCCGTTCCTCCATCCACAACCTGAGGACGCGCCATGCCGTGGTGACAGGGACCCACTTGAAGGTTTCTACTGTTTGTATACTGTGTCCCAGTTCATGGCCTTGTACCCATATGCTACCGTGGTCATGTAAGTTTGCAAGAATGTCTTGCTCAGTGATTACATGCGACTTAAATATTTGGTTGCTTTTGAATTGTGACGTCATGAAGAACTGAGGTCTGAAAGTCTGTGCATGTAGAATCATGCAAATACTGCATTATTTGGTAGCTGCTGGCAGTTTTACACAATTTTGATCCTACCATATATATATTCTTTAATTTCTGAACAACTATAATCATATTTTTCAAGAAGAACATTTTCTGCATAATGAATGTATTTTTGCAAATTTCAGATCTGATATTTACCCGTTTGTGCTAGATCTGTTGTTTTGTTCAAATTTGGAGACGTGATTTTAAAATACAGTTAAGTCATCTATTCTTGCAGGTTTGAGCAAATTTGCAAAACTGGCACGTTCAGTAACTCGGAGTCGATCTGTGCTGGTTTCCCAGTTCTCATCCCACCTGCCGAACCTCAAGGACACAGCCAAGCAATCTCACCTCGCACATGTCAGTACAGTAGAGCAATTAGAATTTGACATTAATTCATAAGTTGATGTTGTCTTGAAGCAATAAATGAAATTGTGATGTATTCTAGTTTGCTTCTTACATTAATCATATTCATATTCCAAATATGATTTATTACTTTGAAGTATTCACAGACACAAATTTTATGTTTGTGTTTGAACTACGAACAACTTTTCATTAATGCTGATTCCATACTAATAATTAACATGTTTATATGTAATGCTGAATGAAGATAAGATTATATATAGCAAATAACAAATTTTAACAAACTTTTTTATTTCTTTTTTTTTGTACTGTGCATGATGATGGGGC
Source organism: Coptotermes formosanus (assembly GCA_013340265.1). Classification (NCBI taxonomy): domain Eukaryota; kingdom Metazoa; phylum Arthropoda; class Insecta; order Blattodea; family Rhinotermitidae; genus Coptotermes; species Coptotermes formosanus. The sequence continues at coordinate 305,203 of BLKM01000605.1, forward strand.
ATTGGAAAAACACAGATGATGAGCCTGAATGCCGATGTGATGCCCCAGTACCGCCAAGAGGCACCCAAAACTCCGCCCCATATACTCTTACATTATTGTGCGTTCAAGGCTATCTGGGACTGGATCATACTCTGCCTTACATTCTACACTGCAATCATGGTGCCCTACAATGTCGCCTTTAAGAACAAAACTTCTGAGGATGTGTCATTACTTGTGGTCGACTCAATAGTGGATGTCATATTTTTTATTGATATTGTGTTGAATTTTCACACAACATTTGTGGGGCCAGGAGGAGAAGTTGTCTCGGACCCTAAAGTGATACGCATGAACTATCTCAAGTCATGGTTCATAATTGATCTGCTTTCGTGTCTGCCTTACGATGTGTTCAACGCTTTTGATCATGATGAAGATGTAAGTAGTACCATGTCTTCTGATGGTGTTGATTGTGGAAACTTGGTGAGGGATGCTGCTGCACCTGTGGATGCATTTGGCCAGGACGTAAGTAGAACACACTCTCATTGATTGAGGCGACTGCTACAACAACTTTACATTTTTCTTTGAAAAAAGTCATAAAATATTTAATATGTTTGTTATGCCAATAGATGTTGATTACACTCCATTATTTACTAATGCTGTTATTGCTACCATATTTTGCATTTAATTTTTAATAACACTTTCACACCTGAAAACATCATGAATTATTTTAAAAAATTGTTGTTACTTTGAGGATTCCGGTCTTCTGGTATATGACACTGTGTGCCCAGGCAAGTGGTTTGTGACTTCTGAAAGAAACCTATTGCCTTCATGTTCCAGGGTTGTGTGGTCCATGAAGAAGACGTTTTTCATGGACCTGGTGATGTGGCTTTACATCCCAGAGAACTGAAATCCTTTGTTATGCCAGTGAGAAAGACTCTAAAACTCGAACGTTGTTTTGATTGGTTTCCAAATTAATGGCAAATATATTTAATGTTTTATGACTCAATCTGTTTAAAATGGTGATGCCATTTCCATGCTAATTTCTTTGTAGATATTATAGTTAATTTAACTATAATTTCTTTGTATGTAGTGACATATTTATATTCATAAAAGTAATTTTTATTTCAAGTGAAAAGTGGTAGGAAAAAGTTGTGTAGGTTGATATGCACATATATATTTGTGTATTACTCTCTTGGTTTATAATTGTATTTTACTTCATTCTCTTTGAATGACAATTCAGATTGCTGCCATTAATTTCCTTCTGCAAGAACTATGATCTTCATCATTTGGTTTGTCTTTGAGATATTGTCAGCAACATAGAATGTTAGGATGATTCACATATGACACACTAGTAAGGCTACGAATGACGTGACACTGGGCTAATCAAGGTTGTTGGCTGTTATCTGGAGGAACTAGGAAGAACCATGTGAAAACCCTGTCAGGATAATTAATGGCCCTGTTGAAATATGAACCACACATCTCTAAACCACAATATCAATTACTTGCCTCAGGTAACTGACGTAATACTGTGTAACCAAGAATTTTACCCCATAAAAATCTCTTTTTTTCTTGATTAATTCCATGTAAAAATGTAAGTGCAAGCTGTGCCAAAATTTGTATAATTTTAGTGCCAATAACATGTGATTAAATTAATGAACAGAATTTAGTTGTCCTTGAAGAAGGACATAAATGTAATAAAATGTTTGTTGAAAGTTGTAGGGTATTTTGATCCTAACACTCAAAAATATTTATCAAGAAGATGGAAATGACATCACAGTTTTAAGCATCCGATAATCAGAACATGAACCGACTCTCTGTTTTAGTAAACTTTTTTTATCAGCCTAAAATATTCCTAATTTTAAAGTATAACAAATCTCAACACAGAAGTAGTTTTTACTCAAATTAACATAAGTGTTCCATACACTGTTGTAACATCTTGCTTGTGCAATCAATTAAATAACTATAGTAGCAATCTAGACTGCACTGCTTGAGTAACATCTTATTGAAAAAAATTCATATACTTATTTGTAAATAAGTAAATATATAAATAATGTACATATAAATTGTAGATTCTTATATATTAGGGGCTTTTTTTAAGTTAAAAATTAACATTTTTTTAAAATATTATAAGATAAACCCATTTGCTTCACAAAACAAATTAATACTAAATTAGACAAAACTAACTGGCTTGTGCTGCTGCATTTTCTAGAACAGAGAGTAGGAAGGAACACATCAACAGAAGTCAGCAAAAGGTGATATCTTTGCAGGTATATGCATTTGAAATTTCTGTCTGGGAAGGTGTTTTTTATTTTTCCTTATAAATCTGCTTTCTGCTACGAACTTAACATTTTGTGTAGTGTCTGTGTGACGTGCTGTTGTGTGGTGCTGTCATGCTGCATTTGTTGTGATGCTCTTAGTAGCTAGTTTGTAAGTAGCTTGTCATGAATGTGGTTTCTGTATTGAGTCTGTGTAGTTCTCTGTGCATGCTCTCTTGATGTCATGTGACCTACTCACAGTGTTCTTATATAAACGAGAAGGTTTTTATAAGTGTACAGACCTTAATGTAGCACTTGTGGTACTGTTTTTCTAGTGGTCAAGTACCATACTTGTGTGAATGTAGGCTGTGTATTAAGTCTGGTTTTTGGGTACATTTGCACACTTGCAAAAAGTGCCTGTTACCTTTGTCATGCCCGTCTGTCCCACTGTCCCTTTGTTCCCATTGAAAAGCATGGCTTCCATTGGCTGGATTTCCTTGAGATTTGATATTGGGTTGTATCACTTCAGACTAGCTAACACAGTTCAAGAGATAATTTTGACAAAATATTATATTAAAAAACATCATGTTGACGTCAAATTTAGGAAACAATTACAGAATGGAGTGTAAGTATTGATAGAGTAACATACATAAACAGATATGGTAAAGCACAGAGGAAGGTATTTATAATATACACCATTACATGATAAAGTACCCAGCATCAAGTAGCAACTGATATTTGTCAGACAAAATAATGGCAATTTATAAAGCATTTGTGTGTAACTCTAGAAGTAATATTCATACATGCAATTGCACTTGGCTTGTCTAACTTACACCTTTGTCTAGGTAGAATGTATGCCATTAACTTGATTCAACTAGTGTCCTGCATAAATACATACATTTGCATTGTTAACTGAGTACTGGTTTCCAAATGACCCCCATAGTAACATTAACTGTGCATTTAAATTTACAGTAAATGTGTCATGTTAGTACTGTGCATTGTGTTAGTATTTGCTTGGCATGTTTTCTGGTTTATTTCTTCCGTATTTATATCAGTAGTTCATATATTCTGGAATGTCTCGGTAGACATATTGCTTCTAAAACGTGAACATATTGTAAAAAATCAGCTGTGCTTTTTCCTGTTACATTTTTTCCCCCCAGTGGAGTGAAATGATAAAGTAATTTGTATGTATTAGGCTACACATTTAAATAACTTAACCTACATGACATGAAATTTTGAAGGTCATGATTACAAAATCAGATGATTCTTCAAAATCTTCAGAATACAATATTATTATGGTATAGTATCTCTCAGTTTTTGTTAGTTTATACTTATATTAACACAATTTTGATCCCTATCCCCTTTTAAAGTCCTGCTGTATAAATTAATATTATTTTGCCATACATCAACATAAAGCAGTTTAACAAAGCCACTCTGCATGTGCTACAGAAGTTTGTTTCCCCTTAGTTATACAATGTAAAATTATTCTATATAATAAAAATATAATTATTCTATATAATAAAAATAAAACAGAACCAACTTATGCACAATATTATTATTTATTTAAACTTAATGTCTAGTTAATTTTCTCCCCTTACTTTTATGTTGATATATTTAGCAGACACATTGTAAACCTTGCACATTTTATTGAACCAGATGTCTGCATTCGTCTTTTGCGATTTTTTTTTCAGGTTCTTGTTTCAATACATACACTTAGCCTGTTTGGCGCTAACAAATTTTATGTTATTTATCTCTGTGCGTATGATCAGTATAGTAAAATAGAACCAACTTATGCACAATATTATTATTTATTTAACCTTAATAAAAAATAAAAAATAAGAAAGAAATACAATTAAAAAATAATAATATTGTACACAAGTTCATTCTATTTTGCTATATTGATCATATGCATGGAGATGAGTAACATAAAATTTGTTAGTGCCAAACAGGCAAAGCGTATGCTTTAATACAAGAACATAAAATAAAAATTGCTTAAGACGAACGCAGACATTTGGTTCAATAAAATGTGCAAGGTTTCCAGTGTGACTCCTAAATATGTCAACATCAAAGTAAAGGGGAGAAAATGAACTGGAGATTAAGGTTAAATAAATAATAATATTGTACATAAGTTGGTCCCATTTTACTATGTTGATCATATGCACGTAGATGAGTAACGTTAAATTATTCTCTTGTACGTATTTCTTCATTATGGAATTACTCAGACTTTTCTGATTTCTCAGTTGGTTTAAGAAGGTTATAATAGTTTTGTCAGTGATAGTATTCGGTATATGAGCATTGATATCAACAAGGTGGGCAGTGTATAGCAACTGAAACACCAAGTTTTTTACAGCTTGAAGGCAAATGGTTCTTGCAGCCATGTGAACAGCTGTGCATGCTCCCTTATTATTTTGTTGAACATCAAAGTGTGATTTCTGACAAGTATGTCCTGTGAAATACAGAATGGTATCTTGGAATGATAGTAATTCATGTTACAGTGTAACATATAGCAGACTTTTTTATTCAATAATGCAATATTTAAATTCAATAAAATCCTGGTGTTAAATATTAAGATACTGTGCCAACCTTTTTGCCACTGTCTTTGTAGGAAGTACACAGACATTCACTATTGCAAGAAACTTGTGTCTTCTGCTGCGTGCACAGTCGAGGATAATATAAGGACCCTTACTTGCTGTTCACCCGGTATTATTTTGTGTATATGTAATTTTCATATTTATTTATTTATCTTTATTTAATCTGGAACTTGATTTTATTTTACATACAAGGGAGGGAAGGTTTAAATTAAATTCAGATTTATGTGTGATGAGCTATTGCAAATGCACAATTTATATGATAATTTAGGAGTGGGCACTAGTAGAAATGCTCTCTGTATGCGTGATAATTTAGAAAGACATACTACAACTAATGCACGATTTTTTATGGTAGTCTGGGAGGAGGCACTGTCACAAATGCATGATTTATATGGTAATTTGGAAGGACGAACTATCACAAATGCAAGATTTGTGTGATAACTTGGGAATAGGAGCTATCAAAATGCATGATTTATGTGATAATATGGGAGGGGGCACTGTCAAAATGCACAATTTAAATAAATTTCTTCTAATGTCAGTATGAAGGGATGTAAAATGTCCTGTAATTTTGTTTTTGATGTGAATGAAGCAAATATGAAATACCACTCTACAAGATCATAAATTTTTTAAAAAGGCTTAAAAAAGAGGATATCCATGTGGGACGAATTTTAAATCAGAAAGTGAGAGATTGAGAAATGTTATACATAAACTGAATTTATAGCATTATGGACAGCTGGCTACAAAATAGGAACTAAACCTCTTAACCCATGCAGGACGATCTCAGTGGACAGGGCCCCATACTAGTCTTCCATTTAATGTAACAGCCCTTAAACATTACATTTAATTTTCACACATTACATTACATTAGATGAAAAAAAATTATGGTCCAGTGATGTGCCACAAAGTAGGTTCCATTCGATATTAAAATACTGAGTTTTAAAATAGTCAAAAATTAATGTTTCCTCACTGTTAATCAGTTTCACTAGGCACCAACATTTTGCAGGCTGGATAGTAATGTGTACTGCACACAGATGTAATTGAAATTATATAATCTCGCAACATAGCTTATGGTTTCTTTTTCAGTAGGTCAGGGAGATTTTTGAATTATGAGGAACACATGTGCGTGCACACAAACACACACACACAGACACATACACTCACACACACCCTAAAATAAAGTGTACTTACCTTGTAAAACTGCTTTAAATCTATAACCCCATGAAAGAGGGGTACATATGCTTTATCCTCAATAGCAATTTTTTGTAAGTTCTTGCGAATTCTACATAGTGGCATAATCTGGTTAAATCCTAGTAATTTCTTTGGCATTCCAGTTACCATATGAAACCGAAGCATAAGATGAGTATTTCTGTTTTTAGATGTTTGACTGCTCCATGTTGTGAAATAGATGTTTTGTGTCAGTGTGTTGATGTGCTTGCAACAGTACTAGGGTGTCTGTTTGTGCAAGATTTAACAGGTTGGCAACATTGCAGAGAATTGAGTGTTTTGGAAAATATTCTGGTGTAAAATATTTGTCCAGACTTAATATTTCTCAGAAGCCTACTATTTTATGTTGCAATGCATAAGCTTTGGCTTCAGAAACATGGACTGCGGTATGTACAGTTTGATATTGTTTTGTCTGAATGCATTTTGTTCCCTTATCAGTAATCACCAGTTTAAAAAAGCATTAAACTAGATTATTAGAGTAATTACGTCGAAAAAAAATATGAAATGATAAATATTTGGATGGTATGAAATAAATATTCTCATTTTTGGAAAAGATGTGAAAGTTAGAACTCGGATACATGAATACGATGCAAACTAATATTTTTGAAAGAATACAGATATAAGTTCCTATGGTTCAGAATGTTCTTTAAAGATCTTATACACATGCACATATAATAACATACTTTACAGATATTTCATACTGCACTCAGATGCCCAAAGTGTATATGACTATACTATGATATGTGAGATACAACATTTTTTATTTCTCGTAAGAAGCACAAGTACGCTGTGGTAAACCACAGTTGAAGCTTGATGACAAGAGCATTTTCTAGCCAGACTGAAAGACGATGTAAATTACTGCTTCCATTACTTTGGTCTTCTCGTTTTGACACTAAGGTGGTTATGTAGGGAAGTACTTGACAAGCATGTTATGCATATTTGGAGCATCAGTCTGTTAATTAGGTAACCTAACTCTATGTAGAGCAGTAGACTTCTGCAGACTAGTAGAATATGAACACCAGCATAATATCGAAGTCTAGCAGCATGCCATCTGTACTTGTCACATTTATATACTGGTAAAGAGCCTAACATTACATGAGCAATATGATGGCACTCCTACCAACTGTGACCTTAATGTGTGCTGTGCCAAATGTCACAGTTGAGTGATGAATGTTCTGGGGTGCCCATATAAATATGTAACACTTTCAAGTGTTGTAACATGAAGAGTTTCTCTACCAGTATAATTCACACAATTAGTTCAAACTACTTAAGTGTTTTCCAGTGTGACATCAACACACAAATCTAAATGCAACTTCTCTTCAGACTCTCCTCAACCCTGGTTTGCAGTTCGTATTTCTAGCATAAAAATTAATGCATACCTGATGTTATATATTATAAAGAGTGCCATAGAAAAATATTCAGTTTTATGCAATGAATCACCTCTATCCTAAAGGTGTGAATTTCAGTTTTATTTCAGACCGTCCTCAAGCATATGTATGTGTCCACTTAAACATATATGCACTATAATTATGCACAAGAACATGAAACTCAAAATGAGAAAACTTTAGCAGCAAGAATTAAACTGTCATTGACAATATTTAGGGGGTCATTTGTGGGGGTCATTTGTGACACAAAATGGACAGTTTTGTGGCATTACAATTCTGTGAGCCTTTAACACCTTATCAAAGCATGACCAATAAATTGCCCATATACTCCTAAAGAGTGACTACAGAATGAAATATATGTAGGATATCCACTAGTTGGTGAGCTATGGTGGTGTTATCACTATAATGAATAGGCTGCCACCTGGATTTTATTGCTGTTAGTTTCTTGACAGGGTTGAGAGATTTATGTACTCTCCAAAGCTTCAAAACTGACTCTGGGGCCCACTCAGTACTTTATTTAGTGAGTACCAGGGGTTTTTGCTCCAGCGATAAAGCAGCTGGGGCATGAAGCTGACCACTTCCACTCAGCCTGATGACTTCACAGCATAAAAAGGGCCAAGTTTATTTTTTCATCCTGTGCTCCCATAATGCATGACTAGGATCTTTTTTTCTTTTAAACAAAGATGGTATCTTAAAATAGAAATAAGGTAGGCATATGGGTTATCTTTACAGAGTCACAATATATTTCATGAAACAAAGTTTCAGAACCTCTTTTGTTTAATTTGTAATTAACGTGATAGCATTGTACTTGCTGCGTCCATCTTTCTGTATTTTTTTGCTGGAGGGGAGTATTTATTCTTATGGTGAAATAAGCATTCGCAGTGAATGTAAATTGACAATTATAGTAATGAAAATGGGGTGCATTGCAAACACATGCAGTACATGTGAATACAAACACCCCTGTTTTTTCCAAACGGTTGTTGCAATGAAAAGAGGTTACATGCAATATAAATTTCAGTGATAAGAAATAATGACAAGAATTTGTCTGGTTAAATTATAATACAATGTGCTATCAAAATTGATGATTTTAGAGGTTATAATACAACTTTTGTCACAAGACATGATTTTATAATTTACTGTGTTGCATTTAATGCAATGAACGTAACAAGAAGGAAGCGGCAACCTAGTTTGGAGTTTTCCTGATAGATGGTGTATAGTCATTAGATTACATCTGTACCTACAACAAATGAAAACTTCTTCTGTAGGCAGACCATAGGTATTTTTACTGTCAAACAAAAGGTACCCACCTGCCTGAAAGCATCTCCTTGCCTGATAACTGAAATAATTAAATGGCCTTCTGTGCTTGAGAAGGCAACTTCTGATGTCCGATGCCACTGAACTGTATGGAGTTGAGCTAAATACATTTAGCAGGAAGAAAAGTGGATCAGCCTGGAAAGACAGGATGTTCTGCTAGTTTATTGTAGGTCACCTGCGGTGGGATACATGGCATCATATAATGTTTTACATTATCACTGGTCAGCCATGTATGTTGTGCATCAGTTGTTGTATTCTTCCGCAAGCAAAATTGGACTTCTGACATCTGTGAATTTTAGCTAGCCATTTATCAAAGAGAAGATAAAAAATTACTTTATTGGAAACTGTAACAAATATTAGTGAATATAAAATGTATGGTATTATGTATCAAAATTTGACTTTCGTATTCAGGCTCTGAAATAGTTTGCATCAAAGCAGTTTTGCTGGAAATTAGTGAAGGTATAAAAATTGACTGCAAAAGAAACTGTATTAATGAACAATATTAGTGATGAAAAACAAAATAGTAACCTAGCACCCCAAAGCACCATATTTGGCTTATATCTGTAACAGTGCCCTGTGAGCACTTTATCTGCCCTGTGTTATGAAAGCCCCAGAGTCAAACTTTAAAATGAATGAATTAATGACCTTGTGTAAATTGGTTCTGAATCATCCCTTTTGTCAGAATGTGTAAGAACTTCTTCAAATTCTAAAAATCTGTAACATTTAATTCACTTTCTGTACACCTGGAACCGGTGTATTTATATTTATCAGGGCAAGATACTCAACGTACTAATGGAGGCCCCTTTGTTGCACTGAAAGTATTCCTTATTTACTTTATTTCATTATATTCACTTATTTATTGATAAGCTTCAGGGGTAAGATGTTGTCAGATGAGAATGGTCATCATAAATATAAACTGCAAACTGGTAGGTATATGTATGGCACCAGCAATGTTCTGCTTTAAATAAGTACCTAGCTTTATCCAGATTCACACACTAAATTAGCAGACATGGGCTTTTGCCTTAAAGGAGCTTTGAACTTTTAAAAACTTAACATCAACTGAATTCCCTCTTGCACAGTGTATATCATCAAAAGCCTGTGATTAGAAGAAAGAAGAGTGAAGTTAATAACATGCATGCCCTTTTACATGTTAGGAAGGCACTCACATTGAATCATGCTTTGAATGACATATTACAAGGCCCATAATTGTAAAGAAGCCAGCAGTCCAATAGCAATGCACTAGGGACAGATGACAGAAGTATTGGATTGGCCTCCTCGGCTGTTGCAGGGGATTGGAAGCCTATTCAGTGCATTGAAAGTGGTCCGGTTACTACGTTTGGGTCGCGTAGTACGAAAGTTGGACCGCTATCTGGAATACGGTGCTGCCATGTTGATATTGCTGCTCTGCTTCTATATGCTTGTTGCACATTGGCTTGCGTGCATCTGGTACTCTATAGGACGCTCAGATGCTGATAATGGGGTCCAGTATTCATGGCTGTGGAAACTGGCCAATGTAACGCAGTCGCCTTACTCATATATCTGGTCCAACGACACCAATTCGCCGGAGCTCATCAATGGGCCATCTCGCAAAACGATGTATGTCACTGCACTGTACTTCACCATGACATGTATGACCAGTGTTGGTTTTGGAAATGTGGCTGCAGAAACAGACAATGAGAAGATATTCACCATCTGCATGATGATAATCGCAGGTAAGGCATTTCGGACCTCATCCTATAGTGCATATTAGCATTCTTCCCTGCAGGTTTATTTCAATGTGATTTTAGTACTCACGGTAAAAAGATGCAGAGGAAGTAATGATGTGACTAAGCACTGTGTGATCAGTGTGTTGTAACTTATTCTAAAGTAGCCTTCTTGATTTTCAGTAATATTTGTACCGATTTTTAAAGTTCAGCAATATTAACCAACAACAAATATACTGAAATACATGTAATATATAAATTTTGATGAATTTTGAATGTGTAGTAACAATAATTGTTTCTCTTGTGAAGCACTGTTGTATGCCACCATCTTTGGTCATGTGACAACCATCATTCAGCAAATGACATCAGCAACAGCCAAGTACCATGACATGCTGAATAATGTGCGAGAGTTTATGAAGTTGCACGAGGTGCCAAAGGCTCTGTCTGAGCGCGTTATGGACTATGTGGTATCTACATGGGCCATGACAAAGGGTCTGGACACCGACAAGGTAAATCAGGTCAGGCAAGTTTAACTCTGAAACAAACTGACATTGGTTGGAGTTGCTCTCTGGATCTTTTCTCTCTTCCACTGTCTCACTTTTTTTGCTCCTGGCCTGGTTTGTCTTTTAAATTAGTTTTAGATTTGCTGCTTACATTTTAAACAGCACTCCAACCATGTTATTTATTTCAGACCTTAATTTTACCATTTATTCCCGTTTTCTTTATGCACCCTAAGTAACTTACTTATGCTGAATTTCATCAAACTTGAGTAGACCTACAGTGCCAACTGTGGTAATGGTGCTTGCTGCTGTTTTGATAAACTTGGATACAGTGCCAATTATGGTAATGGTGCTTGCCATTACTGTAATAAGCTAGGATACAGTGCCAATTATGGTAATGGTGCGTGCCAGTGTTATGATAAACTTGGGTACAGTGCCAGTTGTGATAATGGCACTTGCCTTTATTATGATAAACTTGGATGCAGTGCCAATTATGGTAATGGTGCTTGCCAGTGTTATGATGAATTTAGGTAGACTGACATTTATGATAATGGTGCATGCCATTGTTGTATTTGTAGTTTAATGCCTTGTAAAACACAGTATTTGATTGCGAGTTAAAATATTCTTGAAGTGTCAAGAAAAAGTGCCCATACATGCATGGGTCACGCCATAAGACATGGAAACCTTTTTGTGGCCAAAGGTATGGCAATGTGGGAAATGGTGTACATACGTAAAACTGAAAACATTTTATGCTGCACACAAAAAGAAATACAAAATAACCTGATGCTGAAGACTTTTCTGCTTTTCTTAGTTCAAATTCACTGATTATTTAGACAAATACAAAAATACTGTACTGTATTTTCATGGTGCAACATTACATATTTCAATATTGTTTGCAGGAATGTACCACCAGCTTCAGATTCCTGCAGACATATTATTGCTGTATACTCCTATTTTGAACTTTGACTCTGGATCATTTTGCATTAGATTATCCCAGAAATGTTAACTAAGATATTCCCCTGGCATTGAATGTAGTGCTAATCAGATTGCAGTAATGTTGTATAGCCATGTTGATTTGATATCATCCATCAACAAAGGTGGAAGTAAAATTATGTAATATAATTCAGAATTTCTTTGAAAATCAAGAACCATAAAACATGGAATGTCCTTTATGATTCGTAAAATATACGTAAAAATGACTTCTGTGCCACTATAAAAGCCTTGCCAGAAAATATTTGCTGATGACTCTAGTGTCATAATTTCTCATACAGATATTATAAGTACATCAACATAAGTTCTGTCTTGTTTGACTAAATGGTTTTCTGCTAATAAATTACCCCGAAGGTTGGATAAAACAATGCAATGAAATTTGTACTTACTAACTTACCACATTGTGCATTTGATGTAAGACATAATGAAAAACATAAAAAAGAGACTGTAAATTACTTCATTAACACATTAAAGGAATCATATTAAGCACATTATCCTAAAATTAAGTGTAGCACGCCACACAGTTAGTTTTATGTCATGTGTTGGGAATATTGGCACACTGAAATCAGTTTACTTTGCCTGTTTCCATTCTGTAATAAGCGTGGAATAATTTTTAGTGGAAATCTGACTAGCTGTGAAAGTTGTTTACTTTACAAAGTAAAATCATGAGAATAATGGCAGGTGACAAACCTAGAAATTCAGACAAAAGCCTGTTTAAAATATTATATTTTACCTCTTCCATGTGGAGACCTGTTTGCCTTAATGAAATACATTGATAATAACCCAGATCATTTTGAGACAAATTCAATAATATGCAGTGTTAACACAAGTAATAAGGGCTATAATTTTTTCACAACAGTGCTTAGTTTGCTGGCATTAGAATCTTCAACCATCGTCCTCCTAATCTCAGAAGCATGACAGATGAAAGGGACAAATTTAAGGCAATCCCCCCTCTTCCCACACACTCTTGTAGAGATAAATATGTGCGCACACACACATACACACACATGCACATGCACATGTGTGCGCCTATTGTCTTCAGCAGATGAATTCCTGATGTTAAAGGAAAGATTCATAATTGCTTAAAAAATTTGTAACTATGTATGTAGTATAAATTTTTAGTATACATATGCCTGCTGTCTAGTGGTGTTTTAGCGTTACGCCTTAATAATCTTGTTCTTAACTCTAAATTTTTGAAATCATAAAAATATTTGTGTTTTACTGGGCTTATGTCACATATTCTATGATTTATATGTGCTCTAGACATTCTCACTTTTACTTCTATTGAATATGTGTTTGTGTGTGTGTGTGTTTTGTGAGTGTGTGTGTGCATGTTGCTTGTGTCACATTATGAAGATCAATTATGAAGATCAATGTAATTTTGATGTCATAGTCTGTAACTATCTGTTCCTTTCTCTTTGTGTATTATTGATTTTTCTACCATAGTAGTTTATGATGAGACCAGCGGTGACTTGTTCAATTATGTCACCAACCAGTCCAGTAACATTACCTCATATAAACCTTATATTAGTTAGTGTATATTTGTTTCTGCATTCTTCTTCCCCTAATATCTCATTATTTGATTTACTTCATTGTGTCTGCATGGATTTGAATCTGTAGATTAAAAATGTATACTTTTGTATATGCTATTTCTGTATTATACAGTACAGATGCTCCCAAACTTATGACAGCATCAACTTATGGCCACTCATACATGTGATCGCAATACAGTTTGCAAGCTGCGCTATTGATAAATGCTGTGCATGTGATTTGATGTCATGTTTTGTCACTTCTTCTTCCCCACCCTCCAATTTGCTATGATACCTTATAAGGTACTGTATTTGGGTGTCTGATTTACTTTTACAATTTACTGCTTTACTAATGGGTAGTTGATTTAGTTATATTGGGTACTTCCAAATTATTACAATGTCTACTTATGCCGTGGTTTTTGGACTGAAGCCCCTTTGTAAGTCAGGGCATAATTCTATTTAATAGTGAAAATAGGTTCATAGTGTCTGCAGCAGTGTGGTTATTCACACTTAGACTATGCTATATAGCATTTGGTTTTGTCTGTGTAAGTTCAAAGTTTCTTTTCTGCTAAAGGAAGGACAACAAAAAATAAGTTACACAGCTAGATATACAGGGTTTCCATAAAACAATGGTAGGATTTTGAACATTAATAATATAGGACTTGTGTGGTATAAAACAGTGAAAGTGGCAACATTGGATTCCATCACTCAAATAGTTTTTTCACACACCGGGAGCTCCTTCTCGCTACAGGGATCTAGTAAGAGCAGCCTTGGTTGAGAAATTCCCAAACAAATGGATTGGCAGAAATGGACCTATGCCTTGGCCTCCCAGAAGCCCAGATTTAACTGTTCTTGATCTTTTCTTCTGGGGATACATCAAGGACATGGTTTGTGCCGAAAAAATAAGAGATCTGCAACACCTGAATGACAGAATCTGCGCAGCTATTGAAACAGTCATGCCAGAGATGCTTTCATGTGTATGGGAGGAAGCTGAACACAGACTAGATATTTGTAGGGTGACAAATGGTTCCCATATTGAGATTTATGAAATGTCATATATCCCATGTGAAATTCTTGTGTTTTTCCTTTAAAATAAAACATATTTTGCTCTTTTTCCCTAACTAGGTTTTCTTCAATGGATGCCTTCCATCCTACCATTCTTTTACGGAAACCCTGTACTTGTTAGTGCTTTTGTATATGTATGAAGTCATTGCATTGTTGTGTTAACCTTTTAAAGCCTAGCGGTAACTTTATGTACCACCAGGTTTAAGATCAAAAAATTCTACGTGGTGCCCACATTGCGTTTATGTGTTTTGTTCGGATCTCAGAACAAACAGCAACTTTTGCCTTATAAAACATTAAGAGACTGGTTTTTATAACCGAAGTGGAGAGTGTTTACAGCGCGGTATGCACTGAGTCCTTATATAAAACAGACATGCTTCGTCTTTAAAGGGTTAACTGCTTTGGTGCGTTAACTGTAGCGAATTGCTATAACCTTAATCACAGTGGAACATGCTGTGTATAAAAGTGTGCCAACACAAGAGTTTTTGTTTCACTGTAGATAGAAAAGTAAGTCTGGCTCAAGTGAATCACAACCTAACAAGAAACTTAAAGTAGAGAGGGAAACAGCAACAAAAGTGTACCAGGTACATACAGTGTATAAAAATGGTTTTATGTGTGCAGTGCAATAATGAAGAGTGTGTTTCAGTTGGAACTTAATTTTATGAATAAGAAGGGTGTTTACCCCTGGTGCACAAAGTGGGCCTTTTGCTTTTATGTATTTAAAACTGATGGTGTAAAGTTGCCACAAATGCTGATACATGTCAGAGTTTTATTCATTAATGCATGTGCAGTGTAACTTATATGTTAATTTTAAGTTGTCACAGACAGAAGTAATACAAACATATCTCTTTTGCTGTAATATACAACATTATGTTGCAGTTGTAACTTACCAGTTTGGCATATGAAGGCCGTGTTGCCTGGTAAATAATTTATGTATGCTTCTATGGATTGTCAAAGAAGGGTGTTTGACCCAGAAGATGAAAGTATTATGACCCTTTGAAACTTCGGTAATTATTTATCAGTCTACATGGCTTAAAATCCCAAAAGACTTAAATCGTCAGCACCATCACTGTGAGAACCTCAAATTTTGTGTTACGTGATTGCTTTTATCTGATGCATGCTGTTTGGAGCATGCAGTAGGAATATTTTTTTTTTCAGGAGATCTGTGTGACATGTAAATATTAACTAAGTTGATGTTTCTTCCAGGTGCTCAACTACTGTCCCAAGGATATGAAGGCAGACATCTGTGTGCATTTGAACCGTAAGGTATTTAATGAACATCCAGCATTCCGTCTAGCAAGTGATGGCTGTCTGCGTGCATTAGCAATGCATTTCACAATGAGCCATTCAGCGCCTGGTGATTTGTTGTACCATACAGGGGAATCCATTGACAGCCTCTGCTTCATTGTTACTGGTTCGCTCGAAGTTATTCAAGATGATGAAGTAGTGGCTATTTTAGGTTAGTATCTTCTCCCATATAGACATATTTCCCACCAAGGTTAATGTTAACTTTGAGAGCATTATTTCAGGAAGTTCTGGTGATAAAATGTCATACATAGCCTGAAAAGGGTGATTCACAATTAAATTTCCCCATTTCAGGATCCCATTCCTGAGGTTTTTCCCAGTCATAAGTGTAATATAAACATAAGTTCAATTCCCATAGGTGTCACCACCACCACCACCACCTGCAGCAGAACCTCAGCAGCTCTGGGTAGGCCTTGGCTTCTTCAATACTTTCCTGCCATTTTTTTTCATCTTTGGCTCTGCTTCTCCAGTTCCTAACCCCAACATTTGCCAGGTTCTCTGTCACACGTACAAACTGGTGTAGTTTTGGTTGCCTTCTCGTCTGTGACCTGAGGATTCAGCAAACTGGGGTCATGTAGGTATAGATGGCTCAACTATTCTTAAGACATGCCCAAGTTGTCTCATTCTAGCAAACCTCAGCATTAACATCTGTATCTAGTTCTGTAAAAACCGTATACAATTCATAATTTTCTTGAATCTGCCAGGCTCTTTCCCCCTCCACTGGACCATAGATCTTTTCTGATCTCACAAGTATCAGATTTATCATTTTTGGAATTACAGAAACAGAAGAAAATACAAAAAAATACTTACTTGCAGTTTATATTGCTCAAGTTTGAATAAATTTTGAAAATGACCACCCTTAGCCTCAATACACAATCTGGCATGTCTGTGAATTGTGTGTGTATGTTTTGCATCAGTTTAGCAGAACTATCCTTAACACAGGTTATGGTATCAAAACGTAATGCAGTAGTACATCTTTTTCCACTTTTTGCTGTCACACCAAATCTTCCCATGTGTTTCCATAAACAAAATCCGTGGAACTGAGGTCTGGAGATCAGGGTGGCCAGTATTGTTGAGCACTATGACCAATACGCTGACAGGGGCAGCTATGATTGAAGATTGTTTTTCTTTTCTGAAATGAGACATGATGTAGTGTGGTAGAGGTGTATCCACATTCCTGATGCAAATAATTTTGATGTTGAACATCCCAGCTGGTATATGTATACAAGGCATATATTTTAATTCCTCAGAGAGGAAATCAGTCATGACTAACACTTTTCTTCCCTTTATTAAAAATTACTGAGCTTCAAGCATTCTTGATTAAAGAATATCTTGGTGTCAGAGTTGTAGAATTTCCTTATCAGGTTTTTAAACTGATGGATACATGCTTGACTGGCATTTATAAGTTTGATATATGCAAGGTGTGTATTTCAATTGCTCAGAGAGGCTTAGTAATTTTTAATAAAGCAAAGAAAAGTGTTGGTCATGACTGATTTCCTGTCTGAGGAATTGAAATATGTACCTTGTATTCATGATGCACACAGATGATGGGAAGGAGCAGGATCATCTGAAACACCAGTCTGCTTCTGCCAGGCTCTAATATCACATCCCAGGAGAGTCACGATCATTAGAATTTCAGATCAGCTCAAGCTTATATTATTACATAAAATTTAAGGTGCCTAGATATTATGTTATGCCCAGAACATAAACTTCTGCTATCAGGGATATTTTTTAAAAAAGTAATACACCTCTGAACTGCAATAGCGCATTGTACACATTAAGGAATCCTGCCTTAAGAAGTATTTTCCAGTGACATGTTTACTGCATCAACAATTATTTTAAAGGTTTTAAAATAATTGTGCTTTGCTTAGAGTCTTGCTGGAGAGTTATGTGCTTAACAGTAAACACACACACGCACACACGCACACACATCTTGCTTAAATAAATAAAATTACGTATGTACATATACACAGTAAGACACGAATTATACGCTGTAGCATTTTGGGTTTTGTGCGATGTTATGCACTTTTTGAATGGTCCAATCCAAATTCCCGTTACAACAATGTTTCCCATGTTTCCCAGAGTTTAACCCTTTAAAGACGAAGCGTATCTGTTTTATATAAGGACTCAGTGCGTACCGCGCTGTAAACACACTACACTTCTGTTATAAAAGCCAATCTCTTAATGTTTTATAAGGCAAAAGTTGCTGTTTGTTCTGAGATCTGTACAAAACACATAAATGCAATGTGGGCACCATGTAGAATTTTTTAATGTTAAACCTGGTCGTATGTAAAGTTACCACTAGGCTTTAAAAGGTTAAGCAATTTTTAGGAGGTCCTCACAAAACGTAAAAGTGGGGTTTTATTATGTATGGTTGTTAGGTATTGGACCAAACTCTAAGATACATAAAAGCTGAGCTACATAAATATTTGCAGAATGGGACCATTATTTAAGCTGCAGAGTGTCTGTATGGATTATTAAACTTTTCATAATGCAGTTTTCCTGAGCCTGGTGTTATTCTTGTCTCTTATGTTGAAATATTTTCCTCACAACCTTTCTGTCATACACCATAAGTCTACGAAAATATTGTTTTGTGGGTTTGATGTCATTAAATATGTAGGTAGGTACCATTATTTCTCTACCTGTTAAGGACCGAAAACTGAATTTACTCTGATTCTGTTTTCCCTTAATGTAAGAAACCAGTGCCATATATAACAAGAGAAAGTTTATAGTTTTGTGTATTTTTAACCTCTAAACTGTTTAATGAAATCAAGAAGAAAAAATATTCTGAACAAAGTGATAAGAACCATTCGTGACATCAAGCATCATCATATTAAGAAATCAATGCCTGTATTTGATACAGGGAAAGGTGATGTTTTTGGGGACTCATTCTGGAAGGACAACGCAATTGGCCAATCAGCTGCCAATGTACGAGCACTGACATATTGTGACCTGCACACAATCAAACGAGACAAGCTTCTTGAGGTGCTTGACTTTTACCAGGCCTTCGCTAACTCATTCGCTCGCAACCTCATCCTCACTTACAACCTCCGTCATAGGGTAAGTGTCCTTTGGGAATTCTGTAATCAGAAGGTTCTAATTAACAACTTTATGGGAGCAAAGTGACACCCATCTGGAAATCTGTTCTTGCAGAGTGCAATCTTATGTCATATGGGGGGGGGGAGGGGGGGAAAGTTTGAAACTGAATGTTATAACCACAGGTGTGTAAATATGTTGTAGCTCATATTTCGTAAGGTGGCTGATGTGCGCCGTGAAAAGGAGTTGGCAGAAAGAAGGAAGAATGATCCGCAACTGGATCAACAGCAGGATCACCTTGTGCGCAAGATTTTCTCAAAGTTCCGTCGAGACCGGGCACAGGCACAGCAGCCCCCTGCACAACAAATACAATCACCTGCAGGTTGGTCTTTGATGACAGCTGTTTTCAGTTCACTCACACAGCATGTCCCGAAGCTGAGGCTACTGTGTAGAGTAGCAAACTAGTTTAGTAAAACATCTGAGGTCAAATGAAACAGGGGAATTTTTAAAGTAACCATGTAAATATTTTTACTCTTTGACTTTCGTTTAGAAACAGGTTAAATAAGAAGTTTAAATATGAAATCCACACAGCATTAACTATGAATGTTTCTGGGATGTGATGCCTGCTACTTGTACCTACCGATGAATTATTTGTCTGCCCTAATAATGGAGGCAGTGTATTTCTCTGAAATAACAGTACGTATCTACCAGAATACATTGCATCCCGCCCCACAAGGCGGTTGTAATACTGAAGAAATTTACGTGTTCTGGATATTGTACTTCAGCATTCTGTACGGCTATTCTTAGTCATTCATGTGAGCCAGTACTTGGTGTGTTAGAAGCATGTGAAATAAAAGAGGAAGGATGATAATGTGATAGCCATTTTGTGTATCAGAGTTTCCATTAGGTATGGGTTGACAGCACTGTCAAATCAGATAGATAAGAAGGTCATGTATCTGTAATTGAACATACATGCTCTTGATAAATCTCAAAGTTATGCATAGAGTATTTAAGTAGTAAGAGCGTATCTAGCTGTAATCATTCTGCATGTCTGAGCATCATAAAAGTCTATGACAGCTGTGAAGTTTTTAGTAATTTGGAACATTCCCCAGGGAGTTGTGAAAAATCGGGAAGGTTCACATAAGAGATAGAAATGTACCTGCTTATACACAATGCTAAAAAAACTGAATAACACTAAATGTAAATCTATTTGATGCTAATTTCTTATTCACTCACATCAGTGGTGAATTCTTATCTGGAGGTCAGGTTTAGCAGGTCTGGTGGTTCCAACCTCCAGATTAGGATTTTCCACTGACTCACATTCAAGTTTTTACATATTATGAACAAAATTGTTCCACTTTGAACTACTTTTTTATTGTTTTTTCTATCATTGCATTTTTATTTTAGTGTTTTATTTAAGGCTGCTGTCAGTTGCTAAGATTATGTAATTTTTGTGGCAGATGAGTGAAATATGAATATGGAGTGGCTGGTAGAATGATACTGACAGGGGAAAACTGAAGTACTTGGAATGAAACCTGTCCCATTGCCACTTTTTCTACCACTAATTGTATATGACCTGCCCTTGGTTGGAACATGGGCCTCTGTGATGAGAGGTTGGTGACTGCTTGAACCATGACATGACCTGATCATCACATTTTCTTGCAGTTTATTAATATTATTCTTGCTATTTTATTTAATATGTTTGTGACTCTTATTAAAATATGTGTACAAATGAATGTAGACTTTTGTAATTGTTTCTCAGTATAAGTTTTTCAGACTTGATTTATTTTAAACTCTTGAAGGTTCACAATTTCATAGCTGATGGATGCAGTGACTATGCCAGTTTGTACTGCACATTGCTTCATACTTATTCTTTATATTTGTGATATTCACAAGTTATGATTTCTTTCTACAAGAAAACTCGTCTGGTGAGTAAACATATTTATTTAAATCTTTGACCAAGTGAAAGAGATATGCTTTATTTAATGATGCCTTCAGTTTGCTACTGTTATGTAGTGTCAGTGGTAGATGAATGAAATATAAATGTGGAGCTTTGATGTAATGGTACTGACAGAGGAAACCTGCAAGTACTTGAAGAAAAGTGTCTCTAAATTCCACAAATTCCAAATTGACTGGCCTGGGATTGAATCTGGGCTTCTGTGATAGGAGACAAGTGACTAACTGCCTGATCCATGGCACCATTTCCGTTGGTCAAGGTATTGCTGTAAATATATGTCTGCATTCTGGAGGTATGCCATAATTTGTACCAACCTTTTTACAGGCCAGCAGTCAGATTTAGAGCGTGGGGACTCAGCAGCTGGTGATGGCGCAGGGGATAGTACAACAGGGAAGTCTGTAGTGCGGGTCCTATCAACTACAAAATTGTCTAGTGTGGCAGAAACCGATCATGGTAGCAGTGGAAATGTGGGGGCTCTAGTGGCAGTGACGACAAGGAGCCAGCGTCCTGCCACACTTCGTACCAGCAAGTGGGGGCGCTTACTGGGGAGCAGCAGCCTTGACTCAGGAAGCGAGTCAGTGAACAGTAATAATAATACCGCTGGAATCCAGCGTTCTATGTCAGCCAGGGACCATATGACCGGAACTAGTAAAGACAAGGCCCAGTCATCTTTGACAGGTGCTGGTAGTAATACGTCCACAAATGGTGCAGCAACAGGATCAGGCAATAAGGTGTTTCCCAAACTCCAGAAAGTCACTACTACGACTTCAACACCACCCACTGCTGTAGCACCTCCACAGATAACAAGACAAGACACTATCGAAGAAAGTGTGGAGTTGGAAGATCGTGGGGTTGCAAATAACACAGCTAGTACCAACTTGAGGAAGGTAGATTCATATGATAGTGGCATACTCCGTAGCTGTGATCAGAGGCTAAATGAAGCCTCTTCAGGTGGTCTTGTTTTATATCAGCAACCAACTGTAACATCAGCGCCATCAGGAATTGCTGTAGCAGAGTACAAGGAAATCATTTCCAACATTATGGACTTCAAAGTTGATGTGAAATTGGAAGTTCAGAGATTAAATCAGAGGGTAGGTCGTATGGAAGAATTATTAACAGAACTTGTATCAAGGTTAGGTCAGGGTGCTAATGTAGGCAACTCAACAACCTCATCAGCTGCTTCTCAGTCTCCACCACAAGAAACTGAAGCAGGAGGAGCAGAGACTGCACAAGCGGTAGGCACTGTACAGACACAAAAGAAGCTTGCTTCATCACGAGTACCTTCAGGCGGAACAGGTGAAGGAACTAGCACTTCAGTGACTGGTGTAGGAAGCATCATACTTCGAAAACGTCGTAGCAAGTCAAGAACAAAAGCAGCAGCACCAGGAGTCCCCATCACCACATCTACAAGTGGGACCTCACCAAGAACATCACCAACTGAGGTAACAAGAATGCTGGATGATCAGGACCAAGCTGCAGCAGCTGCTACTTCTGCATCACCACTTCCATCCACATCCAAGAGTGAAGATGATAAAAGACAGTTTAGAAGATCCAGGGAATTCCTTTAGCATATTTTTTAAAATTTATTTTAATAGTGAAGGGCATATGTGTAGAAAACATGTAATTGGCTTTATACATTACTGTGTGTTAGACCTACAGCCTGGAAGTCTCTTCTGGTGATTAAGTGCTACTGGAATTTAAGGTTTTCTCGCAACATAAATAAATTTCCAGTATTTTGATTACACTTTTAAACTACATACATTTAAGTTGTGTGAAAACCACTGTAATCAGTGTAATATGGACCAAGATGTGTTTTCTGTGCTGTGCCTACCACTAATTATAGAGCTGATGATATACACAGACAGTAGAGTATATAATCAAATACAGTCTTTGGTACTGTACTTCCCGTACTACTATTTTCACAACACCAGGAAGGCTCAGCTAGGACTGATGGGATGCCCATAGTTCATTGTTTAATAATTTGGTGGCTCAAACGATCAAGACTTTATTTGTTATTTATCTGCAGGTGAGCTGAGGAGATTAATTGATGAACAGTTTATTTGAAAATTTCTTTGAGTATGTTTAAAATATCATGCAAGTCAGTGGAACAAATTCATTCGTTGTCCTTAGTTGACGATTTGATAGTTGAAAATTTAATTTATTTTGTTCATAAATATAGGTCCTAACATTTGAAACTTTTACTGTCAATGAATTTTTTCTCCCCCATTTTGGGCGTCCGCTTGTTATGATTATGCATTGAAACCCATGTAAAAGTCCCATTTGAACTGATGGAGTTGAGGATTTCAGATACAGGGAAATACAATGTGACTGATATCATTTCTGATGTTATATTTTATTACCTGTTAACCTGAGAAGTTGGAAGATATTTTAAGCCAATTCTGTGTCCATCCGTACTTCTTACTGAACTTTTTCATTTGCTGTGGGTAATGGGTTAAACGGATTCAACATCTGAGATTTCAGAGTTGTCCCGCAATTTGAATTATTGATTGCAGACATTTCTGTTGATAGTAAATATATCGTAGATGCATTCCCGTTCTCAGTGACATTAATAAAATATTTTCAAAATGCTGCTATCGTAGTAAAACATTCATGTAATATCAGTAATCAAAATTGAAAGTTTTAGTCCCAGTTCATTTCACTGTCTAAGAGAGAAAAACTCATTTGAAACAATTTATGTTTATATTCAGTAGGTAGAAATGAATGATGTCTGGCTGTATTGAAATAGATGCTTTAAGGATCCTTTCTTTTTTTAGTTTCTTCACAAGGAATAATATAGTGATCAATCAGTGCTATAATGTATGAGCCAAGCCAGGATTTTTGGGTTATTTATATCAGTTAAAAGAATGCACATTTTATGATGTATGTCAAATGTTTTTTGCAGACTGCTTTTGAGATATATTTACTGCATTTGTTTATTACTGTTAAAAATTAAGTGAAAGTAGCCTGTGTCAGACAGTGGTGGCGTTGAGTCCCCTATGTCTGCTATTTAACCTATAAAATGCTCTTTCTCCAAATTGAATTTTGCATGAGATGAGATTGAAAGTTATCACGACAGTGAGTACAAATATTCCGGTCTTATGGAATGTGATGTCATATAGTTAGTAGGCATGTACTAAAATTTCAGAGGATCCATCTGCCTACATTCGTGTTCTGTAATGGTGGAGGCTGCAGGTTCCGCCTGAAATATTTGCACATGTCTGCCAAAGTGGTACGTGTTGTTACATCTCAGAAGGTTGGAAACTTTATTGAAGAAGATATTTTCATTAATAATGAGCTATCATCAAGTGTGATGTTGAAGGGAAACATTATCTAACATGTTTAACATTTTTACCTATTTTTTACAACCCTGTACAGTCACTGTTCAAATAATTTCCAGGTTGTCATAATTACACCAGACATGCTTCCTTATGCTTCCCTGGAACATAGTGTATTATTGCACATAAGGATGGTTTTATATGAATCAGGGTATGCAGTGGGTTAGCAATTCTAATTGAGAAACTTCTTCTTAGCCAGCAGCCAGAAATATGACACAATGTGAATCAATCAAGGTAAAGGGATTTAAGTACAAATTATACCAAATAATGCACTGTTATTATTCAATATGTTCTTATATTACAAGACTATGCTGAAACAGGTTTCCCCCAACAGGGATCGAAACATGTTGGAGCATAGTATTCTAATATAAGAACACATTGAATAATAACAGTGCGTTGGTTAGTATAATTTGTACGTAATTAATAAACTATGCACGGTATGAATAATATAAAGTTAAGGGATTTGTTGCTTGGCTTCAGTTTACCCATAGCTTAAATAAGGTTCATTTGCTGGGGGCATTTGACTCAGCTGTAGTAATACTACTGTACTGCTGTCACCAGATAGCAGTGTGAGCAGGTGGAGTCAGGTTGTGTGTTGCCATTTGCAGCTTCAGACAGTGTCAGTTGTGTTCTATGCAGCCACAGAGGGAAAGGAAGGGAAAAGATTGGGAAGGTGACAGAAAATGCAAGGTATGAACATAGCATTTATTGTAATAAGGATAATTTGTGTCAGTCCTCAATCCTTAGAGCTACTGAAGAAAAGAGAGGTTCTTTATTATGGAGCTAACCTTTAAGTAGGTAATTAAAGCATTATTAATGCAATATGAACTAGTGCCACTAACTTCAATGAAGAAGGCAGTTACTTCAAAAACTTTTTGCCTATTGTCTTGAAAATATGTGTTCTGCATGCACGTTTAATTAATGATAAGAACTTCATTTTCTTACTTCATGTCACATGATGGAGATCAATGACATTTATGTGATGTTTTCCCAAGTAAGATTACAGAAATTAATTTTAAATGTAAGCAGGACGCATTTTACAGTTTCAAATATAAGTACCCTTGAATTTTTAGTTGATTAACAAAATTTTGCAATAAAATATGAAGTTAAAAAATGAAGATGAATTTGCAAGTAATGAAATAAAAAAAATGTCAACATATTTGAGATTTTAAGTGTATTGAAGGCAAAATTATATTAATGAAAATTGAAATTTAGTGTGGAGAATGTGCCATGTGTTAGCATGCCAAAAAATAACTTGTAGCTCCTTTTTGAAGCCAGTTTCAAGCCTGTATTATTTATTAATTTTACCATTAATATTAGTATTAATATTACATTCACGTGGTGTTGTGTGTGATATTTAACTGATTTATTCAAATTGCGGTTTTATTTTTCCTTTATTCACCACAAAAACCAACTGAAATGATCGATGCCAAATGTGATATACCATTGCTGGAACTTACCAAAGTGTAGTACATGCTATTCATTTATGTGGAGCTTCTTCCAAAACTAGTTACAAGATTTCAGTAGAATTCACCTTCAAACACTTTGTATTCTTTTGGACAAACAGAACATATTTTGGTGCATTTTTGATCTTGTTTTATGCTTGAATTTAATAAAGCCCACACAAGAACAGGGTATAATTGAAGACAAAAGTAAATATCTCATGTTTAAACAAGACTGAAGGGCAGTAAGGAATAAGTGCATCACTTGCTTGCTTGCTTGTACTGCTGGTACCAAAACTGTTGTTTTTCAGACTGAACATTTACAGTGAAGTGTTTATTTTGACTGATATATAGAGTTTATTTCTTGTGTCTTTTGTTTAGTGTTTGGTCTCAGTAGTTATCAGTACAGGTAAAGGCAACTGTGTGGTGCAAATAAATTTTTGTAACATGACTGAACAGTAAGATTCTGGCCTAAAATTGTTAAGGAGAAATGAAACTGGGTTTAAAATTAAAGTGAGAAGCATATGTGCAAGTTTATAATTCTGTATTTCATACGCTTAAATTGCACACTACAGCTGTGTTCCCATACCACTTTTTATCTATTGGGACAAATAAATATAGACGGAGACATAACCTAGAATCATATTACTCAAGCTACTCTCTAAGTACCAGATTTACAAGTAAGTTTACCTCCTTCATAAATATATGACAAAAGTATAGACATTTGAGCTGTGTACATTGTAGTTTGATTTTTACAATGACTTTTCAGTTGTGTTAATTTAGTTCGCATTTATATTGTTTTGATGCTATGATAATGGCATATTAAATGTTTGAGAATGTTTGCATGTGGATTAAAGTTTTGGAAACAACCCTTATTTTGTGTTACAATATGCCCATGAGGCTCAACATGCAGAATTACTAGACATGGAAGGTTATCAAATTAAGTTCAGTGGTATCTCCTTGTGAAAACTGGATCTGTCTTTTGCATGTTGCTGCACCTCTAAACCAAATTATTACAAAGGATGGTGTCAGTGTAGTCTGTTAGCTGTTTAGTTAATTGGCAGTAAATTCTGTACATAATTAATAGATGGAAAGTAAAGTGGCTGGAATTACGTACTGAAATTAGGCACTTTCTGCCCTGAGAGTTTCAGACTTTCTCTAGGTTTTACGTGTGCCAAGAATACATTTATGGAGATTTCCAAGTGACAAGATTCAATGCACATCCAGAATTTTTCAATGGGGGTTTGGTGCCTGGGGGACGGAATCTGACCCTGAGGATATGTATAACTATAAAATTTATGTTTGATTTTGTTTCATTTTAAAAACTATGTTATAAACACTATGTCATAAATGTACCTGACCATAACATTGTTTACGGCTGCATTTGTATATGTATGAATACAACTGCATATCACAAGGCCTAGTCTTCTTGGCTTTTTAAGTTCTAAGACTTTCTAAGTTTTTAATTTTATGTTATGAGAGTCCAATGTACTAGTCATCAGCCAGTCTCAGTGGCTGATTTCACTAAAGGGTGAATCATGTAAAATGCTTGATATAATTGTGTCTACAGAATCTGGGTTCTTAATCTTTCAATTTGTGATTTGGGGGGGGGGGGCGCCGGATTTGCAACATGGCAGGCTCGGTTGGCTGCATGCCTGACAAGATGTGAGTCCAGTTTTGTGTACGTGGCTTTGCCATGCTTGCAGAGGGTTTCAATGCCTATTATAACAACAAACATTGTCATTACAGAGGTCAAGACAAAAAGTTTATTCTTCTGATTCTCTAGAAAAGTGGTTTAATTTTACCAGCTATTGATTTAAATACCAGTACTGTAACCTGGAATATTACAGTTGTGTAAGTGCATGCATTTTGACTCCTGATTCCTTTTGTGTGTTCCCAAGCTACACATTCACATTTATTACAACTTACCATTTGTAACCTAAAATACAAAGTATTGTTAAATGAAATGTGATCTGGATTTTGCACTTGTGGTGTCTAATGATAGTAGTTTGTGTGTCTGCTTCAAATCATAAAATCATGGTTTGTGATTCTTAAGATCACATTTTATACATCTGTGTAATTTCTACCTGTGGGGTATATAAAAGGAAAAATATGCTGGCAACAAACAAAGAAACATGCCATAGCTGGAGTTACATCAGAGGTCGCAGTATGTATCTCTGAGAACTTTAAGAAATGGGAAAAACAGAAGTGTTTAAGTGTTAGGTCCTCACTCCTTTACCTTAACACAGCAGTAAATTTTGTGATGAACCCCTTCAGGGTCAGTTTTCTATGGTCTGTTGCTTATTGTCTTAACTTATTCATCACTGACTTGCTGGATCCATAGGCTATGATTAATTCTACTATTTTTCATCACCATTTCCTCAGTAATTCTCTGCGTTTATGTAAAATTTTTGTTTTGCATATGACAAATATGTAGACAGTCCAAAAATGACAAATTGGAACAAAACAAAAGCCTCAATGAACCCATTAAAACAAAACTTTACAATGAATTATGTGATAAATTCACATACTTTTTGAGGTTATTTGTATGTGAGGAGAGGGAATACTATTACTCCATACATTTCCACATAGTGTCTGATTCTGGATTATAATAACAAACTGAATTCTTCCCACATGTATGTTTGGTTATAGAACATAATTGAAGGCTGGTTGTGACTTTAATAAAGATTCAATACTTTGCAAGGCATCAGAAGAATTATATTGTGTTTATTTAAACAGGACTCGGGCATTCACATTAACAAGCTGATTTGTAAATACTTATAAACTGATTATATGTTTCTTAGTAGAAACATCAGTGAAAATGAAATTGGATATTTATGTTCTGACATGCCTTATATCTTATAAGATAGAAGGTTACTTGAAACTAGAGATTTGACATTTCTGTGATAGGATTTTCAGTATTATTTAAGGATATATTATTTGGGGCTAGCAGGATTGGAACAGGGCAATAAGAATTCGGATAGTTGTGCTTCACAGTGCTACACTTAGTAAAAGATTAAGCATGGGGTAGTTGATACTGAATCACTAAGTATATCTGAAATTATGTTTTATTTATGGGAGAATGTAAGAATTTGTAATACAAAATGATCCATAGCTAATATCAAGAAGCAGTAATTCCTTATTTTCTCTTGGATATATTAGCATCTCTGTCCTATTGTAAACATATGTTACACTCATTTTCAAAGCAATTCCAAAAGCCGTTTACTGTGCTAGTCTGACTCTGGTAAAAATGCAGCAACATAGTATACTTAAAATAAAGAGTGTTTCCTGATTGAATGGGAACATACCTTTCATGGGTGTCAGTATAAGTCTAAAAACACCTGTTCAGCTTATGTAGTAACTTGAGGAGAATAAAAGAATTTAGAGACAGAGACAAAACTTAAGGATGAGAAATCAGGATTCGAAAAAACGTGAAGTATGGAGAACTAGAAAATTAATTTAAAAAAACAATAATTCATCTTTTTCTTTTGCTTTTCTTTTTTAAGTGAAATTGTGTGCTATTAGAAAAGTTTGTAGTGAATATTTTATTTAGTTTTTTCAAAGAAACGTAAGACAAAATAGCATGTAGTTATTCACATTTAGTATTTTAGTCACAAATTCAAATCACGTACTATACATTTTTATTACACAATCGCATTGTCATATAAGAACTACAGTGAGATGCCACACTGAGTCTGCATAAGGTTGAATGCCACGAATTTCTCATAGCAATATTGCTTGTGTAAAATTTATAATACTTTTAACTAGTGATATTTTGAGGTATGGCATGACTGTGGGTCTTAAGGGATTGTTCTGAGATGCTAAAATTAGTTACATGAAGAAGAACAACAATTTGCCAAAACATCAAAGTGGATTGGAAATGACAACATTAAAGAAATTTGAAATTATGTGAAACTGTTCTCACGGTATTGATTTGTATATTATAGTGTAAAATTTCATGCCTTGGCATTTTGGTGATTGTGATTTAACATGTACTGTGTCTGGATGATTTATTCTTACTGTTTTTCGTATTTAATTCTCAGTGGAACCACACAACATATAAGGTGAATGCAACAGTACATCACAGTTTCTGGCTTTGAACAGGCATGCACAAATCCTGGCTGCCAGGTCACCCAGGCAACTACCTTTTGTATGGTGGTTCCTTATATTTGTGTGTACTCAGTACAGTTCTGTTTTTCACCCTTCTGTAATGAAGAATTTTCAGGTGGCTTCAAGATTTTTGGAAAATTTATGTACCCCTGGCTTTGAGATGTATTAACGTCAGTTGCAATAATTTTGTCATTCCCTTAGCCATTATGCAGAGTTTCAGGGCATTAAAAGAAGAATGAAATGTAAGTTGTTAATTTTGTACCAAGTCTTAAAACTGAAATTCTGCAAAGACCAAAAACTGTGGCACTTTATGTTTATGCAATTAAGACCTGGTTTGTGGAATTGGTATGGATGAAGTGGAAGCACCATTAATTATTGAGGGCATAAAAAACAGGGTTGAACATAAATGCCAAAACAAGATTTAAATGTGCAAATACAGAAAATGAGAATCAGTGATGAATATAATGCCAATCAAGAATGGCAAATATTTTCTGTACCACAAACTTAAGGACATAGGGTTTAACGTATTCGTATGTGGGTGGGCACTTTTGTATTTGCACAGTTCTATTAGTTGCCATGACAAATTGTTGTTCTTTCTTTTTATAACGTTGATTCCATTCCTTGTTCCCCCCGCTATAGAAGCGACTTATTCAGGAAGTGTATTATAATATACTATTACATACCATGTTAATTATAATAGTCAGCCATAAAATGTTGCAGTCATTAACATGGAGGAAATGAAAATATGGTGGTTTTCAGTGACAAGTAAGGGTCTACTCCTGCAGCTGAAATTCAACATACATACTTTAATAATTTCAGCGTGGATTTAAAAACCAAACCCTTATGTGAAATGTCACTATCTGTAACACAATATAACAAATTTCCAGTATATATTCTGTACATATAAATTACTAGGGTCACAGAGTAAGGGAAGAAATATATATTGTTGAAAATTTTGTTGGCAATGTTGATGTTACTATTTTTAAACTTGTTACTCATACTTCTCATTCACATACTTACATAGCCAATATGCAAACTCTGTAATCTGTATATTGAGCATGCGCTTTCGAGTCAGACACATATCAATAATCATTTCAGATGGGAGAAAACTCTGTAGTGATTTTTTATTCTTTATTCTTATATATAATGTTTGAAGTTTCAAGACATATATCAGAACTTCAGGAAAGAAAAGACAGTCAAACCAATAATGACCATATGCTCATTAACTACAATTTTTTTTTAGTTTGGAATTATCTTTATTAGGATATTTAGCATTCATGTTCGCCCAGGGAGTTGTAAAATTTATTTTAGGTAGATGTAAAATGGTTTCACTCAAATATATTAAAAATGTTGAGGATTTATGTAAAATGATTTCACTCAAATATATTAAAAGTGTTGAGGATTTGTGAAGCTAAATATTAGTCACCATAAAATGCTAATAGATTACTAAAATTATTTCTTACTAAATTCTTCCCCAGAAAATTTTATAATGAAGTGAGTCATCACTGTACTTCAGTCTTTGCTATATTTTTCAACAAAACAAGAACGTTATGCCTGTTTTTCACAAGCTTCATTATGTAAATTATGCACACATAGCTGTGGAAACTGATTCTCCAGTTTCGTGAAAGTTTCAGAATATCTGTCATGTATAGTGGCAAATAGTATTAACCAATTGAAGTTTTAGCAGTATCAATCATATTCTGGTTCTTTTCATGCCACTGATTAATGAAATGTGGATGAATTTTCCTTTTTGACATTTGTATACAGTAATAAATTTTGTTGTATTTAATTACAGCATTCTGTTTCAATAGGCAGTGCTTAGCTAATGATGTTACCATTTTGAATAAATAATTAAATGCAAATTTGTTCCATTGTCATCGACACTTACTTGCATTATGGATGGTAAAACTCCAAACATTGTTTGACTTGCTCAGTGTCTCTGTCCTACTGATTAACATCAGTACATATTCACTGCATACAGGATTTTCCATTCATCCTAAATATGACAAAATCATTTTTGGGATTCTAATGTTTTCTTTCAATGTAGTTGTTTCATGAAGTCTGCCTTATCAATCTTTCTACCTAACTTTGCAAAGCAATGTATAACAATAAAAAGAACAGAATACAATGTTACATATAATGTGATAACAACCACCCTAGATGCCCGGAGTTGTGTAGTGTGTTTAAAAATGTTTAAATCTCTCCCTTCATTTGCAGCCAGCTGCTGCTGTAGAAAACCATTGCCTGAGTTTCTGCGACCCTGCAGAAGTTGTGCATACAAGCGCAGTCCATCCTGTGCAGTTACACACTGAAATACAGAAGTCCTCACTTAGAGTTTGAGTTATGTTCCTGAAAATTGCTACATAGAGTGAAAGAACGTAGAGTCTATCATTTTCCCCCCATAAGAATTAATTAAAATACCTGAGAAAATGTTAATCTGAGCCCAGGCAACATTCGTTGCATGTTTGGTTACTGTAATTTGCAATCTTCAGGGCAATATTAAACAGGGACTAAGAATCACGCTGAACAGACAAGATTCCTCATCCAGGAGATCTGACAAATTACTGTATGAGGAAGGTACAGTACTTCGTTGAAAAGTATGATAAAGTAATGAAACTTGTTTGAACTGTTGTCAGCTGTAGATTCAGGTGTAACTCAGATTCAATACAAGGTGCAATTAGAATATAAATAAATATTAAAGAAAACCTGGGCACTTGTTAAAATTTAAGGTGACTGAAATATGATTCAAAGGTACTGAAACTATTCTGAGTTTGTCTTCTGATTATACTGAAAATAACAAACTCTGTATTGTCCGGATTTGTTTGTTTCTGAATACCGTAATGTTCTTGTATGGTTTGTGTGGGATGTGGTTAAAGTTAGAGGTTGTGTTGATAATAATATGGTGTGTAAGCTTGTCATGAATTCAGATTGCTTGTTCCACATGGTTGTAATCTTTTTCATACATATTTCAAAATTGTTTTATATGAATGACGCGACTAATTTTTGTCCTAAGGACGGACCACTGTTGTTTCCATTTTTATGAAATTGAGTATGATTCATCAACCCAATTTCTTTACATCTTACAGTGCCTAAGTTACTATGCTAGATAAAATGCCAACAAAAGTAAGTGATTCATATTTATTTATATTTGTTATTTGTTGTTTAGATCCTGTAACTACAATTACATTCAGGAGCCAAATGTTTGGAAAGAAGTTACAAATTATGTCCATGAAATCTTAAATTTGGACACTGTTGGTCACTCCATCTTCTGCAGCTTTTTGAGAATTAAAGGAAAACATATCTTGTGCTGCACAAACAAACGCATAACTGCAACAAATTACCCGTACTGACCATTTCTTTGAAAATTCTCTTTTATTTATCATTTAAAAGTGATGTGTTTAATATAAGTTTTCAGGCTGACAACGTGGGTATTGCTCAAATGGTAGTCTTCAGGGTTCTTACATCATGCTGAGTAACGAGTTAGTTCCGACGTTTTGGAGATACCTGCTGTTTCCGTGTTCTGTGTGACTCGATTTATTTCAAATGGTTTCATCCACTCGGAGATGAAGGCAGCACTCTGAAGACTATTGTTTGATATTTTTAAACAGTAGATGCTCAAACTTATACAGTATGAAACTACCGTCTACCCTAAACTTGGAAATAAAAAGGACTGTAGTTCAAGCTACAACTGCCTTTACCACAGTAGTTCACAACGAAAGCTCTAGGAAAGAGGGACATACAAAAAACTTAGTCTTCTCTTTTCTTATGATCCCTGTCTATACTTTATTACAACTTTATTGATAGACAGAAAGAGAGCTGTAATTCAGTTAAAATAAATGCTTTTCAGCATTTTAAATATTTATTCATTGTACATAACAAAAACTTCTTTATTGAATAAAATATGCTATTTCTTAGAACAACCATATGTATCTTAATATGTGTGTTACGTGGTACTTATTCTTTTCTTGTATGAGGGATAAAATGTTTGTTAACCATAGCTGTTGTCTGGGATGTAGTGCCGTGTAGCATGTCATGTATGTATCGACATTTCAGAGGAACCTGCTGCCACCATCACAACGACAAGCATTTTTTTTTCATTCGTCTACCCAGATGCTGGACACATGTTTATTTTGAAACTTCGATGCGTGTATGCCAGACTACGTGGCGTCGCATCCCAGAAGACATCTTCAAAGTCACCACCGTGATAACCTCAGATCTCGCAAGATATCTGTTTTGTTTAATTATGTTTGCATCCAAGACCAATTTTTGCACAGTTTGCTATTATGAATGAAGTGGCTGATTTTATTTAACCCTTTAAAGACTAAGATTAACCTAAATTACAGTTAAGGTTTCAGTTCGTACCGCGCGGGAAACATACTCCGTCTCGCTTATAAAACCAACCAAGTTAACGCTGTATGGGTAAATAATCGCTGTTCATTCTGAGAACTGTACAAAATACAGAAATGCACTCTGTGAACAGAAGGTACAATCTGGGAATGTTAAACCTGGTGGAATGTAAAGTAACCACTGTCCTCTAAGGGAACCAGCATGGCGTGGTGGTGGTGGTGGTGGTGGTGGTGGTGGTGGTGGTGGTGGTGGTGATAGTAGTAGTAGTAGTAGTAGTAGTAGTAGTAGTAGTAGTAGTAGTAGTAGTAGTGGTGGTGGTGGTGGTGGTGGTGGTGGTGGTGGTAGCAGCACCAGTAGTAGTGACCAAGGCTGTGGGGTGGGTAGGGGGTTCGATTTTCTGTAGGGGCAAGAGATTTTGTCCTCCAAAGCGTCCAGACCGGCTCGGAAGCCAACCAGCCTCCTATTCAGTGGGTACGGGGGTCTGTTTTCCCGGGAGTAAAGTCGCCGGGAGCATAAGGCCGACCACTTCCATCTAGTGCCGGGACTAAAAACGAGTGGAGCTGTACCTCTGCTCCCCCTATATATATATATATATATATACGCCTGCGTGGTGTACACAGAGACAACTTTAGCTTTACCTTTATTGGAATCTGAAGTGTCGTGAGTGGCAGCGTGTACTTTAATAGTGTATCTGACCCCATCCCGACGCTCAGGCGTCGGCAGCAGACTCTTCTCTTGTGAATGAAAGTGTATAACAGTTTTCTTTCAGACTTAACGTTCTAACTTTACATGTACTCGTTTAGCGAATATAACCCTTTAAAGATGAAGCTTATCTGTTTTATATAAGGACTCAGTGCGTACCGCGCTGTAAACACTCTCCACTTCGGTTATAAAAACTAATCTCTTAATGTTTTATAAGGCAAAAGTTGCTGTTTGTTCTGAGATCCGTACAAAACACATAAACGCAATGTGGGCACCACGTAGAATTTTTTAATGTTAAACCTGGTGGTACGTAAAGTTACCGCTAGGCTTTAAACGGTTAAGTGTGGCATTGGTTACCATCCATTCAGTAATGGCGCACTCATAGCAACACCTTATGTACTGTACGTATTTTGATTATGATTTTATGATTGTCATTTTACGTCTTGGATTGGTTCTGTCATTTTAGTAAGTGTATCATCTTTCAATTTTTATCCTTTGCATTGCGTCCCTGAGAATGGCCGTGTGAATGGCCGAAACATGTAAGCGGTTATTGTATATAAAAACTATCTTCCTAGTGTGCATTCTGTTGATATTACTGTTACAATATACAAGTCATTCTGTTCGCTTGCCTAGTTGAATTTTGGAACGCAAACTGTCCAGGATCCTCTAGCAAACTGATCGTGTTACAATCCGTGAGCTGAGGAGAGTGTCGACGTAAACAATTTAACCTTTTAAAGCCTAGCGGTAACTTTACATACGACCAGGTTTAACATTAAAAAATTCTACGTGATGCCCACATTGCGTTTATGTGTTTTGTACGGATCTCAGAACAAACAGCAACTTTTGCCTTGTAAAACATTAAGAGACTGGTTTTTATAACCGAAGTGTAGAGTGTTTACATCGCGGTACGCACTGAGTCCTTATATAAAACAGATAGGCTTCGTCTTTGAAGGGTTAATCTATTTGCTTGAATTGGTCCAAATTCGTATTTCTGTACAAGCATGACATCGGCATGGTGTCTTGAACACGAGACGATCACAGAGAGATCTTCTGATTACATAGAAGCATTAATTATGCTTGAAATGTGATGTTTCTGTTTGTTTTTGAAGGGACTGGTTGTCGATTTGCACAAGCATCGCTGCCTTTCGTGTGACGAGTGACACGGCCGAGTTTCATTTGTCATTGTTGTGAGGGACTAAAGTCAGGCTTCGAACTCGAATCCTCACTCACCTTCACCGGGGCAGGCGTAAGCAGCAGTATGAAGAGGTATGTTCTAAATTTACATTTGTATTGTTGTTCAGTATATGTACTCTATAAACATAGTGTTGTTATGGGCGGGTATTTGGCTCTTGGTATACAAACCAACGTGTGTTCAACCCAAGGTTTTATGAGTACATTTATGGAACTTTTATTTGTCAAAGCGTCTAAAAGTGACTTGCTAAAAAGCAAGCTTTTTTACCTTATAATACCGTCTCGCATTTCGTTTTATGAGACGAAGATTCTAAGTACAATTAACGTGTGCAGAAATATTCGTTCATCAAGTTCTGTAGCTATACGTGTATAATTGGTGTCAAAGTGATGTACCTTGTACAAGTTTCTTGGTTTGAAAGTAACACACAGGTGACGTCACCGCCACCGTTTACGGTTTCGTTTCTCAGTGCGTAGTGGTATTGGGATATATCGATATAAAGGCTATGACGTCACGTTAGTCGCTTTCCATGTTTGCGATAGATTTGGGTCGACATAATGCTTCGATTATGGCGGTCATCTGCAGTAAAGAGAAAATTTCATTCGTTTCTTGCCGAATTCTTTTTCACAGTGTTGTGTGAGTGAGTAAGCTTCAGGGAGATATTAAACAGTGATGATAAGAAGTTCGGCGCGTTTGATGCGATTGACAGTTGGTGCTTTACTGAGTAAGTAAGCTTTATTACATAA
The DNA here is from genome assembly GCA_013340265.1 of Coptotermes formosanus. Lineage (NCBI taxonomy): Eukaryota > Metazoa > Arthropoda > Insecta > Blattodea > Rhinotermitidae > Coptotermes > Coptotermes formosanus. The sequence continues at coordinate 341,898 of BLKM01000605.1, forward strand.
TGTGTAATCAGACTTACTGTTTCGATGAAACATATTCCGGTGCTTCGGAATTCTTTCGCGGAATGTTATTTGAGTAATTGAGTTTCATTTAAATATGATAACAGGTCGGAAGGTTTTGATGTTAGTGACAATAGAAGTTAGTGTTTTATATTGGTGATAAGAAGAGCATCACTTTTATTTTATTTAATCGGTTTGATATTGAGGTTAGGTTTCCTTAACGAAATTTGTTTTTATATGAAACAAGGGTTAAGCATGAACAGAAATTGTTTTCTTAAGAGACTGTTTCAAATTCAGTAATCTGTTTTATGACCGTAACAATTCACCATTCGGATTGCAGCGTGTTTGTTACCAGCTTCATGTTCGTAGGGATGCCGTTTTATGCATTTAGTGTTGTCAGCAACACCACTTTAGGTAAATAGTATTACCAGTAACACCGCTTTACACGATCAACATTATTGTCGGTAGCTATGCTACCAACTGGGGCACGAGCCGGAAGGTTGCGAGTTCAATTCCCGATGGTGTTACTGGAATTTTTCATTGACGCAATCCTTCAGGCCGTACTGTGACCCTGGGGTCAACTCAGCCTCTAAGAGAAATGAATACCGGGAATATTTCCTGGGAGGTAAAGGCGGCCGGTGCGTAGGGCTGACAACCATATCATGTGCCAGTTGCCTTGAAATCTGGGAGCCTCATCCTCCCGGAACCCAAAGGGCCTGTCCAGGCCTCTAATGGGGTTGCTTTACTTTTTTATACTACCAGTTACGTATCTCACGTGGCTTCTTATCTAATACGTCATCAGCCTGCTCCTCATGGCGTGTTGGTTCTACATATCGTATCCCACACGTTTATTGTCAGGTGATTTTATTTATTTTGCAGTACAGGGTATTCATTTATTCTTTGTTTAACGACGTTATCAGTAATTCAGAATATGTAGCGCCGAAATTTAGAATGATTGATGAATTTGAAAGGAAAGAGAAGACACTTATCGCTAGATATCACTGATGTGTGTATTTGGACTCTTTCCGTCGTCACTGATCACACAAACACGACGTTTCGAAAACAGACTGCTTTCGTCTTCAGGTGCAGTGTGCTTTCCAAACGCCGTGTTTGTTGAAACTTTTAAAGCCTAGAGGTAACTTTACATACGACCAAGTTTAATATTAAAAAATTCTACGTGGTGTCCACATTGCGTTTATGTGTTTTGTACGGATCGCAGAACAAACAGCAACTTTTACCTTATAAAACATTAAGAGACTGGTTTTTATAACCGAAGTGGAGAGTGTTTACAGCGCGGTACGCATTGAGTCCTTATATAAAACAGATACGCTTCGTCTTTAAAGGGTTAATCAGTCCAAATACACACATCAGTGATATCTCGCATGTTACACCATTGTCTAAGAAATATAGTGTAAAGTTATTGCTGTCAAATAATAAGGTACTATCCCAGAACTTGCCTAAAGAGACTGAGAAAAACTAAGAAAGTCTTCAGTATCAGTTTTGATATTCCGACCGCGATTCGAGCCTCACATCTCGCGAACGCAAGTCAGTAATTTAACCACTTTAGCCAGTGTTTCCCCATCCTCTCATCTATGGAGGAACCCCTAAAATAATTTTTCATGTTCCGAGCAACCCCTGCTTTCTACGTAAACCTTTACAGGCCAGAAAAATTTGATAGCTGGGAGCGCTGTTCAATTACTGCTAAATTATTTTCCAGATAATTTATTTGTAAGGTGCTGCTATATATAACAAACCATAAAGGCACTTCGTAGCTGACAGAGGTTACTCCAGTGCTGCCAATTACCGGACAAAAATTTCCGCGATATTTCGAGGAATATGTGGAATTTTTCACGGTATTTCAAAATCTTTGTATGTTTATGCCATAGTTTCCCGCGGAAGCCTTAACGATGTTCAGTGGAGCTGTGGCTGTTTAGTTCAAGCCTCGAACTAACGTGCTAAGTCCTCTGATGGTATGGTATCTGTGCGTTTGACCATCACTCCAAAAACATATAAGGAACTAAATGGCCGTGTGTCGTCAGTTTCATGCACCGGCCGCTTTACTCTTGCAGAAGATGCAAGAAAAAGTAGCATGCCTGCTGTGGAGGTGATGATAATAATTGGTCCTGATTAGGTTGTTTTATAAATTACCTCTTTGTTTGCCGAGTATACCACAAAACGTTATATCAGCTTTTGTTGGTTATATGGGCTGACGTGGGCTAAATAAATGTGGTGCGTAAGTTCCCATTTGAAATTTGTTTCTTCCTTTATTAAACTTTTAAAGCCTAGCGGTAACTTTACATACTACCAGGTTTAACATTAAAAAATTCTACGTGGTGCCCACATTGCGTTTATGTGTTTTGTGTGGATCTCAGAACAAACAGCAACTTTTGCCTTATAAAACATTAAGAGACTGGTTTTTATAACCGAAGTGGAGAGTGTTTACAGCGCGGTACGCACTGAGTCCTTATATAAAACGGATACGCTTTGTCTTTAAAGGGTTAAAGGGAACAGTATGAATGTATATAGATGCCAGACGCCTTGCAGCTTTAGATCAATGAAACTTACTATTGTAGGACTGGGAAATTGTTAAAACGATCTCGTATTTGGCTAAAATGACCTTCTAAAAGGTAGTGAATTTCGTACGGCATTCTGTATCGCTAGGGTTGCTGGCACTGCCAGCTCTATATATATATTATGAAGGCTTCATCAAACATTTATTACCTCGCTTTCTGTAGTCTATACCCACAGAGACTAGGAGCTGGAGAGGATTCAGCATGTTAGCTCAATATCCAACTTGTACAGCTCCACCAGCAAGTATCAGAACTTCTTCACTTTTTGTGGTAACGCTATAGGAACGGATATCTTTTAGGCTCGTTCCAAAGCAACAGCGAAAATCAGCTACTACTGGCATCGTGTCTGTCCTTCCACATGAAACGTCTAGCTTCCCACTGGGCGGACTGTCGTAAAATAAGTGAATGTTCGTGCTAACATCTGTCAATACATTTCATTTTGCGTTAAAATGGGACAAAAGTAACAGACATTTTATATGGATAAGTGGAAGCATGTGCAATACCGTCTGTACAGCCACTAGATAAGTACAAGCAATAACACATGGTGATGTGCTTGTATGTGGGGAAGGGCGCGGTACCGGGTTACAGTGCAGCATGATCGAGAGTATATCTGTTGCTAGGGTGCGGAGAATACTTACAATCAGTACTGTGGAAGATACTTATTGAAATTATTCGTGAATTTAAGGTCAAGGGAGAATAAACAGGGCGACTGTGTCAGACGTATTGCACCCTGCGGACATCTCCAGTTCTTTGTGTGTCAAGTGTCTTTCGCAAGACTTCGGAACGCGCTTATGTGTTGTGAGGACGTGGTTTGCAGCGAGACAGTAAAGTTATTTTCAAGGTGCTAACTGCCCAAACACTCCCCTAACTAACTAACTAACTAACTAACCAACCAACCAACCAACCAACCAACCAACTAACTAACTAACCAACCAACCAACCAACCAGCCAACCAACTAACTAACTCCATGGAGCAGGGTCCTTCCTGAGAAGCTAACAGGTCCTCAGCTACTCAAGAAATTCCCAGCATTTTGTTGACCCCGAAGGTTCATTACCGCATTCACAAGAGCCCGCCACCGGTCCCTGTCCTGAGCAAACACTCGCCTAGAGAGAGAATAATTTATGAACTTGTCGAGGTAACTTATAAACCAGTCAGTATTTGAAGCCGGTGCCTCGCCAATCACGGCAGGGGCAAGAACATTTTTTTTTCTTCTCCAAAACGTCCAGACCAGCTCCGGGGTTCATCCAGTCTCCTATACAGTTGATGCCGGGGTTTCTTTCTCGGGCGTAAAGCGGCCGGGATGTGATTCTGATCACCTATCTCCATCTAGAGCCGAGGTTAAGAATGAGTGGAGTTACACCTCTTCCCCCCACTCCCCACCTTATGCCTTCATGGTGTGGGCAGGGACAACTTTACGTTTTCCGTCTTTCCGAATATAAGTGCACCCAGCATCACTATAGTACAAGCCAGCTGTGTTTGTGCACGGTAGGTTACCGAGCGCGTGTATGTTTGTTTTGCGGTGAGTAGAGTAGGCCTGCATTCACTCCGCTAGCAGCACCTCTGGGTTTTCTGTCATAACATCATATTAGCCTCACTTGTACAGATACTGTTTGCTGAACTGTGTTCAGTACGTATTTCAGAAAGAAATCAATATTTCGTCGAAATGCAGATTACTGAACTCTGAAGGCGTTGATTAGCCCTTTAAAGACGAAGCGTATCTGTTTTATATAAGGACTCAGTGCGTACCGCGCTGTAAACACTCTCCACTTCGGTTATAAAAACCAGTCTCTTAATGTTTTATAAGGCAAAAGTTGCTGTTTGTTCTGAGATCCGTACAAAACACATAAACGCAATGTGGGCACCACGTAGAATTTTTTAATGTTAAACCTGGTCGTATGTAAAGTTACCGCTAGGCTTTAAAAGGTGAATAATCAGAGTTCAAATATATGTTAGGAAATTAGAAAATAATTTAAAGTAGCGGTAACGAGCTTTACGATAGGTCACGTTGTTTCCATCTGCTTATTCTGCATTCTCGCATCGTCTACCTGGTTACGTCAACAGTGAAGACGGCACTAGTGTGTAGTGCAATATAATCTAAAAGAAGTGCGTACTGAATTTTTTTCTTCTGATTTTGTATTCAATAATGTAAAAATTATACTTGTTTGCTGTGGTAGCCGGATGCCAATAGCAGTAGAGAGAAAAGGAGAGACGTATTTTGTTTAACAACTTGTGAACTGCTAATGTTATACAGCTTCGGAGGGAAAGGAGTGAAATATGGGTATAGAACACTGGTGAAAGGATACTGACAGGGGGAAAGGGAAGTACTGGGGAAAAACCCTGTCCTAGTCACAACGGAGTTAGGGATTTGAGACTGTAGCGGTAGTATGGATGAAGATTAAAGTCGTCTGGAATGTGACGCCGTGCCGACTGGTGAACAATTAACGACGTTTCGGAAAAGTCTGCTGCTTCCATCTTCAGGTTATAGCTGTCCAATAAATAGTTACGTTACAAAAGAGCGTCCAAGACGAACGTCTTTTGGACTGAACGTTTTGTGTCGCTCTCTCTCCTGGTGTGGAACTACACTGTGGTGGTTAGAACAGGGTAAAAATAAAATTGTTCCCGTGCACGCTATGAAGGCGTGAAGGGCAGAGAGTTATAGTTCCAAGAATTCTTAACGTCGTCTTTAGATGGGGATAAAGAGCTTCACGTCCTGGCCGCTTTACCCCCGGGGGAAAGTCCCTGACCACACATTCAATAGGAGGTTTGGCTATTCCCGGAGCCGGTTTGGACGCTTTGGATTTGACACGCTGCAGCGAGAATTTTTTTGGCACCTGGGGCCAGTAGTCACAATGCCTGTCCCTCCCAGAAATTATAAACTTTTAAAAAATTGCAATTATTTATTGAGTTTCCTTATATTCGACTCAGTAATTTAAAATTTGTTGAGCGCAGGAAATGGAATTTTTCATTTAGGATATTCATTTTCCTGCCCATTCAAATCGGCTGCCCGATGAGGCCGCACCACTCGCCTTCCCCCCCCCCCTCCCCCAGCTACGCCCTTGGTCAGGAAAAAATGTTTATCCAAGAGAAGGGAGATTTGCTTTCGGGAGGTACTCGGTTTGAATCTCGGCGGAATGCCGGCTCTCATTATTGGGAATTCTAATGCTTATTTTCCTCAGTCTCTACGTCGAGTCCCGGCAGAAGCATTAAGTCTTTCTCTTCTCTGCAGCCTCCAGATCGGCTGTGCGGCTTACTTCACCGCCTATTCAGTAGGTGCTGGGGGCTTTTCCTCCCGGAGTAAAGAGGCCAAGGGCATGGAGGTGACCACCTATCTCCAGCTAGTACCAAGACTGAGTAGAGCTATACGTCTGCTCCCATTGTATGCCTAAGGGTCTTGCACAAGGCAACTTTTTTACCTTTACCTTACACACAGATGTTAGGACGGTGTTTGAAATTGGACCAAGGCCGTGTCCTTCTACATCCTTCAGAATTCATTATTCGTGAATCATCGTATGATTAGATGTTATACAGTCTGGGCTGCTGAGTGTTGTTAAGTAATACTACATAATTAATTAAATGAAAGTAGATACGTAGTGTGGAGCGTGTAACATGCGTGGTTAGGGACAAGAAAAGCAAACAATGGTGTAGTTAAAGAATTTGAAGAGAAGGGACAACTTGGGAGATGTAGACACAGGTGGAAAGTGTAACACTAACCTTTTAAAGCCTAGCGGTAACTTTACGTACCACCAGGTTTAACATTAAAAAATTCTACGTGGTGCCCACATTGCGTTTATGTGTTTTGTACGGATCTCAGAACAAACAGCAACTTTTGACTTATAAGACATTAAGAGACTGGTTTTTATAACCGAGATCGAGAGTGTTTACAGCGCGGTACGCACTGAGTCCTTATATAAAACAGATATCCTTCGTCTTTAAAGGGTTAAAATAGACGTTAAGAAAACAAGATCCATCGATGTAACTAGATTCATTCTATTCAGAACAGGGTTCACTAGCCAGCTGTTTTTATTTTTTCTTTTTTTTGAAAACATAGAGGTGACCAAGTAGTTCCGCGCCTTTAACGTAACAATAAACTTCATTACTGTGTCCTTGTCACTGGTCCGTCTACTGAGTACGTCAAACCCAGTGCACGCTTACCTATCCTATGTCTTTCGTATCTCTTTTAACACTGTTTCCCCATAAAAGCCCGGGTAAATTTCCTTTCCTTTAGATCTTTACGTTATACTAGCCGCGTGCACCCTTACATGACGGGCTCTCGTAATATTCACGCGCTACTCCACCGCCTGTTTTATCTTTCCGTTCTTTATTCTTAGATAATAACAAGCCTTAATTCACTATGTTATTGCGTAGCGATTTCTATCATTTTATCATCAGTTATTATGGATTACTGTCGATTACTATTAATTGTTATCGATTGTTAGGGATTATTGTCGACTATAGACGATTACTGTCTCTTATTACGAATTCATATCGATCATTATTCATTGTTATCCATTATTTTCGACCCTGTGTAAATCATTCACTCACACCAAGGTTATTGTGAGTATCTATATAAAGTAGATGCGATATACATCTCTCAGTCTGTTTGTACGTACAGCATTCATAAGGCTGTTCAGTGACCTTGACTTCGTCATCTTAAATGTAACTAAAAAGTAAAGGAAAATATGTATGAAATATTGACGCCAACAAATGCACACAGGTATACTAACATTGGTTTATACGTGCAAAGACGTCCTACATGTTCGGGCCAGCCATGTGGCCAGCATCAGGAATATGAAATACAAAGGTTAGATGCGAAACTGTATATACGTTCAATTAATGCACGGACCGTGATTCATATAAAGTTTATAAATGCCCACCAGGCAGAAACTGTGTATTTCTACATAAATACGAAATGTGTTTAACCTTTGTGTTTTATATCCCTGGTGATGGTCATATATTTGGCCGGAAAATGTAGCAGTTCGTTGTTTATATGTACAAGCGAATTTTATTATATACGTGTGCATTTTTTTGGTGTCAATATTGTAGGTGTATGTATATATATATATATATATATATATTTGATTAACCCTTTAAAGACGAAGCGTATCCGTTTTATATAAGGACTCAGGGCGTACCGCGCAGTAAACACTCTCCACTTCGGTTATAAAAACCAATCTCTTAATGTTTTATAAGGCAAAAGTTGCTGTTTGTTCTGAGATCCGTACAAAACACATAAACGCAATGTGGGCACCACGTAGAATTTTTTAATGTTAAACCTGGTGGTACGTAAAGTTACCGCTGGGCTCTAAAAGATTAACATTTTAAAGACGAAGAGTAAACTGTTCTATTTAAAGACCCAGGTCGTACCGCGCAGTAAACAATTTTCATCTCGGTTATAAAAACGAACCAGTTTATGTTATATAGGGCAGAAATCGCTCTTTGTTCTGATATAAACACAAAACACATAAATACAGTGCGGACAGAAGGTAGAATTTTTGAATGTTAAACCTGTTGGTACATCAAGAAGCCGGTAGGCTTTGCACAGATTATGGATCGTATAAAGTTCAACAGAAATATTTTTCGCAGATATCTGCTTTTCACAAGTAATTCGAGACATGAATAGCGATTACGTAGCTTTTATGGGTTTCAAAATCTGCGCCTCTCAGAAGCAATCTTGCGTGTCGCTGCAGCGTGTGATAGATTGTAACCTCAAGACCTGTCCAAAGAGGTACGTGTGTCTGCCTTCGCGATTATTTATGCACATACAAAAAATGTAGTTAAGTAAGTGAAATGCGTAAATTGTAAGGTCTTGGAAATGCCTTTCATAATCGAGTGCTTTTAAGGTTCTTGTTTATTCTGGGTTACCATATCATAAGTTCGATATGTAGATAATTGTCTACCTTATAAGTGAACCGTGTGCAGTCTTTCTGTGAAACTTGGTCAGTCGCTTGAGAAGTCTGAAATGCACCACATCTACTGCTAGTGTTAATAACTGCTAAGTGTATCAGAGTCATTTACGTAGAGATAAGAAATGTGTTGACCATTTTTGTATCTGTTTTTTCCCTTGTGTTAGCCTCTTTCATTGTGTTCAAAGCAAAAGGGGAGGGGATCTTCAGAGACAGAGAGCGGGGAGAAGAGGGGGTGGTTGTCGGTCTAACTGGACTGTTTATAGGTATTGATTTTAATTTGCAGTAAAAGCCTCAGCGTTTAGTGGAACAGAAGAGCCGAGCCGCAGGAACAGATGATGAGCGCTCCGACTGTGCCTTGGCACATTAAGGCAGTAGGGACAGGCGCTCCGACTGTGCCTTGGCACATTAAGGCAATAGGGACAGGCGCTCCGACTGTGCCTGGGCACATTAAGGCAATAGGGACAGGCGCTCCGACTGTGCCTGGGCACATTAAGGCAATAGGGACAGGCGCTCCGACTGTGCCTTGGCACATTAAGGCAATAGGGACAGGCGCTCCGACTGTGCCTGTGCACATTAAGGCAATAGGGACAGGCGCTCCGACTGTGCCTGGGCACATTAAGGCAATAGGGACAGGCACTCCGACTGTGTGTGTTGGCACATAAAAGCTATAGACGGCGGTATATCCGAGTCTTTGCCTTGGCACAGTGTATGAAATTCCTTCTATGCAATTCGTCCACAAATCTGCGGATCTTTTTCTGAGATATGAGGCAGCGTCATGTTCCAGAAGAAGGGAACCGTCAACTACACAGCTGCGAAAACCTCGAACTCAGAACTCGGCGTATGAGTTTCTTTGTTATATACATATATATATTAGGTGCAAGTAGGACACAAGTTCTATAGGTGCGTTCGCAAAATTGTGAAAGGCAACTACTGTCTGCGTCATGTCTGTGTGTCCGTGTTTCGTCCACATGGAACAATTCAGCTCTTACAGGATGGATTTTGATGAAATTTGATATTTGGGAATTTTTTCAAAATCTGTCGAGAAAATACAAGTTTAATTGAAATTTCACAAGAATGACCCCCACCTTACATGGAGCTGCGAGCCAACGGAAGACACTTCTAACACAAAAGCAATAAAGTCAACTAAACTCATGGACCCCCGGCTCAAGGCACATTGGAATAGGGACAAGTGCTACTTTGTCTGCTATCATGCGAAACGGTCTAAGTGAAGAGTGATACGAATTGTCGGATAAAAGAACGTTAGCTGCTGCTGAATTGCCTTTTAAAAGCGTTGATTCTAGTTTTTCCATCAGCTTTCAACTGCCAGATTTAACAAATGCTTTTACGTAATCGATTAACAGCCTATACATGCAACCCTTCTCTACATCTGAGGCTGTTACGCACTGTATCTGACAGACCTGTCACTGATTGAAACGCTGACTTTACTGACTTAAATCTAGGTCGCTCATCCTGGTTTGCGTTGCGTAATTCTGCCAGACATACTGCTGAGTCTTTTGAAGAGGCTATGGACCTGTCGCAAGACAGACAACGTAACGAAAGGCTACGCTTGAAAACAAGTGGTTATATCACTTGCAAGGGGGCGAATTTCTGCGCTATACCTCTGCACGCGTTGGATCTGTGTAGGATAGATTAACTGGAGCACAGGTACCTTAACCTTACGAAAAGCTCCCTATTTTGTATCTTCATTTGCTCTTACTTTGGTAGTTAAACGAAGAGGCATGTGATAGGACATAGGTGCAACGTCATAGTGGATACTTGCTATCATTCGGTGCAGAATCTTTTGTCTTCCAGGTTGCTATCCAAAAACACACAGATTAGGGTATGCGGAACTGTAGTTTTACCTGTTGTTTTGTATGGGTGTGAAACTTGGTCTTTCACACTGAGGGAGGAACAAAGACTGAAGGTGTTCGAGAATAGGGTGCTGAGGAGGATATTTGGGCCTAAGTGGGACGAGGTGACAGGGGAGTGGAGAAGACTACATAACGAGGAACTTAATGACCCGTACTCATCACCAAATATTATTCGGGTAATCAAATCGAGAAGAATGAGATGGGTGGGGCATGTAGCACGTATGGGGGAAAAGAGAGGTGCGTACAGGATTCTGGTGGGGAGACCTGAGGGAAGGCGACCACTTGGGAGACCCAGGCGTAGATGGGAGGATAATATTAAAACGGATCTTCAAGAAGTGGGATGGGACATGGACTGGATTGAGCTGGCTGAGGATAGGGGCAGTTGGCGGGCTGTTGTGAATGCGGTAATGAACCTCCGAGTTCCATAAAATGTGGGGAATTTCTTGACTAGCTGAGAAACTGTTAGTTTCTCAATAAGGCCTCTGTTCCATGGAGTTAGTTAGTTAGTTAGTTAGTTAGTTAGTTGTTTGGTTGTTTCGTTGGTTGGTTAGTTAGTTAGTTAGTTAGTTAGTTAGTTAGTTAGTTAGTTAGTTTAGTTAGTGATAGTGGATATGAGAAATGCCTGTCTAATTGACTAACAAACTGGAATGCAGTCTGCCTTACGCAGCTTGTAGTGGCTGTGCCTGTCAAACACTTCTCCCAGATTTATTGAACACAAAATTTCATTACCTTGCTGACAACAGCCCGCCGCTAGTCCTACTCTATATAAAGAATATCTGTGCCTTATCTTGAGCCAATTGAAACCAACCTGTAATATTTTCAGACATTTGTTCACCACATTTTACGGGCTTCCGTAAAACCTTTAGGAAAACGACTATTATTTTCGTAATATTCGTCTGTCCAAAATTCTGTCCGCATGGAACAGCTCTGTTCCAGCTGGACGGACTTCTGTGGGTTTTTATGTTGGGGATTTTACTAAAATATTTCGATTGAATTAAAATTTAGTTAAACTCGGACAAAAATAACTGGCACTTTACAAGGAAACTTACGTACGTTTATGTCATTTGTCTTTGTTATCGTGACACTGTTCTCGGTGAAGTACAAGCTGAAGCCGAAGAAAGAGTTGACATTCGAGCACGATAAATTCTAATTCTGATGAGCAGACAACAGCAAAACATACAACACTTGCGGAGAAAACTTACGGGGCCATTAACAAAGCGAGGGCTCCGAAAGTGAGTGTTTTGCTTACATTTCCTAACTTGTTAATATTACCCTTCCATTATATCTATGTAGATGAAAAACGGATACAAAATTTTAGCCACAAATCTGAAAGTAAATGACCACTTTGGACATGTATTCTGAAATTTTAAAATGCTTTGCTGGGCTACGAAATGAACCTAAATTTTAAGCAATATTTTTCTCACTTGTCCTACTCTGAGGCATGGCAGGACAGTTAAAGAAAACTTAACTGCTATAAGGGAAAGAATTTATGCTTATGGGTACTACAATATTCCAGACAATCCATTTCGGGTGAGTATAATATTCGAATCAGGGCAGTGGAGAAAAGGAGATATGGAAGTCATGGAGATTATAAAGGGAAGATGAACAGGATCATGGGATTTACGAAGGTGAGGGAAGAAGAGAAAGAGAATAAAAGAGAAATAGGGAAGGAAGCTTCAGAAGAAAAGACTTAGCTACGGAGAGCTTTTCAACAGGCTTTGTTTAAGCATCCTCTAGAAGATTCACACTGTTTGTACTAACCACACCAAAAACATGAATCATTTACATGTTGCTTGGCATGATTAATAATGAAGAAGAAACTAAGTACTATTTTTCGTTTTGTTTATTTATTTATCTTTTATGTTCTTGTGTAGCGTGACAGTTTAATATAGCCAGCATTTATGTCAGTTTATTACTAATTTTGTGTTTTGGCAAATATGCCTGACATAATGACAAAGGAAATTTTTATTCATAAGATATTTATTCTCGTCTCCAGTAGTTCCAAACCTACAGTAAATTAACACTTGCAAGGCTCAAAACAATGTAAAATCACTTCTGTTTCTAATCCTCTCTAACATCCGTAAAAAACATTGATTTTTTAAGGTGCTGAAGCCTTCAACAGCGTCTGCTTCTGATGAACGTGCTGTTAGGGTTTAGATCGGGACGGCTATTTCAGAAAGAGCATTGTTTTTTGGAAGGTTTCCAGGTTTCTCTCGTTTGTCCTTCTGGTAAGGGCAACATGTAGATGAAGATCGGTATGGAGCATTGGTGGAATGATATTTACGGGGGGTAACGGAAGTACTCGGAAAAGAACCTGTCCCAGTGCCACTTTGGCTGCCACAAGTCCCTGTTACACTTATATTTAAAAATAAAGTTCGTACTTGGCAGAGAACACTGTATTTCCACTAGACAGGTTGTCAGACTGATGTTGTGCAGGGAAGTGGTAGTGTTCATTGTGAAAACTACACAGAACGCATTTTATTGTTAAAGCTGGCGGTACGTCTGTAGTAACCACTAGACGTTAATAACCAATGTTATTAACTTTTTTTTTTCGAAATAGAGATGCTAAAGCCCTGTGGTCCGAACTCCGAGTAGCTTTATTAATGCTAACTAACTAACTAACTAAATAAATAAATAAATAAATAAATCTATGGAGCAGAGGCCTTATTGAGAAGCTAACAGTTTCTCAGCTAATCAAGAAATTCCCCACATTTTATGGAATCCGAAGGTTCATTACCGCATTCACAAGAGCCCCCCACCTGTCCTTATCCTGAGCCAGCTGAATCCAGTTCATGCCCCCATCCCACTTCCCGAAGATCCATCTTAATATTATCCTCCCATCTACGCCTGGGTCTCCCAAGTGGTCGCCTTCCCTCGGGTCTCCCCACCAAAATCCGGTATGCAACTCTCTCCTCCCCCATACGTGCCACATGCCCCACCCATCTCATTCTTCTCGATTTGATTACCCGAATAATATTTGGTGATGAGTACAGGTCATTAAGTTCCTCGTTATGTAGTCTTCTCCACTCCCCTGTCGCCTCGTCCCTCTTAGGCCCAAATATCCTCCTCAGCATCCTATTCTCGAACACCCTCAGTCTTTGTTCCTCCCTCAGTGGGACAGACCAAGTTTCACACCCATACAGAACAACAGGTAAAATTATAGTTCTGTATACCCTAATCTTTGTATTTTTGGATAGCAACCTGGAAGACAAAAGATTCTGCACCGAATGATAGCAAGCATTCCCCGACTTCAATCTGCTCTTAATTTCTTCATGAATGGAGTTTCGATTCGTTGGGGTTGCTCCCAAATATTTGAATTCTTCCACCCTTTCAAAGGATTTATTATCTATCTTCATGTTGTGATTTTCTCGTGCATACTGATTTCGAAACATGACCATGCACTTAGTTTTCTCAGCATTTGCTTCTAGACCAATCTCCTTACTAGCAATCATTAAATCTTTCGCTTTATAAATACTACACAAATGAAATGTGTACAAATTAATAGAAATAGACTATAACAGCGATATATTATATGCAACTCCCGAACCGTCTTCCTAGCCTATGCTGTATGTATATACCTCAACCAGTGGCCGTTGTTCGACTTCATATTGGTATAGCGGCTGAGTGACGACAATGTGTGTGACCCGACCGAGTATCTAACCTAGAATCTCCAAACACAATTCTGAAGATTTACGGTTTCTCACTTCCACTACTGAAGAAGATACATTCCTCAGAGAATTGCCAAGGTGGAAGGGGGGCTAGAGAAGAAGTGGAAGGATATAAGAGTGACTGAGAACTGGGATTTTTCTTGTTCCTGTTCTTAAAGAAAAGTGTGATCAGTTTCCACCTTCTAAATGTGCCCCGTCCAAATACCCCCCATTTTGTCTTTCACACACTCCCTCTCCTCATAAGAGAGGGGTAAATATTTTATTCGACGAGGCTGTCAGTTGCTAAAGTTCTATGGAATCGGTGATTGGAAACAACTATGAGTACTGAACATCCGTTGAATAATACTGAGAGGGGAAAACTGAAATACTAGGAGAAAACCCTGTCCTAATGACACTTTGCCGACCACAAATCCTACTTACATCGATTAGTTTTGATCGAAATGATGCCTCCCGATATGAGAGGCCGGCAAGTAACGGACAGCTATTTTTTCGGCCACCACTTCGTAAAATGTGTCATGGATTTATTCCGAAACGTATGATTGCTTTAATTATAGAAATATTGCTGATAACTAAGGTGTCTGAATGGTATGATTTGTTAAAGAATACGGGATACCGATGAACCCTTTAAAGACGAAGCGTGTCTGTTTTATATAAGGACTCGGTGCGTACCGCGCTGTAAACACTCTCCACGTCGGTTATAAAAACCAGTCTTGTAATGTTTTATAAGCCGCTGTAGCACTGTAGCTTCTAACGTGTGTTCAAGGGCGTCCGTTTCGCAGCTTTGTCTAGGTAACAACTACTTACACCGAAATTTTCTTTCTTTACTCAGCCCAGGCAAATTCCGGATTCATTCATTCCGTTGCATGTCTTGCGACAGGACCATAGTCTCTTCCAAAGCGAGTTCTCCAGAGAGTGCGATCTAGTGCTTCCGATTTCAATTTACAGATTCCTCTCCTTTCATTATGCCATCCAATAGTTGCTTATGTCTCCCTCCTCGTCTTTCAGTCACTTGTATCCTTCCTTCTATCTTTCCTTCAATAACGTGTTTTAGGTGGCGGTTCCTACGTCAGTTAGCGTTCCTTCTTTTTGTTTTATGTAAGATATTCCTCTTCTACTGGACTCTATGTCATATTTCTTCATTTCTCACACGTTCGGTGCAGCTTATCTTCTCCGTCCTTCTCCAGCACCAAATTTAAAAACTTCCTAGGTATTTTTGATCTGCTTTCCGAAGTATCCAAGTTTCAGTACGATTCAAAGCCATGTTCCAGATGTATCACTTTACTAGTTTCTTCCTGAAATTTAAGTCCAGTTTTCTTGTGAAAAAAAGTCTTTTTCTCGCTTAGTGTTACTTTTCCCGTGGCAATCTTGGATTTAATTTCACGTGCACATGGTGCATCATTTGTTATCGTGCTATCCATGTAGTCTAAATATTCCACATTCTCCAGTTTTTTATCTATCATATTCTGCACATCTTTGTCCAAATATTCAACAGTATGTATGTGTGTATATATATATACATATATATACATAAAAGGTAAAGCATTCCCATTACAGGCCTGGACAGGCCCTTAGGGTTCCAGGAGGTTGAGGCTCCCAGATTTCGAGAAAATCGCCACATGTAGGTGGTAAGGTTGTCAGCCCTACGCACCGGCCGCCTTTACCCCCCCCCCCCCCCCAGGAAATATTCCTGGCACTCTCTTCTGTTAGAGGCTGAGTCGACCCCAGGGCCATAGTGCGGCCGGAAGGATTATGTCAATGAAAAATTCCAATGGCACCATCGAGATTCGAACCCGCGACCTGCCGGTTTGTAGCGCAGTGCCTCAACCAACCGCGGCCCCGTATATATATATATATATATATATAAACTGAGTTACAGTTACTCATGTTAAATATAGGCATATTACGAAAAGGTAGTGTAGTCGGTGTAGCAACTGACTAGGAGGTGGACGGTCAGGGGTTCGAGTCCCTGCAGGAACAAAAGATTTTCTCTTCTCCAAAACCGTCCACGCCGACTCCGGGGCCCACACAGCTTCTTATTCAATGGGTACCGCAGTTAAAGTGGCCGGGGCGTGATGTTGACCGCTGACCCTCATCTACAGCTGTGGTTAAGCATGGGCACAACTATATATCTACTTCCCACCCCTGTATGCCTTTATGCCATGGATATGGACAATTTTACCTTTACCTAGGTACAAGCATTTCTAAATCGAACGTAACTGTGAATTAAGGGTTGGCAGTCAGGCTTCGTATACGGGAAGTGCAGAAGTTAAATCTTTTTTCGTAGATCTGCTGTTCAGACTGACGTATGTTATCGGTCACTGCAGGCACGTAGATGGAATTAGACTAAATGTGGTTAGAATCTCGTCCTTTCCCACTATTTCCAAATAATCATTCATAAATTACCCCAGTACTAGACGCTATGATGACTGAGATACTGACACAGCGTCGTTAAATAAGCCAAGAAATTATTTAAAGCTGCGACAGCAACAACGTACACATATTGGATAGAACGGACACTTTTCTTTTCTGCTTGAGAAACAGATAGTCGCTAGAATGGTGAAGAAAATTTCCGACGTTTCAGGAAATTGGAATGTTTACTTGAACTCTGTTGAGTTTTGTCTTGGACATATGAACCTACTCACAACCTAACGGCTATTTTTTGAAGGTCCATATTAACCTTTTAAACCCTAGCGGTAACTTTGCGTACCACCAGGTTTAACATTAAAAAATTCTACTTGGTGCCCACATTGCGTTTATGTGTTTTGTACGGATCTCAGAACAAACAGCAACTTTTGCCTTATAAAACATTAAGAGACTGGTTTTTATAACTGAAGTGGAGAGTGTTTACAGCACGGTACGCACTGAGTCCTTATATAAAACAGATACGCTTCTTCTTTAAAGGGTTAATATTTTCCTCTTATCTATATTTGGTGGGGTCTCCAAAGTTTCATATTTTCTTCAGGTTTCCCAAGTGAAATATTTCTCGCTTTGTGCTTGTGTGATGTGCACCCTGTCCAGCCGGTTATTCTTGAATTCATCTTTTTATAATTTATTAAAGAAAACAAAATATGATGCACTTCATTTGGTAATTTTCACCACCTTATGTTACTTTCTGTGTCTTATGTCCGAAATTTCACTCTACATTTTTTCTGAAATATAATAAATATATGTTCTTGCATTAGAGTGATAGACCATGTTTCACAAAGATATAATACAACGGATAACACCGTATTTAAAATAATTATCTTCTGAGTTGTAAGAGGGTATAGCATAATAAATTTGTTCCCACGTTTGAGGGAACGTGTTGCCTCCATCTTCAAGTCTCAGGTGGATGGTGAAGTAACCGGAAGTAGAAGATTTGTCGTGGGAATAGGAAGGTTGTAAAGGTATTGGCCAATCCAAGCTATAGAAAAATCTATTACCCCTCCCACTTCCGTGTCTCAGATTGGCTACAGTACTTGCAACCTATCTATAAAGCCGACGTATTTCCTGTTCTCAGTCACTTCAACATGAACCTGAAAAGAATGAGTCATCATGAAGAGGGAAGAAATACGTTTCTCCGAAACGTCGGAACGAACACGACGTAAGACTCCACCGTAAAAGCCCCTTACTTATAAAACTGGAGTTACGTGTTTCGGTTTAAATAGTCTGTTTTGTGAGATTTCAAGCGACGTTTGTTTTTGTAGTGAAGGATGTTTTTGTAGTGAAGGATGTTTTTGTAGTGAAGGATTTTTTGTAGTGAAGGATGTTTTGTAGTGAAGGATGTTTTTGAAACTGTCTGTACAGCTGTCCTTAGGCTTTATATACGAGTCCAGAGGAGAGGGGGCTGTCAGACGGTACAGAGATGAAGACGTCGAGGGGCGAGCCGGGAAGCTGGAATGTAAGGGAGAGCAAATTAACGTTCAGGATGAGGGTTGTGACGAGAGGTGGCATAAACTCAGGAGGGATGGATTCAGATTCGGTTAAATGAACATGAGAGGATAGCGAATGCAGGATTGTAAATATGTTCTCACGCCGCTGAATTAAAAGTCACTTTCTAATATGGAAGAAAGCCATATTGTGTAAAATGTAATTATCGTAGTTGTTCATTTAGAGTTTTCGGATTAATTGTCTTTGTCTTCGCCGAAATTGTATGGGCGTCTGTAAATGCACCTAGGCGGTAGTCGGCAGACGATTTGTAGTTAAAGTGTAGGTTGAATGATTATTAAAATCACGATATCACAGTGTGCGTAATATTAATATTCACCGCCTTGAAATTTTCATTCACTGAAATTGTGTTCTGACCTGAATTGTTATAGCAATAAAAATTCCCTTTCAGCACAGCTTTGCAGTTTGTTGACTTACTATATTAGGTCGTACAGGGAATTTAATTGAAAATTGAATGTAGAGCCGCGGCAAGCTTAACCCTTTAAAGACGAAGAGTATCTGTTTTATATAAGGACTCAGTGCGTACCGCGCTGTAAACACTCTCCACTTCGGTTATAAAAACCAGTCTCTTAATGTTTTATAAGGCAAAAGTTGCTGTTTGTTCTGAGATCCGTACAAAACACATAAACGCAATGTGGGCACCACGTAGAATTTTTTAATGTTAAACCTGGCGGTACGTAAAGTTACCGCTAGGCTTTAAAAGGTTAACGGCCTTATCTTTCCTCACAAAATACGTAATATATATTTACACATAAATATAAATACAATATAACTTACTGCATGTTAGAGCAGGTGATGGAAATAACCTCCTTCAATTCCCAGACATGCTTGCCACCTGGTGAACAGATTATTAAATATTGTTTGATGTTATTGTTTAGAAATATCCCAGACTGCTCGGAAAAGTTTAAAGGTAAATGCATGATTCTCAGGCCACCAGTCATACCGCCGCGTGTACGGTACATTGCAGTAACTTAGCCACACAGTCCAGTTTAATCCGTTGTCTGTAACAGATGCGTGAAGCACAGTGTAATGTATTTTTTTTTTCGTGACTATCGAATTTAACACAGAGGATTTTAATTACCGAAACCCATATAAGGCATAGAGCTTATGAAATCTACAATAGGGTTTGACGTTGTTTCAGTTTCTTCGAAATCAAGCATGTGTGAGAGTTAAAGGAGGCCATTTCCAAAGCCTACTCTAATATGTGGTGAATTAGGTTGTCTATAATGTGTGCGTAAGTGTTACAGCTATTACGCTCGCCGTGCGTCTGGTTTCGGGTTTTAATTGAACTCTCTGTATATGATGACGGATCGACTACATTTTTCATCTCGGACGAACCATTCTCATGTCATAAGTAAACGCTATATTTCTTCAGTTAGCTCTGGGATATTATTACAATGCTATTAGAAAAGTCACGTGACATAGTAATTAGAGTATTTTTCTTAAAATTTTCATATTATGGGCCTAATTAGTGAAAAATATTCGTAATTCTTGAGTTGTAGAACGTTTTAGAAAAAAACTAGTCATCTAGAATGAAAATACAGTGGAAACCGGTTAAAACGACATCGGTTTATACGGCACCTTGCCTATAGTTGCACACGTACTGTAGTGAAAGCATTCAAGTTTCGTAATTTTCCATTTGTGGAACGTTTTAAACAACTGGTCATTCAATTTGAAAATAATTATAAAACCGGAATTTAATGCTCGATTTCATGGCCTAAACCTTCCAGTAAAAAAACCAGTGTAATTCGTGAGGACTCTCAGTCTTGCATACCAAATCTGTCTAAATTTGAAATGACCACAAAACAAATATTAGGCAGAATATAAGTATAAAATATATGTGGACAGATCTTTCAGCCCGCAGCTAATAGCTATACCGGCTACGCTATCCCGGCTCTACTGTAGTTAAGTAACCTAAGAACTGGTCAATAATACAATCAGTTACGAAAAATGCAGAACAGAGGCAGGTCTTTTTTCACTACCTTCGATTTCACGCTGCACGATCCGGGGTTTGATTCCCGGCAAGGATGGGATGTTTTCCGCTCTTCTGTAACGTTCAGACCAGCGCTGGGGCCTAGTCAGCCTACCATGCAATGGGTACCAGTGTTCTTCCCCGGGGTAAAATGACAGGGGTATGAACGTGGCCATTTATCTCCATCTGGTGTAGAGGCTAAGAATGTTTGGAGCTATATTTATACGCCTCCTGTATGTTCTCGTGTTGTGGTCAGGACAGTTTTACCTCTACCCATTTCTTTTTTTTTTACTGAGTATCTAACATGAGTGTAGCCAGTCCTGAGTCACGCGAAAGGCCTGAACAGCTGGCGGCATAACACTGCGGTGCGGTGGTAAATAAGCATTTGGCCGTAATAATATTAGGGGAATTTCGTGCGTGGACGTATTATAATTTATATTAAGTCACAGGTCTATTACGCTGAGTGACTTTTTACGTATTATTTCCCTGAAGGGACAGTATAGTGCTATGCAGGTAAGTTGATAGCTCAGCTCGCGTAACGCTACACACAGCTGTAATCGGCACGGTCCGGCCTTTGCTTGGCTCACGTCGGCGTGGCCACGCAATGTTACATAGCCGTTCCAAAAACTTTTTTACGCTGTTTGTAGTAGGAGTACTTTGCCTGTAGCAATGAAAGCACATATGTTAAGGTTAAATTTTAAGTGTTCTATTAGGAGGCCCCCGCGGAAGAAATATTTGACACTCCGTTTCGCCCCGTTGCTTAAAAGACACTGTAGGGTCCTGCTAGTTATAAGACAATATTTTTGAAACGGATAGAAAAAGGTTGGAGCTGTGGGCGCTGTGCTTCCCCCCCCCCCCCCAACCAGCTTGCCTCTTCACCCCCCGCGCTATCATGGATCAAGTTATCTGACGAGGAAAATACCTGCGTAATACGCCACACCACTCTCGATCTGACATTTAGACTTGTTAAGGGATCATATGTGCCCCCCCCCCCCAAGCGGAGTTAAGCATCAATAATAATAATAATAATAATAATAATAATAATAATCAAGATCCCGCCTAATAAGGCTGTAAAAGTGATAAGAAGCACCCTATAATAAGCAAGACAAAATTACGGTCAGGCCGTTTTACCAACCAGGATTGAACCTTCGGTTCCTATCGAATACGAGAATATGTGGAGCCCAGTGCCGGTCAGGACGTTTTGGAAGAGAGAAAAATTTCTTGCCCCTTCCGGAGATAGAAACGCTGGTCATCCAGATTGCAAATCAGTCACTAAACTGGCTACGTTATACTGGCTCGCCACTTGTGCCGAACGGTCTCTGAATTGTATCTGCAATTTGAGGTTTTCGGGATTGTATAATCGGTGTAGTGACTAGGCTGTGGGCTGGGCGATCCGGGGTTCGAATCCTGGCAGAATGAAAAAATATATCCCTTCTCAAGTGTCCAGACGGTCTCTGGTGCCGACCCAGCCTCCAATTTAATGAGTACCGGGACTGTTTACGGGAAATAAAGCGGTCGAGACATGAATTTGACCATTCACCTACATCTAGCGTCGAGGTGAAGAATTAGTGGAGCTATACTTCTGCTCCCCATATATGCCACCGTGGTGTGGACAAGTACAATGTTCATTAACTTCTCATGTCCCAAATAATATGAAATGTAAATATATAATATTGTGTGGTGATGGTTTTGTGGACTTTATGTATCGTCCGAAGAGTAAAATATTAAAAATTAAAATCATATCGTTTCGGAAGCTGACTCTGCTTCCGTCCTCAGGTGAATTNTCAGGTGAATGGATGGGAAGAAGAGAAGAACACCTACTCAGGAGGCTAGCTCTGTCCAAGGGACCCAACTGAGTAGGTGTTCTTCTCTTCTTCCCATCCATTCACCTGAGGACGGAAGCAGAGCCAGCTTCCGAAACGTCGTGATTTGAATTTTGAATTTTTAATATTTTACTCTTCGGACGATGGATAAAGTCCGTAAAACCACACGACACAGTATTATACACCATCGTCAAAACCTTTTAGAATTTAAATGCGTATGTAATGTTGTGGCGCAAAGTGTTTAGTATTTAAAGCGTTTCACGTTTGCTGCAAAGAAAGTATGAGATAGACACTTGTCATATGATGAACACACTGAAAATATTTCACACGGGATTTATTGGCAGCAAGGGACAGAGAGGGGTAGGATTGCTGTAGCAGTTTGTCCAAGTTTCCTAATTAACTCCCAGCTAGCGTCGAAGGTACGCACGCACGCACGCACACACTCCGGTGCATCTGGTGACGGGGCGTCGTGTCTCCCTCTCTCACTCGCTCTCCGAACCACATCGGCGCCACTCCGGTACAGCTAACCCGGAACGTCTCCTTTCTACTCCTTCTAGATGGCTTTTAATGTATAAAGCCTTTAAAGTCCATCTTGCTGTACAAATCCGTGGCATTATAGAGTAACTTACGCAGGCCTGAACTAAACCTGTATTAACCGTTTAAAGACGAAGCCTGTCTGTTTTATATAAGGACTCAGTGCGTACCGCGCTGTAAACACACTCCGTCTCAGTTATAAAAACCAATCAGTTAATGCTGTATAGAGAAATAATCGCTGTTTGTTCTGAGACCCACACAAAACACATAAATACACTGTGTGGGCAGAACGTAGAATTTTTGAATGTTAAAGCTGGTGGTATGTAAAGTTACCGCTAGGCTTTAAAAGGTTAAAAGCGCAACGCAGGCTCTTAGATAAAAGCAAGACGGTCACATCCGAAGGCTGAGAATGTTTAGCGAGCTACTTGATTACGCTGTGTTAACTGCCAATGTTATTAGCGTGGAATAAAATGAGACCATATGCAGTGGCTTATTTGAGACTCCTAACGCTGGGTTTTGAGAACAGATTGAAGCCATAAATCATCTGCGTCACTACAGACGCTTCTTCGGCCAGAATTTCAATCGCAAGACGCCCTTTAGACACGTAAGCGCAGTGCAAACCCGATCTGTTTTTTGGTAGGCTTATGTGTCATAATGTAGAGGTTTTTGTGCCTGATATAAAGCAGAAATTTGTTGAACAGACAACGTGAAGTACGGGTTGTTGTGGATGATATGAAGAAGAATCGTGTTCAACAAGAAATCTGTAATAGAGTCTATTGTAACCGAAAATAACCGGAGTGATATTCATACGAGAATTTGTGATAGAGTTTATTGGGCCCGATATTAAAAATGTCATTCGTACAATAATTTCAAAGCAAAAGTTTCTCTTCCCGGTGTTACACAGAAACAAATTTCATTTGAGTAAGTGAAGTAAAGGTTTGCATCACCGATGAGAACTACAGATGTAATTACGTGATGATGATGATGGTAATTATACTACTACTAATAATAATCAATCAATCAAGCAAGCAAACAATCAATCGGTATTTATTAACGTGCAAGCTTAACAGCAAAAATGCCTATTATAAAGCCAGCACAAAAAGAAACATTAAAACAAGAACAGCACAAACAAACAAACAAAAGAATGCAATATTTCAGGAAAAGATATATAAAAGTACTGGGGTAAAACCCCTACACTCTGAAGACATGCAGATAAGTTAATGTGAGAAATGTCCAATTTCAGCGCAAAATCTTATTTAAAGAAGTAACGGGCTTCCGGAAAATATCGGTGTCTTTGCACACGCCGTTAGCGGCCGTAACACATCTCGCACGTAGCAGTGAACACAGAGGAATTTCTGACGTTGCGAGAAGGAACACGTATACAAGTGGTATGCAAGAGAGAAGGGCAACGTTTTAGGCCTGAATAAACAGAAATAAAGAATAAAGCATCCAAATGAAGTCTTCTATCATACAGAGTACGAAGCTTCAGGAATTCAAGGAAATCCTCATAAGTAACATGGTAATAATAATAATAGTAATAATAATTTTTGGCCCACCTGAACATTAAATTCACTTCAAAATAAGATCTTAATTATTCTGTCCCGTATGAAAGACACATTTATTTTGCAATGTAACTGGATACTATTGTGACTGCTACGCATTACTTTCATTCATTCGATAACGCTGAAAGTAGACATGTCAAGGCCGAATCTAACGAAAGATTTTTCAGTATTTTTTGCAGTTTGATTATGCAAATTGTTTATCCATCAGACTTCTTTGTTGCATTCAGAATGTGACGCATACAGAATAATTCAAGTGGAATATCATCGTTACAGATCGTCTTCATTCTCACGATAAGAAGCCGTAATATTCTGCAGAGTTTAATTTGTATTGTTGGGATCGAAATTCTGCAGAGTTCTTTAAAGCAGAAATGAGCAGAATAGAGCATAGCGCAGCGGACGTCATCGGTCGCTGTATGACAAATATGTCGTCCGCTCTGCAGCAAGCAGTACCGCAATAAAGAAAGGACGTCATGTATTATGTGTGATTATAAAGACATACTTGGGGGCAGCATTTTTACGAAGACCTTTGACAACATTAAACTCAGTCCTTCACGCAAAATTGCGTCCAGTAGGCTAATGTGTGGTGGGTGTCAAGGAACAGGTTATATTCAAAATTTTGGTATCTGAGAATTCGGGTTCGTTTTTATGAAAGGGTTAGTAGACTGTGTCTAGAGATGATCCTCAGGACGTCTACAGCCTCAATTTTGTGACGTTTCTTTTCATTTATCCCCTTCGAAACGTAAAATATTGAACAAAATTTTGTGCTGAATGTTACAACCTTTACTAGCGGTAACTTTGCACACGACCAGGTTTAACATTAAAAATTCTACGTGGTGCCCACATTGCGTTTATGTGTTTTGTACGGATCTCAGAACAAACAGCAACTTTTGCCTTATAAAACATTAAGAGACTGGTTTTTATAACCGAAGGGGAGAGTGTTTACAGCGCGGTACGCACTGAGTCCTTATATAAAACAGATACGCTTCGTCTTTAAAGGGTTAATGTTTCGGTGAAGAAATACATTTGCCTATAAATGCGGAACATTGTACATTAATCTTATTATACTTACTTAAAGCTGTGTTACTTATAATAACATTAAGTTATTTTGGTGGTCAAACCAAGAATGAGAATAGAGGCAGGAAAAATATCTCGCAAAGGGGGATGAGGAATTCAAATGAAGTGTTTGCGGAAACGTCAAGAAAAGACACATTATGAGAGACATTGACGTATATGGGAAGATTAGAATTGGAATTATACGTTACGATGTGAGCTGAGATAAATTTGCTGAAGACGGGGGCTACTGTTTTGCTCCTGTGAAGAGGATAATCAATTTTCTGGCTTACTTGAAGTCTGAGATTTCTTGTTAAGCATAGCGATTCTTAGCTTCTCAAGCATTTTGCTATGTACCGTTACTGTCATAGTTAATAATATTAATTCTTATATAATCAAGATTCAGCCAGTCTCTTACGCAACCTATTTGTGTTGGTGGATTTAATGTTGGCCGGATACACTAGGAGAAATTAGGGTTCTGAGGAAATTGAGCTCTTCTTTCAGAATTTCCGAAGCGCAGAATTTGGCCTATTTTTGTAACAAAAATTAGTGTTCCAAATCTAAAATACTTCTTTTTGATTGATACAAATGAATGGGGCCGATCCCAGTGGCCACGCGGTCTCAGGCCTAGGTCTGCGGCCGAGCGCTTGCTGGGATCGTGGGTTCGAATCCCACCGGGGGCATGGATGTTTGTCTCTTGTGAGTGTTTGTGTTGTCAGGTAGAGGTCTCTGCGACGAGCCGATCCCTCGTCCAGAGGAGTCCTACCTACTGTAGTGTGTGTCTGAATGTGATCAAGGGGAAATAAACAACCTCGACACCTACTCTGAGTAGGTAGAAGAGGGACGGACTACGAAACGAAACGATAATTGAATTTTATCAACGCTCTTTTTACCGCTATGTGGTAATGCTACATTTGCAGGGATAAAATACCGCGAATTTTTAATAATAATTAAATATTGTTGTTGTTAAACGATGATACATCAGGAAACATTATGAAACCAAAGAACCTGCATTTCCTCATTACAGCCTGTGATAGGCCGGGGGTCGGTGGGTAAGTAAGAGCCCGATGTGTATATTTTGGTTCCCTTATTTTCAATTGCGATAAGGACAGTTCAGATGTAGCTGTACTGCCATTCCACTACTTTTCCACATAGTCTCAGCCACCGACGGTTTATAAACCTAATACTGTACATATTTATTTTTATTTGATGTGTTGTTTAGGGGGAAATCATAATTTTACCCTAGGAGTAAAGTCATCCCATTACAGACCTGGACAGGCCCTTTGGGTTCCAGGAGGTTAAGGCTCCCAGATTTCTAGACAATCGGCATTTAAAGGTGGTAAGGTTGTCAGCCCTACGCACCGGCCGCCTTTACTCCCCAGGAAATATTCCTGGTACTCATTTCTGTTAGAGGCTGAGTCGACCCCAGGGCCATAGTGCGACCGAAAGGATTATGTCAATGAAAAATTCCAGTGACACCATATAATTTTACCGTAATTGTCACAATTTCTCCTATTAGCAATGCAAGTTTTTTATTTTTATAAAACTAGAACTGGTTTCATCTTTCGACGGGGTGACATGCTTCGCGCGCCAATCCAACGGTTTTGAATTTGTCTTAAATAGGGTGTCTTAATATAATAACTTAACCCATGGGCGTCCAAACTTTTTATGGCAAAGGGCCATACTCGTTATCATGGGCTGTTCAGCGGACCGCACGTAGAAAAGTAAGTTGTATAGTACCTAACCGCCAAAATTGCTGTGTAATTTTTATGGTATATACATAGTTTGCAAATATGGCCTTGGGTCCGCGAATCGGAGAACCATGTGTTAACCATTGAAACCCTGGTTGTTACATCACTCAGAAACTAAGGTCTATCTTAATCATGGAAACCCGGCAGCCATAGCAACCCACGTGTGGCTCAGTAAAGTGAACCGTGATAATCAGGGTGTGAATCAGTTGCTCTATCAGTATTCAGTCATTCAGTCACACAAAGGACAAGTTACTTCGCGCATTTAAAATGCCGTGTTGCTGTGTTTACAAGGTAAATGAGTGTGCTTACATGTACGCATTAATTCCTCTGTGTTGCTTATACCCTCTTTTCTCTCTACTGAACTCCGAGGCACCGACATCAGGTGACGTGGTCTAGGTGCCATAGCAATTTAACCTTTTAAAGCCTAGCGGTAACTTTACATAAGACCATGTTTAACATTACAAAATTCTGCGTGGTGCCCACATTGTGTGTATGTCTTTTGTACGGGTCTCAGAACAAACAGCAACTTTTGCCTTATAAAACATTAAGAGACTGGTTTTTATAACCGAAGTGGAGAGTGTTTATAGCGCGGTACGCACTGAATCCTTATATAAAACAGATAGGCTTCGTCTTTAAAGGGTTAATTAGGTGCACTGGCAAAGCATAGTTTCAATAGAATACCAGTGGACGGTAAAACTTTCCGAAAGTCTTTATCCCTAAGCATCAGCAATGGTAACAATGCACGGTTGTATAAAAATGGGGGGACGAGGAACTTAGTGAGCGTTGCTGCATGAAAGTAGAGTTGTATTTTGAATTGTGACGTGGTATATATGGGCTGGAGAGGTTAGGAAATGGGAGAGGGTGGTAGAGAGTCAGTTTAGGGTTTGGGAGAGTTCGAGTTCGATTATTGGAAATGCAGTGAGGAGAGAAAACTGAGCGTGAATTTGGAGATGGCGGATGTTGCAGAAAGGGGAGGTTTTGGAGAGGGAGCAGGAATGGAGTCGGCGAGTGGAGGATGAAAAATCTGATGGAAGAGAAGACTAGAAAGGCAAAGTAAAAAAAAAAAACCATAAAATGGAATAGGGGTGAAGCGAGAATACGGGACAAAAAATGGGAGAAAGGTAAGAAAATGATAGAGATAAAAGGTGACTGACGGAAAGAGATGGAAAGTAGATGGCGCTTGTGAGAATACAATTTGTATAAGAGAAAGAGGGGAAAAGAGAAAATACAACTTTTCCTGCAAGCCTATTTGCCAAATGTGAATCAGTGAACATGGCGTACTGAAATGTAACGTATTTTAACGTGCATTTTTCTGACGCCGTTGGCGTAAAGTTCTTCTCTGCTTCCATATGGCGAATGCTGACTCTATCTGCTATCCAAACTTCCTTCATTTTCCCTCTAAAATCCTTTAATTTTTGTTATAATGCTGTTACGGTTTATGCAAGTGTTTCGCGGAGTTTTATGTAATTTCAGTACTGTTATTGCTGTTATGCAATTTAATTAATTAATTAATTAATTAATTAAGGGTTTTTATCAGATCTGGTAACCAAACCAACAAATGCACACCAGTTTGTGAAAATATATTACAAACGTGGTAACGCTTGCTACATGTTTCGGCCACCCATGTGGCCATCCTCAGGAAGGTGCGTTACAAAGAATAAATACATACCAGCGCATATGTCAAATATTAAATATTAAAAATTACGTGATTTAAAATACGTATTACAATTTAAAATATGTATAAAAGCTTAATTAAACTGTACCATCACAGTGTATTTATTCTTCGTAACGCCCCACTCTGAAGATGGTCACATGAGTGGCCGAAACATGTAGAAGGTAATACTACGTCTGTAATGTATTTTCATAAATTGTGTGAATTTTTGTAATTAAAACCAAATAAATTCACAATTATAATACGTAGCCTATTGATCTATTTTATTCCTCCAACAATTTATTTGACTGCGTACTATAATTTTGAATTTATTTGGTTTTAAATACAAAATTAATTTCAGTGCACGGAGATGAATAAGATAAAGCTTGTCTGCATTTGTTGGTTTTAGTTATCATATCTGACTTTTCAATGTATGTTTATGGATCAATTAAAATTAATTTTTATCACTTAATTTCTTATCTCCGGGTATTGATATTCAGTTTTACAGTTTATGTACCCTGACAAGTACCCCCGCTGTACTGCGGGGGTACTGATTATATGCTGTCTAATGCAGCAATGATAACATTTGTAATGGTATTACTTCAGGATGGAACCAGAGCCAACTTCTGAAACGTCGTTTATATCACGTATAACCCATAAAGTGGACAATATTCGAAGTAGTATTCATCTAATGCATCACCTATTGTGACAGACGTCAAGAAAATCCATATATTCTCTATGAAATTCTTTTTCTTTTCTTACTGACGTTCGGTATGTACTGACGTTGTCATATGGGCGAGGCCCCTGAGGGGTTTATAAGGACTGTCACATACAGCTGATCTTTGCGTCCTTCTCTGTATACGTCTGCACCCTTGGCTTTTCAAGAAAGATTATGCATCTTAACTTGCAATCCTTCGTATTTATTCACTTCTTTTTTATAATGGTAAAAACTGTTAGTCGAATTACATGCAAATTTATCCAGGGATGTGGGTGCTAAGTGTGGGGTAATTTGTGTGGATGTGAAACTTCTTTGACTTAAGAAAGAAAACCAGTAAGGAGTTCTCTTTCTTTTCCTGTTATTTTGTTTGTTTCATTTTTACGAAAGGGACTGATAATATTAGAAACTGAGACACATGAATTAAGAGTAAAGTAAAGAAAATTACAAAACTAGCCAGCTTATAACTTATAGTCCTTGCTAAATAATATTAGAGTAAGAGACAGAAGTAGAATGTGATGGGCAGAGCTGGTAGTATGCATGAGGAAGATGAGACTGAATAGAATACTCCAGTCTGAAAACCTGAAGGGACACGTACGCATACATACGACGGTGATATTAGAATATGTCTTAAAGAAAAACTTTGAAAATTGTGGACTGCATCTATATGGCTAAGGTTAGGAACCAATTGCTGGCTCATGTCAACATTGCAATGAAATTTAAAGTTTCATAAATGACAAGGGAATTATCCACGAGTCCAGAGTCTGTTAGCTTCTGAACAAGGAACAAGGACATAGTATGTTATAGAATAGCCTATGTAGTGTTGACTGACTGTTGTCTCATAAAACTGTACTGTGTATTGAATCAGTGAAGTTGAGGTGGTCAGATACGCATGGGAGAAAGTGAAATATGTACAGGGTTTTGATGATTAAACCTAGAAATGAGACCGCTTGGAAGACCAAGACGTAGACGGAAGGATCATTTTAAAAGAGACCTTAAAGTAATGGGATAGGAAGGTGCGGACTGAATTTATCTGGCTCACGATAAGGGAAATATGGCGGAAACTTATAGACAAGGTAATTATCCTTCAGGCTACATAAAATTCAGGGAATTTTTTAAACAGTTGAGAACCTGTTAGCTTCTCAAAAAGGACTCTGATCTATGGGATGGGTTAGTTAGGATCAGATGTATTCGAAGTCGGATTGGATGTAATAAAAATGATTTAAATAAATTTTTTAAGTAAAAAATGTAAAATACTTTAAGTATATTATTTAGTTAGCAAAATCTTGCCTTTTTTTGTGTATAAAGAAGAATTGAATTCAGTGTTCGTATTATAAGAATACACGCACTTTGTGAACAATGGAGCCTTTGTCTCTCGGAAAACTTCTGGACTCCATAAATTCGAATAAATTTCTGTACTGTTCTAACAGCCATATTGTAAGAGACAGATCTGCAGATCTCTAATGAAACTCACTCTACTATGAATGTCACATTGATCATGAATATTGCATCGAAAGAGGAGGGGAAGGAAAAGGTTATCCGCGTAAGATTGTACAGAAAGACAGAGAGAGAGAAAGAGAGAAGTATTTTGTTTAAAGACGCTGACAGTTGCCAAGTTTGTGTAGACGGATGAAATATGCCTATGCAGCATTGGTGGAAAGGTACTGATAGGATAAAAGGAAACACAGAGAGAAATACTTATCTAATGCCACTTTGTCCACCACAAATTACCCCACATATTGTGGCGTGGGATCGAAATCGGGTCTCTGCTGTAAGAGGCTGGCCACGGCTTAGACGAGGAGACGGCCGCACGATTATAGCATTAATCACCCAATAAACTTTATGTGAGAACAACTGAAGTAGAAACATGACCGTGATATTTCCAGTAAGTTCCCGATATATATTTCGGTGTTTGTATATGTAAAAATGAATCACATAAGACTACGGTTGAAATAAGTTGTAACAGGTTGGCAGTGTGGAATCATTTATTCACTAAACGCATAATAACGGAAAATACGTGAGAAGTGGACCCCGATTTAGTAGTTTTGGTTACAGCACGTTAGCTGGGCTCTCCGAATGAGGACACCCAGCCACGTCCTGTCTTCCAGCTACTCACCGCTTGACAAATTGCCGTTTAGTCCAGGCATAGTCCTCAGAGGCGTGGGGTGGAGAACAGAGAGGGGCGGGGGGGGGGGGGATAAAGCCAGTGCACGATGAAGCAAATTGAACAAAGGAGGCGAATGACGTAATGGTGCAAGAAACGAAAGGTCCTAAGGTCACAGTTCTTTTTTTGTAAATCTAAAATTTGGAAGTATAAAGTGAAAAGAAATGAGTCCAAGCTGTTATAAATGGTAACTAAACAACACCATATACCTGAGTCTTACTTGAGAAGGGATACAGGATTTGTATTTAGAATTGATTTCAACTTCATTTGATAATTTTACATTAATTGTCTGCTGCGCAGTCCAAGTATCATTAGACAGTTATGTCCAAATAATATCATGTGATAACAGGTGTGTTTTATTAGTAGGTAGTGAGTCTCCTCGTACATGTTTCGGCTACTTGTTAGCCGTCTTCAGAAGAAGGCATTCACAAATGAATATTACACTAATTATGATACTATATTACCTATTATTTATAAGCATACATCCTGTTTCGGTAATTGAATTTGCCATGAAATGCCAATCTGTTAATTATTTAAATTATTAAAATGCTATTAATGATAGGTATCGTGGTTAAAAGCAATTAGCAATTAAAATTGAACAAATATATTATTCGGTACAGTATTTCCTGTGTGTTTAACCCTTTAAAGACGGAACGTATCTGTTTTATATAAGGACTCAGTGCGTACCGCGCTGTAAACACTCTCCACTTCGGTTATAAAAACCAGTCTGTTAATGTTTTATAAGGCAAAAGTTGCTGTTTGTTCTGAGATCCGTACAAAACACATAAACGCAATGTGGGCACCACGTAGAATTTTTTAATGTTAAACCTGGTGGTACGTAAAGTTACCACTAGGCTTTAAACGGTTAACTTGCATCCAAACATCTATTTCTATATTTCAATGTGTCCGTACTGTGTACGTACTTATATATAACGATATGTATTGGCAACCATTCTTAATATTTTGTAGGACAAAGCCTGTATTAGGCCACACATATTTCTATGTTTGTGTTGTACAACGTTCTCGTTCCATGAATGTTACTCATCAGCTTACGATATCAGTCAGCAAGTCAACGGGTGTTAACGTGTGGGGCGTGATAATACGAGTACCCTTTTTGTGGACAACTTCAGAACTGTGCTGAGTGGCTGTAAGTGCTTTTAAAGTGTTTTAAAGGTGTTTTTTTAGTGTTTTTTAAAATGTAGTACCCCCTGAAGGCGGCGCTTTAAAGCACTGAAACACGTTCGGGTGCGTACAAAAAACTCGAATATTGGATTTGAATACGTGTGTACGAGTTGATTTTTAATACATATCAGTCTATTTATATATATAGCTACCGTCAGTCTGGTCCGTGCTGTTTGACTGGTGGTGTGCACTGTATGAGGAAGCAGGATATTTGAATATTTTTCGAAAATCTCTCAACAAAATTCAAGTTTCATTAAAATCTGAGAGGAATAGCGGGTACGGTGCATAAAGACGTACGTACATTTATGATAATGTCTCGCTGAATTCTGCTTATAATGAGAAATATTTCAGGCAGAAGTTGCAGAGAAAATCAAAACACATTTTATGTTCAGTAACTTTTTTCCAAAAATCGTGCCGTTTATGTGACAATGGGGAAAAATGTGTTAGAACTGGACAGGCCAAAAATGACAATATCATACGGCGCATGCGCCTTACATTTCGGGTAAGTAAGGCAAGAATGGAGACACACACTCGTAATATTTAATACTTACTGCGTTTGCACAGCAACAATGGTTACGCGAACTCGCCTCAGTGCAACCTTGCACGTACGTTGCCTGTCTTATTTGTTTATCAAGGACTGTACCGTCACTTTGTTCGTCAAAAAAAAAAAAAGTCAGTGGTTCTGTCTACCACGTGAGTCTGAATTACAGGTAAATTGGAACGGAATAAATGACCCCTAAATATCTCTTGTGTTCCGTGATAACTCAGACTCGTTCCTGAACAAACCTTCCAATAAATCTATTTTATTTACATACAGTAAAACAGAAAGGGAGGGCCGCGGTGGCGCAGTTGGTTGAGGTACTGCGCTACAAACCGGAAGGTCGCGGGTTCGATTCCCGTTGGTGTCATTGACATAATCCTTTCGGTTGCACTATGGCCCTTGGGTCGACTCAGCCTCTAACAGAAATGAGTACTAGGAATATTTCCTGGGGGTAAACGCGGCAGGTGCGCATGGCTGACAACCTTACCACCTTCAAGTGCCTCATTCTCCGGGAACCCTAAGGGCCTGTCCAGGCCTGTAATGGGATTGCTTTACCTGTTTAAAACAGAGAGGGCCGATCCTAGTGGCCGCGCGATCTAAGGCGTGGGCCTTAGGCCGAGCGCTTGCTGAATCCCACCGATGTAGAAGTTTGTCTCTTGTGAGTGTTTTTGTGTTGTCGGATAGAGGTCTGCGACGCACTGATATCTTGTCCAGAGGAGTCGTACCGAGTGTGATGTGTCCAGAAACCTCCAAAAAAACGAGGCGATCTAGGCCCGATTTGGGCTGTTGCAAAGAAGAAAGAAAAAACAGAGAGGGGTATATTAAGTCTTTGAACTTTATTTGCTACAGTAAAGTGACGCAAAGTGGAAGGTATGACTTCGATTTGTGGTACGTTAAAAAATCTGTCTCTGTACGCTTGTCTGCAGTAAGTCTTTACGCACCATGAATCCTTACTTGACAGGAATCTGATGTGTTAGTCTATCTCGTATCTTTTCCCTAAGTACAGAATCCAGGAGGATAATTTTGTCACTTATATGCTTTCTCTGCGCAGCGCTTAGAAACAGGAATACATATTTTATTGTATTTTCCTTCTTCTGTTTCTTCTCCATGAATAAATTCCTGAGTTCTCTCCGATCTAGATTTGCTTTCCAGACCGAGAAATATGATGGGTTTTCTGTTCACTCCTCGCCGGCTGCCTGTTCTCCTGTCTTTCTTGTCTGCCTCCTCTTCCCACTATTTCTGTGCAGCTCTCTTCTCTCAGTTGTATAACTTCAGTCATTTCTTGCGCTACTTTAGGAATTTTAGGCTTAGCAGTACGGATGTCTTAGTGTGACAATAAACTCTGCATTCCAAAGTCATCCTTCATACTTGAGCTTTTAACAACTGGCAGCTTCACTGACATACTCATTAGACCTTAGTGCCAGTTTCACAACGTGGTAACAAATTTTTAAAATACTAAGTTCTTTAGTAGCTAATTAATTCCGTGAGGCAGACTTCTTGGAAAGCTGATAATGTCTCAGTTAGTCAAGAAATTTCCTCTCCTTTTTGAACCTTCTTGTCTAACCCTAAGTGTCGCGAGTGTTTTGTGCCCTTTATGCTTCCCTATTAAAATTATGTATGACTTTCATGCTGTGAAATATGCATATGACCTTGGGCTACTAGCTAAGGAAGAAGGGGTGCTACACGGCATGATTGATAGACTAATGGAAATTGGAAGACAGTATGGAACTGAAATGGATGTGGAAAAAACTAAGGTGATGAGAAATCTCGAGGTAACCATCCCCAGTACAAGTTTTGCTAGATCAAAGGCAGCCGAAGAATGTGGAATGTTTCAATTATATGGGTATTATGATTAGAACTGATGCAATATGTACACATGAAATTAAATCCACGATTGCCATGGTAAAAGGAGCATTCAACAAGAAGAAGAATCTTTTCGCCGGCAAATTGGATTAAAATTTAAGGAAGAAACAGGTAAAGTGCTACATTTGGAGTGCAGCTTCTTATGGTGCTGAAGCTTGGACACTGTGCAAAATAGAGCAGAAATACGTAGAAAGACTTGAAATGTGGTGCTGGAGAAGGCTGGAGAAGACCAGTTGTAAGAAATGGAGAAGTGTTGTAAAGAGTCAAGGAGGAGAGGAATATTCTAAATAAAACAAAAAGAAGGAAAGCTAAATGAATTGGTCATATCTTGCGTGGGAACTGCCTTCTAAACCACCTTATTGAAGGAAAGATTGAGGGAAGGATATACGTGACGGGAAGACGAGGAGAAGAAGACGTAAGCAGCTACTGGATGATTTTAAGGAAAAGCGAGGGTACTTCAAATTTAAAGAGGAAGCACTAGGTCGACCTCTGTGGCGAACTCAGTTCGGAAGAAGCTATGGACCTGTCGTAAGACAGACAAAAATGAATGAGTGAATGAATGAATGAATGAATGAATGAATGCATTCTTGAGTGAATTAATTAATTAATTAATTAATGCATGAGTGAGTGAGTAAATGAATGAATGCATGAGTGAGTGAGTGAGTGAGTGAATGAACGAATGAATGAATGAATGAATGAATGCATGAGTGAGTGAATGAATGAATGAACGAATGAGTGAATGAATGAATGAATGAATGAATGAATGTTTGAAAGAATGAATGCCTATCTCACTTTCCCATTTGTGTTAAGTGTGGCACAATATACCCCCTAATGATATTCAGTAAACAGTGACATTCCTGAAACTTCTCACCGTGTGATTTTCTACATGTTCCTCTTGTTTCCTCTCACCGAAGTCAAGCTTTCCTCCGTAGCACCGCACTGCCAGCAACACTTGGCGCGAGAGTAACTTCTACACCCTCACAATTCGTCAGGTTAAATTATACTTGAAGCTTCAAGTCTTCTGGTATGTAAAACCGTGTCGATTGATAAGTGGTTACCGACGTTGCGGAGGATCATATAGCCTTGCCAGCGACACGGTGTTACGTCCTAGAAAAACTGAATCTTCAGCAACATCCCTTTGCGAACCTGAAATCTAGCAAAATTCTACTTGATCTACGTTTTTCATAACAAGTGTATTGACGATGATGATGATGATGATAAGCGACACCGTGATGTTAATATCTGGTGTAATAATCAGGTAGGATGCTAGATAGTGACATGGCATTTCGACTAACCGATATATATATATATATGCACTCTTTCTTCTTTCGCTGGAGTTGTACCGGGTGTGTTTTTGTTACTGTGTGTGATACAGAAACCTGAATCACGAGGCGGTTTAGGCCCGAGTTGGGATGATATACCACACAAAAAGAAACACTCTCATTTATGCAAGTACGAGTGTCTTTAACTGAATTCACTGATTATTGAAGCAGAACTTCATTGGACTAGAAGTAATGGAGAAAAGCAAAACACATATTTCGTGCTAAATACTCTTTGGGCACGTTATAAAAATTGCGAAAGGGAACTGTTAGCTACGTTATGCCTGTCTGTCCGTCCGCATGGGAAAACTCAGCTCCCACTGGACGGATTTTAATGAAATTTGGTGTGTGAGGGCTTTTCGAAAATCTTTCTAGAAAATTCAAGTTTCATTAAAATATGTATTTTAAGTTTTTCTGTCTTGCATTGCCTGCTATGATTAGTGGATCCGAAATGTTCAAAGTGCAGTAATTGTGACAGTGGAATAACGCGTGAATATTATGCCTGCACTTCTTATGACTGACACAAGGCTGATTGAAATATAATTCTACGCCCTGTTTGGAGTTAATTTAAGTAAACAATTCAGAGAAATTTGAGCAGATTGGAATAACCGAATTGAAAGAGTTTTAGCGACTTTTTTTGGGCTTATCTGATCAAATATGCCTACATGCTTCATCGAGGATATTCATATGTCATATGTAATTGAATGTGCCAAAAGGGCATGTTAAATGTCACCAGCTGGAACGCAGACTTTGTCGTTACGCCGACTGCCACCCATATTATCGATTTGTGTTTACGTCACCTGATGTTCAGTCGTGTGAATGTCTTTTGCAGGTGAATTAATTTGCTAGACTGACGCTTTAACATTAAATATTGTGTCATATTCCCTTTTATTGTTTACCTGCCTACACTCTCATATAAATATTTCTGCCTATCCTGTGTGTGAGGAACAGTCATAAAATAGGATTACGTAGCGTATAGTTTCGTAAATAAAGACATTACACGTGACTGAGTG
Source organism: Coptotermes formosanus (assembly GCA_013340265.1). Taxonomy (NCBI): domain Eukaryota; kingdom Metazoa; phylum Arthropoda; class Insecta; order Blattodea; family Rhinotermitidae; genus Coptotermes; species Coptotermes formosanus. The sequence continues at coordinate 378,978 of BLKM01000605.1, forward strand.
TGTCAGGGGAATTCGTCGGTGTTGTAAATTAATTTTTGGATGTGCTCGCAAAATAACTGCGAAAGCTACGGTCACCTTCGCCATGTGTGTCCGTCCGTCCATCCACAGGGAGCAGAGTGATTCCCGAAGGGCGAGTTTTCGTGAAATTTCGAATTGGGCGTTCTTACTAAAATTTGGCGACACATCCCATTTTTCTGCAAAATCGGACAAAAATAACGGGCACTTTACAAGACGACCTGTTTAAGTTTATCTCTCCGTGACTGGTCTTTATACTTGAGGCAGTGTTACTTGTGAGATACGGCCCGAGACGGTAGAAAGAAGGAGTTACATTATGTTAAAATACTCAATGCCTTAATACATTTTTACCGTTTGCACCAGTTTATAGAATAATGCAACCAACAAAGTACACAAATTTGTGGATCACAAATACTGTACACCTCCGAATGAACGGACTAATAGGGAGAGTGTGTGGTCCGGTGATGCCGATTGTCCGGTACTTCCGAATTACGTGTGTGTGTGTGTGTGTGTGTGTGTGTGTGTACAGTATAAAAAGGCATCAAAACAGTAATAGGGTACTGTATAACACTAATGCATACACTTAATACTGTACATGTCTGTCCCATTAGCACTATCACTTTGTTTGGAAGCCATCGTTAATTGGAATTTAATAAATTTCAGATAAATATAACAAATCCACGATCCAGGTTATAAAAACAATACGTTACCACTTGCACGCGAACGTCAGCAAAGACTGTGCGCGTCTGTGTCCTCCGCGTAGCGACCGCTTCGCTAATTAGCAGTCAAGACCGCTAATTTCACACGTTCCTATTGCGGACGAAAATTTCGGAACCAACAGAATTTGTTCGTTATTTCCGAAATCCGTACATAAGGGGTCCTTTAATTTGAGGGTCTACAATATTTAATTTTTATTTTTTCTTTCTGTTCTGTCTTTAGTAGTAGTAGTAGTAGTAGTAGTAGTAGTATGATATCCCTGAAGATTGTCGAGAGGGCCGAAACATGTAAGATAAATTAAACCAATTTGTGTTTGAAGAATTTGTGTACCTCTTCGGGTGCATTATCTGACTCAGTGTAAGGTAAGGTAAAGGTAAAGGTTCACCCTATAACAGGCCCTGAGGGCCCAAGAAGGGGGTAGAGGTGTAGCTCTACCCTTTCGTGAGCCTCGGCACGAGGAGGGGATGTGGCGGCTAGCCCCACGGCCCGGCCGCTTTACCCCCGGGAAAGAGACCCAGTACCGATTGTACAGGAGGCTAGGTGGGCCCCAGGGCCAGTCTAAACGGCTGCGGAAAATCTCCCCCTCACCGGGTTCGATCCCCGAACCCTCCAGCCCGTAGCGAGTCGCCGTACCGACTGAGCTATCCCGGCCCACCTGACTCAGTGTTTTCGTAAAATATTCAAGGAACTTTACAAGGAATTTCGAGACAATAACAGGGGTAAGGCGGACATTTCCTAACTTGTATAAATGTTCTTCAGAGGGTTAATATTCTGAAAGCGGTACGAGATATTCGACGTCGGTATTTGCTACCAAACACTGATATTACAAAGACAATGAATGAAAAGATACCGTGATAAGAGTGGTGAATCAGAAATGCCATTCCACGATATTTAATGATTAGCGCATGCCACTGGTTGTGCGTTTAATGATGAATTATGTAAGCGATTGTAGGAACTTTACTGTGGAATGCAGTGGGGAATAACGAGATTGCCTTGGCTTCTGTGCACGCATATTCCACGTGGGCTTATTCTAAATCGAATATATAGCGTGGCTGCTAAGTCCGTGCGGCACTTCTCCTTTGTGAATCAATGGCTTATTTTGAACTGAAGAGCACATACCAGCTGCCTTATCGAATTAAAATGCTGGTTAAGTAGATATCCTCTATGCACCCTTTTCTTATCTCATCCGTCACTCGGAAAGTTCAGACTCTTTAAATTGTTCTTGGTAGGGCCTACGCTGAATTTGCACCTCCTCCCCGCCCCAACTGCTCATATACTTTCAAGTTTGCCTAATCTGATAGTCAGTTTGCATTATGTGGCGCTAACTGCTATCTAATACAGTGTCGTTAAATAGCACAGTCACCCATATGTCGATCCGCTTGTATAGAGAATTCAAACTTAAAATTTGTCGTGTTATAGGGATCATTTTCCGTTACAGCGTGACCTCTGGAACGAGAGTTGCTGGAAATAAGCAGCCAAGGACAGCCGACAGTAGGAGATACTCGAAATCTGGATAGGGCAGGGGTTAGCAGTTCGTTACCGTAAACAATTTTGAAGATGTCTGCAGAGGGAAGCACTTCTGTTGCTCTTGCTTAATCATAATAGTTACAGGAACATTGGTAACCTTGATTACCATGGTAATAAATGTAACCGTAGCAATTATTGGAACGCTGGTAGCTATGGTAACAAATGCAACCATAGTAGCTATTGGAAACCTGGTAACTATGGTAAGCGAGGTAGCCATAGTAACTATTGAAACGCTGGAAACTATGGTAACAAATGTATTCATAGTAACTATTGGAACCCTGGTAACTGTGGTAACAAAGGTAGCCGTAGTAAATATGGGAGTGCTGGTAACTGTGGTAACAAAGACGGTCGTAGGAATTATTAGAATGCTGGTGTCTACGGTAACATACGTAGCCATAGTAACTATGGGAAGGCTGGTAACATTGGTAACAAAACAACCGTATTAAATATGGGAAGGCTGGTAACATTGGTAACAAAGCAGCCGTAGTAAATATGGGAAGGGAACATTGGTAACAAAACAGCCATAGTAACTATGGGAAGGCTGGTAACATTGGTAACAAAGTAGCCACAGTAACTATGGGAAGGCTAGTAACATTGGTAACCAAGTAGCCACAGTAACTATTGGGATGCTGGTAACTATGGTTACAAAAGTATACAAAAGTAACCATAGTAACTATGAGAATGCTGGTAACTACGGTAACAGTGGTAGCCATAGTAACTTCTGCCGCACTGGTAACTATGGTAACAACGGTGGCCATAGTAACTAAAGGAACGCTGGTAACCATGTTGACAAACATAACCACAGTAGCTATAAGAACACTGGTAACCTTGGTACGCGTGGTAACGAAGGTAACCATAGTAAGTGCAGGAACAGTGGTGACCTTGGTAAACAAAGGTAGCCATAAATGTACGTAGGTTTTCTTGTAAAATATCTGTTATTTTTGTATGATTTTAACCAAAATTTTAACTTCGACAAATTGAGATAAAAATTCCCAATATAGAATATCACGAAATACAGCCCGGAGGGTATCGATTTGTTTGCTTTGTGCGGATTGACAAAGAGACGGACGAAAGAACGAGCGAAAGAACGTGACAAAACAAATGCATAGTCGCTTTTCACAACTGATTTGCGAAGGTGCCTGAAAAGCAGCACGGACGGAATCAAACGGAAGCTTGACAGACAAACAGTTTGTACGTTCTTGAATGCTGATTGTCATCTAGGGAGGACAGCGTTTTTCGTACACAAGGGAATCCAGATCAGCAGGTAACAGTAGGGTTTGTTACCCACAGGACGTCGTGTTTTATACATATATTATATGTAAGAATGTGAAGCAATGTCACTGTGACGTGCATGGGAGACAGGACGTGCATACACAATTTTGCCCTGGCAACCTGATGGGAACAGACGACTCAAGAGACTTTTAAATGTGAATGTGAGGATAATATTAAATTGTATATTGAAAAGATGTAAGCTGCAGACTGGACGATCCGGGGATCGATTCCAGGCAGAGGCAATATATTTTTCTGTTCTAAAAAAAGTCCAGATCCGCTCTTGGGCCCACCCACATTTCTTTCAGTGAGTGCCGGGGGATTTTTCTCTGGGGATGAAGCGGTCGGAGCTTGAAGCTAACTACCTACTTTCAACTAGTCCGAGGTTAAGTCACTACCCTCTATCCCAGCTTCAAAAGTTCATGGTATTCCCAAGGCATGGGCTTAAATAGCCAAGAGAAAGGAGACGTCAAGGCTTCTTCCCAGAACTTATTGTTTGCGTACGCCAGTGCTGACTGCCACGTCATTCCGACAGAGAAGAGTGAGCCAGTGGAATCCGAAATTCGTGACGTCATGGGAGTCATGATCAATACAACAGGCGCTGTGCGCAGCCTGCCGCAGTATTGGTTAACTCTGCGTGTGTCTTTCTCCGATTTTCTTATTCTCTGTGTATCTCTCATTCCATCCCAGTTCCTCTTCCTATCCTTGAATCTCAACCCTTGTCTCTCTTTCCACGCAGAACCCAACATTAGCCAAGAGACAAAAGAAGAAGAGTAAAAAAAAACATGGAATATGACCGACTTCCGCTTTCCTGCTGTAAAAGGATTCCATTACTTGGCTGATCTCAGTGGCATTTCACTTAATTCCACTTATGTTATTGAACTCGAGGAATCTGGCTTTCCTGTATCAAACAGTGCATGCTTTCTGGAAAGTTATGAAAGAAGGGGATATGTTTAGCGAAATGTAACAACTTCTGACAGCTTCTTAGCGAGACATTTCTCGTAGTAATTACACCAACCGCCGTTGTCTGGCTGCTTAGTGGATTAACAGCGAATTGCGATTGCTGGCATGAGTTCTGTGCTGTCTTTACTTCCACACTAAATCCGTAGCATCGAGCCGCCACTGATGACGTGAATGGGGAGTCTATCTAATATCTATCATACAACTACAGTAAGGTCGCGTTTATTCGAGGGACGCGTTCCTGACGACCTCGCATAATTCAAGACTAATTTTTCCATAAGCAGGAATGTAAAGTAGGGGGAATGCGTTCTCGGAGCGCGTAAACCTACTAGCACGCTAGTGTGGTCCTGCTTTAAGTACAGCTTTTAAGCATTATATAGATATATAAAGAGTAAAGTTGTTTTAATGACGATTTTGCTTATTGATGCCGTCAGGACTGTGGAGTCGGTACACAAAACTCCGACTCCGATTCCGACTCCTCGATTTTTAAACCTTCCGACTCCGACTCCTCAATTTTTAAAACTCCGACTCCGACTCCTCAATTTTTAAAACTTCCGACTCCGACTCCTCAATTTTTAAAACTTCCGACTCCGACTCCTCAATTTTTAAAACTCCGACTCCGACTCCTTCATGAAAGCTCAATATGCATTCATAGCGGTAAACCTATAAGACGTTTCATCGCCACCACATGAATCATCAGGATACTTTTTAGACTTATAACCTGTATTTAAGTAAAAGTCTAATAGTTACTGTAGCTATCGGGGCTCTGGGTTTGGAGTATCTAGTGAAGAGTTTAGACTGAAATCGGAGTCGGAACAGTTTTACCGACTCCGATTCGGTACATTTTTACCGACTCCGACTCCACTTAAAAATTCCTTCCGACTCCGACTCTACCTAAAATTCCTTCCGACTCCGAATTCGACTCCGACTCCGACTCCACTGCCCTGGATGCGGTACACAGCCTGAAAAAAGCTAAAAATTATCATATTCCGATGACATTTTGATGATATTAATGGGATCTTTGATGTTTAATGCTGTCCCAAGTTTTTTAATATTGTAGCTTTGCATTTTTTCAAATTTTGCACGTAAAGTGAGACTTTATTAATATCTTTTTATATCGCACTATTTCAAAAGTAAAGGTAAAGGTAAATTTCAGCCTAGAACAGGATATGAAAGCCCGGGGGGGGGGGGGAGCAGAGGTGTAGCTCTACTCTTTCTTTTACCTCGGCTTTAGATATGGGTGGGTGGTCAACGCGAAGCCCCTGCAGCTTTATCCCCGGGAATAACCCGATACCTATTGTATAGCAGGCTGGCTAGCCCCCAGTGTCGGTATGGGTGCGTGTTGGAAATTTCGCCTCCACCGACATTCGATCCCCGGACGGTCCAGCCCGTAGCGAGTCGCTATGCCGACTATGCTATCCCGGCCTACATCGCAGTATTTCAGATTTGCATAAAATGCGACCGCACTGTACTAGAATAAAGACCTTTAAATAATTGCGATTATATGCATTAGTATTGGATTTGGAGTATAAAGTATTTCAATAAAACCAATTCATAAGCAACTTATTTTGTGTATGAATACAAAAACCAAAGTGCCTAAACTCAAGAATTGTTCTCTTAAACAGAATAAAAGTGCAAGGAAGCCTGTTTGTTATCAACATACAAGACCAACTGACAGTGACATAAAGAGAGGAATTTAACATGTCAGCTACAAAACACCGACCCAGAGTACGTTAACTCAGGTAGAATCAGTGACCGCAGTACTTACTGCTAGATATACCACTGAGTTGGCCTGTTGCTCTTTATCACTCAGTTGCAAATGTACCACCCATGCCACGTTTCCAGGAATCTTTCAATTATCGACTTTTTCTCTGTTCCCTTTCCATCTTCTTTCCCGTCTTATACACTTATACGTCCATTTCAATATCCAATTTTATCTTGTTGTAGCCTTCTTTCCATTTACGAAGCCGTAGGTGAAAGAAAACGAGAAAAATGTCTTAAACCTGTTTGATATCTGAAAGAAAAGAAAAAAGTTTCTTGCTTCCCATTTCCACCTATTTCCCAAACTTTTCTTTTCAGTATGTACAGGCTTTTCTCCCTCCCATTCCATTTTGGCTCTTACATTGGGGTTCACTCGAGATAAGAAGAAGTATAACGGCAAATGCATTGCTGATGTACTAGGGCAAAGAAGTAACCTGTTTGGAGGGGCCGTGCCATGGCTCAGGCGGTTAGCCGCCGGTCTCCCACCGCGGAGGCTCGGGTTCGATCCCGGCTCAGTCCGTGTGGGATTTGTGGTCGACAAAGTGGCACTGGGACAGGTTTTTCTCTCAGTACTTCGGTTTTCCCCTGTCAATTTCATTCCACCGATGCTCCATTACTAGGAAAAGGACAAAAATAATAATCATAATCATCATCTTCATCACAGGGTTGCACAGTAAGCCTCAAGGCTGCGGTGGGTCCGTAGCGTCTGCTGTGGGACCCTTCACCACTAAAGAAAAAAACCTGTGGCACAAATCTTTATTCAGAACCCTTCAGTACCGTGTATACTGGTATGGATATTTGTCACACTAATAAAACCGTTTAACTTGCAGTATCAAAGATTTATTCTCTCAGTCCTGATACCAATGCATGTGTACTCAATAGAGCACTTACTTAACTGGTGATGGGTTTATGGACTTTATCCATCTTCCGAAGAGTAAAATATTAAAAATATTAAAAATTAAAATTACAACGTTTCGGAAGCTCGCTGTTCTTCTTCCTCCTCGTCCGGTGATGGAGGCTAGCTCTGTCTAACGGGCCTAACAGAGTAGGTGTTCTTCTCTTCTCCCCCTCCATTCACCTGAGGACGGAAGCAGAGCCAGCTTCCGAAACGTTGTGATTTTAATTTTTAATTTTTTAATATTTTAATATTTTACTCTTCGGACGATGGATAAAATCCATAAACCCATCACCACACAATATTATACACCATCGTCGAAACCTTTTAGAATTTACCACTTACTTATGCTTCTTGTTTCCGCAATTTTCTTCAATAATCCCGCGTAATTTACACAAAATAATCCATTCTAATGTATGGTTTTCAAATTATAAAATACCATTAAGTTATTCCTGCACATGACATGAAGGCATATGGGACAGAAGATGTAGTCTATAGCTTTACTCATTATTTAACGTTTTAAAGCCTAGCTGTTACTGTATGTACCGCCAGTTTTAACATTACAAAATTCTGCATTCTGCCCGCAGTGTATTTATATGTTTCGTGTGCATCTCAGAACAAACAGCGAATTTTGCCCTATACAGCATTTAGCAGTTGGTTTTTATAACCTAGATGGAGGGTGTTTACTGCGCGGTACGGACTGGGTCTTTAAAAGATAACGGAATAAGTTTTCGTCCTTAAAAGGTGAAACTCGGCACTAAATGCGATGAGAGGTAAACTTCACGGCCTGGCCGCTTTACCGCCGGTGAATGAGCCCTCGGTACTCATTTAGTAGGAGTCTGGGCAGCCCCCAGGGGCGGTACGAGTGTTTTGGAGATAAACCCCTTGTCCCTGCCAAGAGTCGAAACATGATTCTTCTGATGGCAAGCCCACAGCCTGACTACACTGACTGCGATACTGCGGATTCCTTATAACATAGAGTAACATGTAATTCCTTTTTAAAAAATTGTCACTCGAATGAATGTAATTGAGGGTCATTGTTCGTACAAAACGTGGAGAATGTAAAGGTTATGGAAGTTATCGGAGTTTTACTGTAGAGACGTGTTGGATGGTTACTTCGCAGTGAATACTTAAATTACTTAACCTTTTAAAGCCTAGCGGTAACTTTATGTACCACCAGGTTTAACATTAAAAAATTCAACGTGGTGCCCACATTGCGTTTATGTGTTTTGTACGGATCTCAGAACAAACAGCTACTTTTGCCTTATAAAACATTAAGAGACTGGTTTTTATAACCGAAGTGGAGAGTGTTTAGAGCGCGGTACGCACTGAGTCCTTATATAAAACAGATACGCTTCGTCTTTAAAGGGTTAATATGTATTGAACTTTAAAATTACATCTGAGGCGGGACAGGCCTCAAGATATAATCGCCGAAAGAGGGAAGAGAAACAATAAAAACCTATCGATAGAAACATCAGTGAGGACAGGCTACCTAGCTGTGCATGCTGTATTTATTAATTATTTTACATGGCCTTTATACATAGGCCAGGAACTGCCATATGACGGCTTCCTGTACATGCATTGAATTGTTTCTTCGAAGTGTTTGACATCTCTGTATTGCATTAAAATTGTTTCGGTTGATTAGCTGCTTCCTATAACAGACATAAGAGGAACTGACACGCATTGCCCATCACGTGACTGCAGTGTGTGTATCTGCCGTCAGTCGATAATGGCAAATAGCGGAAACTAGTTTAGTGGCACTGCTTTGTCAGTTGAATCGTGCAGCCAAGTGGACCCACAGCATGAGAAATTCATGAATGAACAGATAGACAGACAGGCAGACAGACAGACAGATGT
>BLKM01000605.1:390478-422173 GCA_013340265.1 Coptotermes formosanus
AACCGAAGTGGAGAGTGTTTACAGCGCGGTACGCACTGAGTCCTTATATATAAAACAGATACGCTTCGTCTTTAAAGGGTTAATATCTTAAGTAGTAGTAGAAGTGGTAATAATATTGCATGAGTTTATATATTTATCATCACTATTGAAGTAAATAATATATATATATATAATTTACTTCAATACTGATGATGGCAGCACTGAAGAATGTTTCGTACATAAATAAGGTGATACAGATGACTACCAATCAAATGTTATTTTCTGCACTTCTTCTTAGTAAGGCTATTTGTACTTACGTGAATTTATTTTTCATTTCATTCTGACGTTCGTTGTTGTTATTGTTTTTGCGTAGTTGTGAGAAAATAACACAGCCTTGTGTGCTACATGGCTAGCCAACTAAAAGGGACAATTTCTGCGTTTTAATTCACTTTCCTGACCAAATATTTCCTTCCAGCGTGTGTAATGTGTATTATTATGAACAGCATTACATCATCATCATAATCATGATCATCGTCGTCGTCGTCGTCGTCGTCGTTCGACCTTATTTATAGCACACAGTCCTTTCCCAGTTTATGCTGTGCAACATTTAAACTTCTACAACACGGGTTCTTACCCGATGTTAGATAAAAAATGGCATGATAGTGACGAATTTAATATTTAAGGGGCTGGCTGTGAATTGGGTTCAGGTGACGAAGGACTGGGGCATGTAACCATGTAGGCCTATTTTGAACACGAAACGAATTGTGGTTTTCCGCAAACGGGAGTGGCTTGTTGTGTCTCTGAGAAACAGTAATATTCTCATGAAGATTTTAGCTGCATGGAATAAACTAGTCTGCCTTAATATGCCTTGAATTAAAATCCCACCAAGGATAATTTTGCTTCCTTTCTTAGTAAATAACCACAGTTTCGCTTTTCCATTTGTATGTGTCGTTACTTTTGTTGCAATGCTAAGTATCTGTTTTCTTTTTTTACAGATCCAGTAACTTAGAGGGTGAGTACAGTCGTGTGCATTATATTTCGTCCTTTGTGTAATTGCTTCTCTACTTATTCGTAAGTAATATCAACCGGATACTATCGGTTCATGATGTTATACTGTAACTGTAAAAATACCAAATATGTGCCAATCATTTGACGGGTTCAACATAATATTCACTCGCTTATCCACGGCGGTTTTTGTTTCGTGATGATTGGTGAAGTCATTATAATAATCGTCATTTGCTTGTAAACATAGCTGAAATCCATGTTTGTGGCGGGAAAAAGACCGAAATACTGTGTTCAGCTTTTCGATTTCTGTTTACAGTCAGTCTGACTACACAGTAATGTTCATGTCGAAGTTATTTAGCAATTAACCCTTTAAAGACGAAGCGCATCTGTTTTATATAAGGACTCAGTGCGTACCGAGCTGTAAACACTCTCCACTTCCGTTACAAAAACCAGTCTCTTAAGGGTTTATAAGGCAAAAGTTGCTGTTTGTTCTGAGATCCGTACAAAACACATAAACGCAATGTGGGCACCACGTAGAATTTTTTAATGTTAAACCTGGTGGTACGTAAAGTTACCGCTAGGCTTTAACAGGTTAATGCCATCTCTCGGACGCTGAAGAAAATATCCCAGATGTTATTTACTCTATCGCGACTGTATTACATAAGATAAATTCGACTTGTAAACTCATGCAAAATTACCCCTTACAGTTAACAATGAATGACGTTTATAGAAATTCCAAGGAATCAGTAATTGTCAACAGCACTCAAATTTGAGGACGTTATATTTACCTGAAATCCTTAATTTATCCTCGTACCGTTGGCCATAATATTTTGATATTATACGTTTTTACAAAATATGCCATTCTCTTTACGCCAGACGTAAAGTGAACTAAGGATATATGTCTTATGGAGAGTGAAGGTAAGTCCAGCTGCGGACGAAGAGCTTTTACATAAATATTCAAAACCCTTGTTGAAAATACATGTCCATGATCAGGAAAATACACTGTCTTGAGAAACTGAGGGCATCTGTTAGGAATATTGACTTTTCAAATCACACAATACTGAGCCCAACAAAATGAACTCTATTATTTTCAGATATTCTTTATTATGACATCAGTAAACCAATCCAACACGTTTCAGTCCCTCCTGGGATCCCACGAGGCATTGAAATGTGTTGGACTGGTTTACTGATGTCGTAATATAGAATATCTGAAAAAAGTAGATAATATTTTTGGGGGCTACGTATTGTGTGATTTGATTGGCGACAATTTGCCATATGAACAATATAAAAGATACTGATTGTTTGTTGATTAGTAATCTGTTTTAAAAACACGGTTTCAACTGCAGCGATTATATATTGTCGACATAACATGTGAAGTGGAAATAATCGGAAGTAAGTGAAGAGTTAGAAAGGGGCGGTCATAAAATTTCGACGTGTTTTCTATTCGCTTGAACGGAATAAGAACACGCGAACATCGCGCTTGATAACTGTTAAACAGTCTGAGGTTAGACGCCGCTACTTCCGAATACAACTTTAAAAGCACTGCTGTCTGTGTTTTTTTTTACGAAACATTTTCTGATATCACTGGGCAAGTCGCTGTAGTAATCGAGTTTGTTTTTCTGTTTGGGAGGCACACTATTTGGATTCTGATCTGACTATCGGCTGTCCTGATTCATCATCATCACCATCCGTAACGAGTCAGGCCTTAGCAGACCTGTTTTGTCTTCTTCCAATAGACTCTTCAAAGGTCTTCAAAGTCGTCTTCGTCCATCCGGTCTATAATTCAGCATTATTTTGGGCATTCTGTTGTTGTTTATTCTTGTTACATGTTGTAGCCAGTTTAACTTGTATCTTCGCAGTTTCTCGTCAACTGGTTCTATTTTCAACTCTTCCAAAATATCTTGATTTTTTTTTTGCGGTCAAAAAGTGTATATCCCGCTGTTCTTATGAACAATTTCATCTCGATTGATGTCAATGGTTTTTTATCATTTTGCGTGTGTGTTTAAATGCATCTGACGTGATCCAACATGAAGAATCAAGCGTGAAAGGGCTCTATTTTTAGCCTACTCGACTGTATCAGCGTAACATCCCAGAAGACTTGAATCTCCTCAAATCTCGCATGTCCAAATATCATGTAAATCCTTGGGACGGAGTCGTTGCGCGAGGTTTAGAGTTTGCTTTTGTACTGAAGACAGAAGCAACCGGAATTTACTGCCGTCTTGGCGCCGCGAGCTTTCAGTTTCGCTCTTGTGACAGGCACGAATTGGCAATTTCCACTTCCGTGCAAACGGCTTTTAAGATGTGACTGAGGATATTAAGTGCTTAAGATCTGTAGTGTACGGGGCGAAGAATCATGTCCTGCCCAGTCACAGGGCTCGTCAGTGTGAATTATTTGAGCTAATTAACATGTACAGTTAAATTAGCGGTGAATTAATGAACAGCCGATTTTTTTTCATTTTCCGTGGAATTTAGCGTCAGTGATGGAGCCAGGAGTCCCTACTTGGCTTGGCATCCTGTCCAGGCACTTGGCCAACGGATCGCGGAGTGTATCAGGCGGTTGTCAGTACTGCTGACAATATTTTGTACAAAAAGTTCCAGCGATCTTTGATAAAGTATATCCCATTGTGTTTTGAAACGGCCGATCCCAGTGGCCGCGCGGTCTCAGGTGTAGGTCTGCGGCCGAGCGCTTGCTGGGATCGTTGGTTCGAATCCCACCGGCGGCATGGATGTTTGTCTTGTACAGTGTTTGTGTGTTGTCAGGTAGAGGTCTCTGCGACGGGCCGATTTCTCGTCCAGAGGAGTCCTACCGACTGTAATGTGTGTATGAGTGTGATCAAGTGGAAATAAACAACCTCGACACCTGCTGTGAGTAGGTAGAAGAGGGAAGGACTACGACGTGTTTTTGAAACGATTAATCCATAGACACTACCATCAAATAACTATATTCACTGTGTAACAATAAGTTATTACCAGTGGGCTACATGTTTCGGCCCAAAAGCGCCATTATCAGCCTTTGCATACAACATAAAAGGACGTACAGAAGCTTTACATGTGTGTTGCTACTGTGAGATTCTAACCATGGCCCCCCAACCATTATATGGCAAAGGGCAACAACCGGTGTTGTGGGCTGGTTCGTGGGCTGCAAGTGGAAAAATAACAATAAGTGGTATACCTAGCCGCCAAAATTATTTTTATAGTATATACATATTTACAATGTGGCCTCGGGTCGCGTAATACAACCTAGTGGGCCACGGGTTGGTCACCCACGTTTAACCTTTTAAAGCCTACGACCAGGTTTAACATTAAAAAATTCTACGTGGTGCCCACATTGCGTTTATGTGTTTTGTACGGATCTCAGAACAAACAGCAACTTTTGCCTTATAAAACATTAAGAGACTGGTTTTTATAACCGAAGTGGAGAGTGTTTACAGCGCGGTACGCACTGAGTCCTTATGTAAAACAGATACGCTTCGTCTTTAAAGGGTTAAACACTTCGTAAGTGAAGTCTCACACTAGGGCTAAACATGTGACATTCACATGTTTAGCCCTAGTGTTATCACTGATGGGCTTTGTTAATTAATTCAGCGATCTCTTGACTCTCAACATCAGCTGCAAGTTGACATAAAACGTTGAGAATGATAATCAGTTTTAAGATCCAGCGGCTTAAAGAAAACCCACTCCAAATTTCGAGGTCCACGAAGACAGGCCATTACATAAACGTAGTTAACTCCAGCGTTCGGACAGAGGCAAAAGATTAGGACACTCACTTATACATTGATTTTTGCTACGTTAGAAGTCCGTATGAAAAAGCGTGTCGGTAAATCGTCAATACGGTCTTGAGACAGTGAGATTTATTATTTTATGGTAGTCCAAGACACCTCCATTACTCCAGCAGCCCTCCGACCCCTCCATCTCTTTCGCAGCGCCTGGTTTGCTGACTTCCCACTTTAACAACCCGGACACAGAAAAGACCGTTGCTGTACCGACCTTAATTTTTCTCTAAGGACAAGTGCCCACTCCGAACAGAAAGAGAGACGAAACGTAGGCGCATTATAACCTCTGTAACTGAAAAGGTGCCGTTGATAATCTACGTGAGATTTTTCAAATGTCCCATACCGTTGTGTTGCATAATATTAATCAGCTTTTCCAGTCAAACACAACTTTTCTTTTTAATATTATTTTTGTTAATACACGGCTTTTATGATTTTGTACCTGTTGGAAGCAATAACTTGAGTAGCTGTAAGAATTTTAAATTGCCACATATTAATAATAATAATAATACTAATAATAATAATAATAATAAAAAGAAAATTGTGTTTGGAAAAACTGATTAATAGAAAAAGATTTTACTAATTTGCTTAGATATTTAATCTGAACGTATATTCACTACGGAAGAGCGTCAGCAATAAGGACATTAAGTAGACAAATATGTGTACATGTAGGTGTTTACGACAGTAAATATATGAACAGTTGTGTATGTAGACTTTTAAGGACATTAAAATGATAAACTTTTGTACGCATAGCGTTTTAGGACATTAATTTGATAAACGTGTACAAATAAGCTTTCGGAATATAAAGCTAATAAACGTGTACACAGAGGCCTTTAGGACATTAAGTTGGTAAACATGTACACGCAAACCTTTACGACATGAGGTTTGTAAACATGCTTGTTTACGTATGTCTTTAGAATACTATGTTACTAAACACGAGGATGTTAAGAACATAATGTTGTAGCCTACGTCTTCCGTGCAATTGACATATAAAAATAAGTTTATTATCAACAAATTGCAATTGTACATAAACAGATAACCACTCCTACATGTTTCGGCTATTTATAACTTGAAGATGGTTGTAAGTAATAACCGAAAGATGTCGAAGTGATTTCCTACTTATGGACAAGTGCAATTTGTTGGTAATAAACTTATATGTGTGAGGACATTAAGTCTGCAAACGTATTTACATAATGGCTTTTAAGATACTAAGTTGGTACACATGTGTGCACATTGGCTTTTAGGACGTTAAGTTAGAAAACATGTGTACACATACGCTTTTAGGACATTAAGTTGGCAAACATGTGTATACATAGGAATTATAGAATCGCTGAGTCTAATAGACCGCCCACAGCTATTGATTAGACTCTCGTGCAATACAGCAGGATAAATTGACTGATAGACCAGGTGCGTTAGACAAACTAAATGATGTTACTGATGGGTGATATGTGTGGAGTGTGACTACTCTACAGACTGATTGAAAGTAAACAGTTGTGCGTTTTGTAGACTGATTCAGGTCAGTAGGCAGGGTGGTGCGAGTAATATTGCAGGTCGAAAATTCTCAGTTTTGCTACTAGGTCGCCATGATTCTTTCACTACAGACAGTAAGAAATATTTTACTTGTCGCCTTCGACTATCCATCTCCTTCATGGCTATCCGATATCTCTTCTTCTCTTTGTTATAATGAAAGGCTGCCTTTGGCTATTCTCATGACGTCCATTCGTCACAGAAAGTCTATCAACGGGATGGTATATGCCTTCATTCATCTTCTATTGAATTTGTTTCTAATTCCACTTGGTTTTCATCATTTGGAATCCTAGCACGCTGATTTGCTTGTTTAGATTGAAATACGCCCGTAAAGATATATGTGAGCGGTGTTGCCTGAGGATTCGTTTTCTGAGATCTGACGCCGTGTCAGCTACCAATCTGTTACCGGAAATAGTGCCCTCGTCGTCTTGTCAGGCAGTCCAAGTAACTTCGCAAATTTCGTGACCCTGAAGGTGAATACACTACGATCCTTCAAAACGTCTGTGAGTACCAAACAATACAGCGTAACATGTCAGAAGACTTGCATCGTGTTAAAGATATGTGGTCAGCTGTAAAAATAAACAAATATGACGGATCTTCGCTGTTATATCCTCATCACTTCTGTTAACTCTTTAAAGACGAAGCGTATCTGTTTTATATAAGCACTCAGTGCGTACAGCGCTGTAAACACTCTCCACTTCGGTTATAAAAACCAGTCTCTTAATGTTTTATAAGGCAAAAGTTGCTGTTTGTTCTGAGATCCGTACAAAACACATAAACGCAATGTGGGCACCACGTAGAATTTTTTAATGTTAAACCTGGTGGTACGTAAAGTCACCGCTAGGCTTTAAAAGGTTAAAGGTACTCGCCCGGTATAAGCGCTGCAGCCTTACGGTAGAATGGCACTTTTTAACAGACAGAGACTAGCCTGACGTCTAGCCTAAGCCCCTTTCCTGGTGGGGGTTATAATAGGAGAGATCGATAAATTCTAAGCTCCTAATCAAAGAGACTGATCATGGTAACTCCTCTCTGTGCCGATTCCGGTGGTCACGCGGTCTAAGGCGTGGGCCTGTGACCTTCCCTTGCTGGGATTGCGGGTTCGAATCCCGCCGGGGGCATGAATGTCTGTCTCTTCTGAATGTTGAGTGTTGTGCAGGTAGAGTCTCTGCGATGGGTCGATCCATCGTCCAGGAAAGTCCTTCGGAATGTGTGTATGTTATTCAGTGTGATGCAGTGTAACAGTAACCTTTTGCGCCCACAATGAATGGCTAGAAAGAGATCAGAATAAGAAGGAGCACTTCTTGTCCGTTAAATGTACCTTTTGTCCGTGAGAAACAAAATTTCGTATCAGAATAGTAGTTTATATTTTAATTTCTGGGTGTGAGGCAGGAAAACATAAGGCAGAACGCCGTGAGCTACACGGTAACTTATCTCTCTTAAATTTTGTGAAAGCCCATTTGATTTGTTACGGTCTAAAAACATTTTAGATTTCACTTTTCCGAAACAGCCGATCCCAGCAGCAGCATAGTCTAAGGCGCTTGCTAGGATCGTGGGTTCGAATCCCACCAGAGGCGTGGATGTTTGTCTCTTGTGAGTGTTTGTGTTGTCAGGTAGCGGTCTCTGCGACGGGCCGATCCCTCGTCCAGAGGAGTCCTACCGACTGTGGTGTGTGTCTGAGTGTGATCAAGTGAAAATAACCTCGACACCTACTGTGAGTAGGTACAAGAGGTAAGGACTACGGAACGAAACATATATTTAGTGCCTACCCCAACGGTAACTCTTTCATGTATTAAAGAAGCTGAAGATAACCGTAAACGTAGCCCTCGTGTCAGGGTTGTGATACTTTGCATGAGTAAAATTTCCATATTGTTCGCCATTACAAATCTACTTCTGCCTGTTCCTATGATAATAAATAAATTATAATACTGAAAACTTGCAAAATTTTGATGCAAGTATTAAGAGGTTCAAAGTTACGATTTTATTTCAAATATTTGGTATAAATAAATAAATAAATAAAGCCAAGCCAGGATGGCAAAGTCATATAAGCGATGTAGCTCGTACATGTGTGGAAAGTCTTAAGTTAAGAACTCGGTGTTACATATAGGTTTGATGTTTTCCACTGAATTTTTTTCCCCCGTAAAATGGTCGTTCGTCATCAGTATAAGGTAGCGAAGGCGATCCAGTAATGGAATTGAACTTAATGCGTACACATACCTTTACTCTTCAGAAATTTCAAGATGCTGATTGGGGCAAACGTCACTTGACACTAGAGGCAGTAGCACGTTAAACACCGAGTGTCCGGTGATGTTTGTACCACTTTATATTTGGCAGGTGTGCATGTTCATAATTTCGAGAAACTGCAGCCTTCTTCACAGCAATTGCTTGTAGCTGAAAGTCATTCATCTGAGACCCTCTTGCGAGTCCATTCAACACATTTGGTGTCGGTATCATCCGAATGGTAGTCTTTATTGGTACCCATTGAAGTACTCTGTTTCGCTTTCATCCTGTATGAGGAACATCACCATCGATGTTGTAATTGAATTTCGGTTCAGCTATAGCCTTTACACATATCAGTTGTCTCTGAATTGTACTCCATAATTGAAAGGACGTCTTGGGGTTGGATGTCTGCTCGTAGAAAGGCTTCTACAAGAAATTGTAAGGGCAATGTCTAGGATGTCTTCTTGTGTCATGATCAAAACGACTGCAAAGATTGCCAAGAAATATAATGTTATGGGTTTATGCCAAAACAGGTACCCCCAGCCTTTGTTTTACGGCCTAGTTGCGTTCCTGAAAAAGTTGGCGTTAATAAAAAAAGGTGTAAATCAACAAAGGAGGCAGAGTAGGTATGAATGCAAAATTTTGAGGCGCTTTCATGTAATTATTCTTGCTGTGGAAAATCAATAAATATTATACATTCTGAGACTGTGTCTGTAGCCTTAGTTATCCAACATGCAAAAGGCATGTGCCGCATTATATTGTCATCTGTGGCCTGTGAGACTCTACCATATTTTTCCACATTATCTCATAAACTGCACGGTTTTCTGAACCAAAGTTATTGAATATAAAATGTGTGTTTTAATTTTTTTCTACAAATTTTGTCTGAAACTTTTCTTGTTTTAAGAAGAATAAAGCAAGATATGATCATAAATGTGCATATGTCTTCACGTAAAATACCCGTTATTCTTGTCAGATTAGTAAACCTCGAATTTTCTCGACATATTTTCGAAAAACATTCAAATATGATATTTCATGAAAATCCGTCCAGTGACTGCTGAGTTTTTCCATGCGGACGGACAGACAGACGGAAGGGCAGAGAGACAGACACGGCGAACCTAATAGTCGCTTTTCGCAATTTTACGAAACGCGCTTAAAACGATATTCCAGTCTGAAATAAGGGGTTAGCGTAACAGAAAGCATCCAGCCAAATGGCGTTAAAACGAAAATGAGTGGTGTAAATTGGTAAGGGGTATTAAAGTAGAAAGACATAATACAAAGAGGCATAAAACAACAGCTGGGTGTTTAATGATGAAACTCCTTCCTTTTACCGTGTACAGAGCCTAGGACATTGTTAAGTAGTACCTGTTTGTTCGTTTTGGTTCCAGGCGGTTGTGCATCTGAGGGAAACTTGGATGTCGTAGGCGATATAGCAAATAGGCTACGGGATGAACGATTCCGAGTTCGAATCCCGGCAAGGGCAAAAAATGTTTCTCTGCTCCAGTAGTCAACACTGGCTCTGGAGCCCACACATTGGCTAAAGTGGCTGGAACGTGAAGTTAACCACTCAATCTCCATCTTGCGCCGAGGCCAAGAATGAGTGGATCTATACCTCTGCTCCCCTTGCCTTTATGGCGTGGGCAAGGATAACTTCGAGATCTGCGCTCTTCCGGATATTATGTGACGTCGTGTGATAATTGTTTACAGCCTTTTCGGGACAACGTCCCATCGGTTCCATCTTCAAGGGTCAGGAGTCCTCTTGACCCTTGAAGACATCCCGAAACGTCGGTAAACAATTACCACACGACGCCGCGTATTACGCCAGAAGAGTGCAGATCTCGATAACATCGCAGCGGAAGCCTGAAATCAAGGATAACTTTCTGACAACCAGTCCTTCTCGCTAGGTTTGCCGATTCCAGTTCATACCATTTACGTATCCTCGTACCTGCGTTTTGAAACAGATGCCACGCGACCGAAGTCAATAATTTCTCTACTCATGAGCAATGACTGCTTCCTCCATACGTGCCTCTTGACTTTGATGACGTCAAGAACGTCAGTGACCTTGGTGTTTACAAGAAACAATCTCACGACGTAGAGAGGCCTGATGTCAACACCTCCCCTTCCACGCAAGACGGAAATTTCACCACCCTCAAATGGCGCAGCCGCTGGAATTATTTATAGAGATCGAAGGCGGCAATGAACTTTAGCGTTAAATACAAGAGAAAAAATTCTTTGAGTGGCTGAAATACTATCAGCTTCTTAAAACGGACTCCGCCTCGTTCAGTTAATTAATGTCACTATGAGACTGTCCAGTAGACCGTCAGTTACACCAGTCCTAATTAAACGTGCTATATTTAGCAACGTTTATGTTTACGGGCTGCAGGGAACGATCGTTTCACTTCCTCTGCTACTACATATTGCCCGTTGTTTACAGCCGCACGTGCATTGACTGACGTTTGCAACAAGAACCTGCTGCAGAAGGGGCAAAAACTGAATGACGTGATTGATGTTCTATTAACATGCGTCTTATTTGCGACGGTTACAGAAATCTATGGGCTTTTGGATTTCAAGAGGTGGATTTGTCTTATTGCACAGCTGTCACACGTGTTTATGTGTAAATCAGCTGGGTATTAAGATTCGTGACTCCAGTCTACTGTGTCACATGTTGAACAAGCCTCTTTCCCGGTCGGAACGTGATGCTGACCAGTTTACCTCCAGCTACTTTATACGATAAGAGTGGGTGGAGCTTTACCTCCACTCCCCATATGCCGTTCTTTTGATACTTAATTCAGCACAGACATAATATAACACAAGGTCAACCTGCGCGCGGTACGCAGCAGTACTAAGTGTATCTTGTTGTGGCGACGTGTTGATTGGTCTTTCAAGAATATGTGGATAGAGATCTGCACTCTTCTGGAATTTTACGCAGCGTAGAGTAGTATGTTACCGACGTTTCGGGACAACCCATCGGTCCCTTCTTAGCAAGGGTCAACCTTGTCCCATAGTTATTTCCCAGGTGTAAAGCGGCTGGGACGTGAAGTTCAGAATGAGTGGAGGTATACCTCTGTTTCCCCTATACGCCTTCATGGCGTGGAAAGGTACTTCATTTTTTGCATGTTGGCTTATCACTCATGGCCAGCATTGACTCTGCAGCATTAGACGCCTCTTTAACCCTTTAAAGACGGAACGTATCTGTTTTATATAAGGACTCAGTGCCTACCGCGCTGTAAACATTCTCCACTTCGGTTATAAAAACCAATCTCTTAATGTTTTATAAGGCAAAAGTTGCTGTTTGTTCTGAGATCCGTACAAAACACATAAACGCGATGTGGGCACCACGTACAATTTTTTAATGTTAAACCTGGTCATATGTAAAGTTACCACTAGGCTTTGAAAGGTTAATACGTGTAAGGATATGGCGAGTGTACGAGCGATGAAGTTCTGTTTATGCAGGAGTTACGCCTACGCCTTGCTGACGTTATTGCAGCCTGCGGACGGCTCGCATTTTCAGCTGTCTACTCCTCCTGTATTCAAATCGCCAGAAGTCGTGTTTCATATACAGTGCTGTCGATCGGCGTACTGCTCGCCTGATTGTTCGCTTAATGATTTCCATCGCCTATTTTTTTTTTATTTCCCTGCCGTTTACGCTCTATTAATCCTTCGCCAGATTGCGATGTAAGTCGATATATCCAATACTTCTGTGTCAGTAACAGAATGTATAATTTCACTGGCATTCGACTTTATACCGGAGCTGGATCACACTCAGTAATTTTGATTAGTAGCGATATATTAGTACTGTGTTTAGAATAATCCGGAAAAGCGATCCGGAAAAGCGATCTTGAAAAGAGAGAATAAATTTAGTCGCTATCCATGTAATTTCATTTTAAGTTCAGTTGTAGAGGGAGTCGGGATACCATCAAAGCATCTGAGAGTTCTGTTGTAGAGTTTCTCACCTCCCTTTAGTACTCATTTGTTAAGTCAAGTGTATTGTAACTAGTGTGCAGGGAGTCGAAATATTGTCATACTGTATTTAGACTGACGTAAACGGGTTTTTACCCACACTTTCCACCTTCACTTTCCGACGTGTGTAATATTCGCTTTTAGAGATCTAAATGCAGTGCTGTGGAGATTTGAGTTTTGTACAAATCGTCGCAGGGTAAAGGTACTTTTCTCGCATGCACAAATGTTGTTACATTTATGCATGTGCAGTACAAACATGTGACGTTTTTAAAGTAAAGAACGTCTTGGTAAAGTTTTTGTACTACGTCATGGAGTGCACAATATTCAGTCTTGTTACGGGAAGGATACATCAGACGCAGTGTTCCTTCTAAGATCTGTAACTCCTGGATGTAAATCGTATTAAGCTGCCGCTATCCTTATATTACTCTGTCGCTATCCTTATATTACTCTGTCGCTATCACTATATAGCTCAGTCGCTATCCTTACATAACTCTGTCGCTATCCTTACATCACTCTGTCGCTATCCTTATATTACTCTGTCGCTATCCTTATATTACTCTGTCGTTATCTTTATATTATTCTGTCGCTATCCTTATATTACTCGGTCGCTATCCTTACATCACTCTGTCGCTATCCTTATATTACTCTGTCGCTATCCTTATATTACGGTGTCTCTGTCCTTGCACACGGAAGTGACTCGCTTCTGGCCTCCCACCTGAAACCTCCACTGGACGAGAGCCAACAAATGACCTGTAAGGGAAAACTGATGAAAGAATACGTTGTTTACAGTCATTGTGGGTCAGACGGTTAATCGCCAGCCTGTCATTGCGAAGTTCCCATTCCTATCCCTGGCCACTCCGTGTGGAAATTTTGGTGGCGTGTGTGACACTGTGACAGGTTTTTCTCCAAGTACATCGGTTTTTCTGTCGGTAACATTCCACCAACGCTCCACACTGATATTTCATTCACTTACTATCGCTGCTATGTAAAAGTAATACGCAGCGTCGTTAAATAAAACACTACTCTCTCTCGCGTCATCTTCTCTTTTCCAGCATCGGTTTCAGGTAAATTAAATGTGGTCTTAGTTTGCTACTTTCCGTAGTAATTTCGCCGTAGCAGGTTAATGTCCAAAAAAGACGACCCTTGTGCTTGCTAAGAATAAGAAATGCTGTAAGCCATCTTTCAGAAATGACAGCATTTCCTCCAGGATGATGCTAGTTTTACATCTTACATCCCTGTGCAACACTTCACACCAGCTCTTCCCTACCGTTCATGTTGCCAACCTTGTTTAACGTAACCCAAGTTAAGTAATCGGAAAACGTGCTGTGAGTGCAATGAGGCATCAGAAAATTGCACGGCATGAGGGAAAGCAGGTGACGGCGAAGAGAACGTGCAGTGCCCTGAAAGAAAAGAGACCAAAATGTATTTCGAGTGTCAGAGCTTGGAGGGATGGTGCTAAAGTGACATTCTTTTGTGCCTTTATATTGTGTAGCGCATTGAGTCCTTCTATGTAAGTGATAAGTTTCTTCCTCCCAATCACTTCAGCGTTCGCCTGAAACCAGTTAATTCACGCTGACGGTGGAGGCATTAGGTTTCTCAGAAACATCGACTAAGTAACTAACTCTGTAGATCAAAAGCCTGCTTGAGAAACTAATCATTTCTGAACTTATCGAGCTTTATATCCCATTGGTCTAGAAATACCTTTTGCCAGGGTAAAGTAGCCGCAGCGTGAATGTAACTTCTTGATTTAACCTTTTAAAGCCTAGCGGTAACTTTACATACCACCAGGTTTAAGGTTAAAAAATTCTACGTGGTGCCCACATTGCGTTTATGTGTTTTGTACGGATCTCAGAACAAACAGCAACTTTTGCCTTATAAAACATTAAGAGACTGGTTTTTATAACCGAAGTGGAGAGTGTTTACTGCGCGGTACGCACTGAGTACTTATATAAAACACACACACGTTTCGTCTTTAAAGGGTTAATATAGAGAGCTGTTTAATAATACGTTTCCTCTCACAAACTTCATGGTGTGGTTATTGAAGGACAGGGATACGTTTGCTTAATTGAGTATAGTCACATTTTTCTTTAATAATAAAAAAAAAAGAAGTTACGCTTGGCTTCGTAATCAAAGCGGCTTTTGTATAGCACTTTTGTGTGGTTGTGTAATACTGCTTCTAGGCCAAAGAAGGGTTTTAGTAAATAATTTTATGGAGGTCTCAGAAGGAGGCAGGCGGAATGAATAGGAGATGTAATGAATGAAAGAAAGAAAGAAAGACTATTACGCAATTTTCCTGGCATTTCTTACGCGCAGAATATAGTAGTATCTTTTTACAGTACGAAACTTTGAATGTAGTACCTCTTTGTTGACACAGTTGGTCGCAAGAAATTTTAAATAATTAGAAGGGGTTCCAAATGAACGTAGTGTTCGTGTAGTTGGCTGAGGCCACTTTTATTACGAGTGTCTGATACTGAATAATTTGTCTCATCAGCGGCTTTTTATAGTTTGTTTTGACTGTAAGTTATACAAAATAAAAAGCATGCCTTGCAGGGCTGTGGATTCGGAGTCGGAAGGAACTTCAGATGGATTCGGAGTCAGAAGGAATTTTAGGTGGAGTCGGAAGGCATTTTTAGGTGGAGTCGCAGTCGGAAGGAATTTTAGGTGGAGTCGGAGTAGGAAGGAATTTTAGGTGGAGTCGGAAGGAATTTTTAGGTGGAGTCGGGGTCTAAGTCGGAGTCGGANTTTTAGGTGCAGTCGGAAGGAATTTTTAGGTGGAGTCGGGGTCTAAGTCGGAGTCGGAAGGAATTTTAGGCGGGGTCGGAGTCGAAAGGAATTTTTAGGTGGAGTCGGAGTCGGAAGGAATTTTAGGCGGAGTAGGAGTCGGTACATTTTTACAGACTCCGACTCCGACCTCAATCTAAAATCTTAACTAGACACTCCAACTCCAGAGCTCTGATAGCTACAGTAACCATTACACTTACGCTTAAATATAGGTTATAATCAAAAACGTATCCTGACGATTCACGTGGTGATGATGAAATGTCTTATAGGTTTACTGTTATTAATGAATATTGAGCTTTTACGAAGGAGTCGGAAGTTTTAAAAATCGATTAGTCGGAATGGGAGCTTTTGTGTACCGACTCCACAGCCCTGATGCGTTATCGAGTTTCAGCTCGTGTTGCAACTCCTCTACCCTCTATTCTCTACCCCCACATTTCCGTCACTGTATTACGGCCATTTGGAGGCATGTACGGACACAGGGCAGGAAATTACCTTGTTTCTATACCCCATACACTAGCCCCGAGCCCACATGCGATTTCCGAAGATCTGTGTTATTGTGTGGACTACACAGTGCTGTTCAATATTGACCCAAAATACATTGATTATGTGTCGTGTCTTAAAAATTACATACATTTTGTTTTTCTTGCTTCTTATTTCACACCGTACTTCGTTTAATGCTTGTGATTGCTTTCATGTTCAGGCCTCCAACTTTGTCCTCAAAGTCACCCATAAAGTCAATTCCAGACTGTATCGTGTGACAGTGGCACTTAATTCGTGGGAATTGTTCCGACCGCCCTACCTACACCAGTACAGACAGTCCTCGAATAACGCAGTGTTAAGAAAAGGAAAATCAATGGAATTATAGCGTTTTTGAAAGACGTGCCGAATTCTTCCTTGAGGGACTGAAGGCGCATTGAGACACAGGTGGCGGAAGAATACTGTTGGGCAGTAACAGAGGCGGCGGGGCGGACATGCTGCGGCCTATCAGGTTCCAGTGTGTTGGAGTGTGGATTTAAATTGGACTCCCTGCTGCATACATGCATACGTACATACAAATTTGATCATCTGTAACTGAGTTCAGACTTGCGCAAAATTGGCTTTCGCCAGACCTTCCGAAACGTTAATACTGCGTAAGTCGATGAGTGTCTGTAATTAGTTGTGTAACGTAATATAGCAGCATTGATCAACCCTTTAAAGACGAAGCTTATATGTTTTATGTAAGGACTCAGTACGTACCGCGCTGTAAACACTCTCCACTTCGGTTATAAAAACCAATCTCTTAATGTTTTATAAGGCAAAAGTTGCTGTTTGTTCTGAGATCCGTACAAAACACATAAACGCAATTTGGGCACCACGTAGAATTTTTTAATGTTAAACCTGGTCTTATGTAAAGTTACCGCTAGGCTTTAAAAGGTTAAATTGAAGCTTTTTGTTTATGCCTTTATGATATGGTGCAGGGGCGGGCTCCTGTTATCACAGTAATGATAATTCGGTTTCCATGTTAGGTAACAAATTTCTTCACCAGCCGAGGGACTGTTAGTTTTACAGAAAGGATTATCTTGACAAGGGGACATGCGGTGGCGCAGTTGGTTGAGGCACCGAGCTACAAACGGGCAGGTCGCGGGTTAGATTCCCGATGGTGTCATATATAGCCCTGGGGTTGACTCAGCCTCTTAACAGAAATGAGTACCAGAAATATTTCCCGGGGGTAAAGGCGGCCGGTGCGTAGGGCTGACAACCTTACCACCTTCATGTGCCAACTGTCTAGAAATCTGGGAGCCTCAACCTCCTAGCCTGTAATGGGATTGCTTTGCTCTGCTTATCTTGACAATCTTAATGTATCTACGTCCTTCGTCTACTATAATATAAGCACGTTAATTTTGTAGTCTTCTTGGATGTAATAATAATAATAATAATAATAATAATAATAAGATATTTCAATTTGTCCTTCTTTGCTTGGAATTACCTTCTGATTAACCCCGGATTGTGGCCGTGCCATGGCTCAGGTGGTTAGCCGCCGGCCTCCCACCGCGGAGGCCCGGTTTCGATCCCGGGTCAGTCCATGTGGGATTTGTGGTGGACAAAGTGGCACTGGGACAGGTTTTTCCCCGAGTTCTTCGGTTTTCCCCTATCAATTTCATTCCACCGGTGCTCCATTGCTAGGAAAAGGACAACAAATAATCATCATCTTCATCTTCATCATAGGGTTGCACAGTAAGCCGCATGGCTACAGTGCGTCCGTAGCATCTGCTGCGGGGTCCTTCACCACTAAAAAAGAAACCCGGATTGTCACGGTTGTAGCCCTTCAAGTGTTAAATGCTTATATTATTCGCAAGCCCTTTACTTTACTTTTTCTAATGGCTCAACATCCCGAGTCGGCCTAGGTCCCTTGGCCTAGGCACCGGCCGCCTTTACCCCCAGGAGATATCTGTGGTACTCATTGCTGTTAGAGGCTGAGTCGATTCCAGGACCATAGTGGGAACCAAATATTTAGGTTTGTGAAGACTACTGTTGTAAATTATTGATTCGGCAACATAACCCCCATGTTTACCATGGCTGAAAGGTTGTCTCATGCATGCATTTTCGCATAAGGTATATGTGTATTCTTCAGCCTGCAAGTTAAGAAAGAAAAACGGATAACAACAATGAGGGGATCAGCGTCAATCCAAAGAGTTATGCTACAGGCGATAGTGAAGCCGGTATAGTGATTAGAAGTCTGAGGAATCAGTGTTTGATACCCGGCAGAAGTAAAATGTTTTTTCTCGTCTTCAACAACTTGCAGACCGGCTGTGGACGGGACCACCTAATCTCTTTTCGGTAGGTACCGGAGGCAATTTCCCCAGGGACTAAAGCGGGTGAGGAGTATTGTTGACCGCTCACACCGAGGTTAAGAACGAATATGGAGGTGTACCTTCACTCCACCCCCCATGCCTTCAAGTTATGTACAGACATAATTTTACTTTTACCCTACAAACCCAGTGTGGGTTACTTTAAAGCTTTGTTTATTCAGTTTTGTCTGTTATTACATACCAGGGCTGTGGAGTCGGTACACAAAAGCTCCAACTCCGACTGCTACTCCGAATCATCCATTTTTAAAAGTCCGACTCCGACCTCTCGATTTTTAAAAGTCCGACTCTGACTCCTTCATAAAAGCTCAATATGCATTAATAACGGTAAACCTATAAGACATTTCATCACCGCCACGTGAATCATCAGGCTACTCTTTAGACTTATAACCTATATTTAAATATAAGTCTAATGGTTACTGTAGCTATCAGGGCTCTGGAGTTGGAGTATCTAGTTAAGATTTTAGATTGAGGTCGGAGCCGGATTCGGTACGTTTTTACCGACTCCGACTCCGATTCCGACTCCACCTAACAATTCATTTCCTCTCCGACTCCGACTCCACGACTCCGACTCAGACTCCACAGCCCTGTTACATATTGGCTGTTCGAAATAACCAATAATCTCAGTTATCAAATTTGATGCTGAGAAATGTTCGCTAAGAACATAACCCCCATGAGTAGCAAGCATACATTCTACTCATGCATTTTCTCACCTCGTCGCATCGCGTCTACGGGCAAATACCTACTGCGTAAATGAATGTGTATTTGTATTGTTGGGCCTGGGGGCTAGAAAGGGAAGACCGCCTAAGAGAACAGAAAGAATGAGGGTGAATCCAAGGAGATATATTGTCGTCAGCCCTTCGCCATGATAACAGTGGTGGGGAGTATGTGACATGGTGGATGATATGATTACTGCGACGCCGTGCTGCGCAGACAACCTTCGTGACGCATCTGTTATGTGGGAAGTATAGATACCAGTTACCCCAAGAAATGTATCAGACTCTGGTGCTGAAATCTGGGACGTCGTACACGCTGAGGTGATGAGAATGAAAACTGAGCTGTCAATAAAGTTTGCGTGTTTTAAATTATTAATGGGATTCCACAAAATATCAGGGCATTAGTGTTCGAAGGGAATGAGGTAAACCTCCGAATATGATTTAGTGTTAGTGCTGGGATATCGTGGGTCCCTGTCACCACAGCATGGAGCGTCTGCGGATGGAGGCACGGCGTGCGGATAAACACGGTAGTTGCAAATACTTGAATAGGCAGTCACGGGCAGCCGGGAAGAGGTGGTCCTCCAGCTTGGGGATTGGCCGAGGGCCTAACAACAACTCACCGTAAAATTTTACAACATTACGAAATATTTCACAAGGACTCGGACTTGGAACGAGGAGCTTTATTATCTCTACTTCTCACTTAATATTACTCGGGTGAACAGATCAGAAAGAAGATGGGCGGGGCATTGGCACTTATGAGAGACAGGAGAGGAAAATGCCGTATTTTCGTGAGGGAACCTGAAGGAAAAAGACACTTGTAAAGATCTATGCGTAGATGAGAAGATAATATTAAAATGGATCTTCAAGAAATGGTATGGGGAGACATGGATTGGACTCATCTGGCTCGGGATAAGGACAGATGGCGGGCGGTTGTGAATGCGGTAAGGAACTTTCGAGTTCCATAAAATGCGGCGAATTTCTTGAGTTGCTGAGGACCTGTTAGCTTCTCAGGAAGGACTCTGCTCCATGGAGTTAGTTAGTTAGTTAGTTAGTTAGTTAGTTAGTTAGTTAGTTAGTTAGTTAGTTAGTTAGGTAGGTAGGTAGCTGAGCTGGGATATAGCACTCAGTATAGTGCCTGGGCTATGGGCTAGAAGCCAAATTTGATTGCCAGCAGGGGCCAGAGACAGCTCTGCTCCAAGACCTACAGACCTTCTGTGTAGCCGACCAGTCTCCTAGGGGTGGGTACAGTGGGATCTTCCCCAGGAGTAAAGCTGACAACTCACCTCCATCTAGTGCGAATGTTAAAAACGAGTGGCACTGTCCTCCTTTCCCTCTATACTTCCATAGCGTCCGTAGGGACAACAGTACTGTTACACTAACATTCATCGGAATTTGCAACCAAGGTTACTGGCTAAGGACCTGCAATATGGCAAGCTTTTTGTAGCAACGAGATGTTTTATAACTACAAAATTAAAAACCTGTCGACAGAGAAATTAATCGCCCAAAGTTCACGGATTTTATTTCTTAGATCCTAGTTGATTTTTGCGACATTTTTATTAGTTTTTATCTGTTTGCTCTGTCTTCTATTTTCTACTTCGCTTACTTGTGAAAACGATTTTTTTTGTGTGCCTGTTTTTGATTTTTCAATTAGTTCACATGTTTACACGAAACGTGGGGCCACCCCATTCCCACATGCAAGGTTGCCATATCCTGTAGCAATAACACGCATGTAATGAGGTAGAAACAATCGTGTTATTTAACGTAGGGCCCTGATACTATGTTAGCTTGTCTAATAGATGTTGAAACCGTTAATAATGGAACATATGTACCATGCAAATCTATAAAACGCGTGACCGCTACGCAAATATTTTGATGTACTACTAAGCTTAGACATTTGAGGGTAACAAACTGACCCTTTGA
The DNA here is from genome assembly GCA_013340265.1 of Coptotermes formosanus. Lineage (NCBI taxonomy): Eukaryota > Metazoa > Arthropoda > Insecta > Blattodea > Rhinotermitidae > Coptotermes > Coptotermes formosanus. Next base: position 411,197 of record BLKM01000605.1, read on the forward strand.
GGTGAAGATCGTTAATGACATACGAATGTGTAATGTAAAGATACATACATAGTATAGTGTGCGACTTAATTTAAAGGCTGGCTGTGGACGGTGTAAAATTTAGAGTTTTCTTTTCACGCATTCATAATTTGAAATCCGCTAATAAGTCCTCCCAAAAATAAAAAAACGATAATTCACATTTTCCATCTGTCCGCCATGCTTTGTAGCTCAGTCCGGGGTGGCGCAGTTGATTGAGGCACTGCGCTACAAACCGGCAGGTCACGGGTTCAATTCCCAATGGTGTAATTGGAATTTTTCATTGACATAATCCTTTCGGTCGCGCTATGGCCCTGGGGTCGACTCAGCCTCTAACAGAAATGAGTACCAGGAATATTTCCTGGGGGGTAAAGGTGGTCGGTGCGTATGGCTGACAACCTTATCGTCTTCAAGTGCAGATTGTCTTGAAATCTGGGAGCCTCAACCTGCTGGAACCCTCAGGGCCTGTCCAGGCCTGTACAGGGATTGCTTTGCTTTGCTTGTTGGCTTGTATCATTCCGTAGGAAGCCCAACCAACATGAATAAAGCCAGTGTTAAAGCCGGTGCTGAGATTGTTGTCGTCCTGAGTTTCCAAACACTATGGGCTGTGCAATAGCCGAATGGACCTTTCATCAAGTGAGCCCAATGAACGAACTGACCGGCGAGTGGGCGGTCTAGCTGACAGGCCTTCACAAGGCTTCATTTTGCCCCTAGCCGCGATTCAATCACGCTCATGGGTTGATGTACAGAAATTAGCTCTGGGTACATGTTAGGGGGTTGTGGGAAGGGGATGGTGAGGTTTCAGCGCGAGCTGTGTGTGATTTGTCACTTCATGTCATGGTAAGTTTCCAAAACATATGTTTCCAGCGTATGAATATTAGTTGGATATGGAGCTCTGCGCCTAAATAATGCATATGCTGCGTTTATACTTAAAGCAGTTTTTTGAAGAAACATCTGTTTGGAGTACTGGGAAGAAGGAGAGAAGATAATATTGAAATGGATCTTGCGAAGAATGATTGTGAGGAGGGGGGGGGGGTGAAGAAAATGTGAGCGGCAATTGCAGCGTTCATAAGTGCAGACTTAAGAAGCTCTAAATACTGCATTTCAAGCACGCCAAATTTTATTCATTAATATTCTTGTATAAATAATAATTTATTTATTCCGCGACCAACGCAAATGTCCTTCGTGATACCACACTGAATCTTCAGCCACAGATTGAGAAACAAACATGTATAACATTGAAGTAAATGGAAAGAATATTATGAATTGTATATGCAATATTTGCCGATCCCAGGGTCCGCGCGGTCTAGGGCGTAGTTCTGCGGTCATTCGCTTGCTGGGATTGTGGGTTCGTATCCCGCCGGAGGCATGGATGTCTCTCTCTTGTGAGTGATGTGTGTTGTAGGGCAGAGGTCTCTGCCACGGGCTCGTCACTTGTCCAGAGGAGTCCTACCGAGTGTGGTGTGTGTCTGAGTGTGATCGTGAAGCCTCGTCAATGAGGAGGCCCTGGCCCACTAAGTGCTGTAGCGCCATAGAAAAAAAATGCATTAATTTTTTCGTTCTGGTTTGTTTTTAAAGCAGGCTTGCTTTATTTGCTGGAAAACACTGAAGAATGTAACGGAAATGAGAATAATTATAGCCCTCAAACCGGTATAAATTTCAGATTTTTACTATCCGAACCGAAGTAGAGGACGTTAACGGTACCCTAACCTGTTTGTTTGATAATTCGGAACGTATGAGAAATTTTTTAACTGGTGACAAGACGTGGCTATGCAGTGTGATACTGAATCAAAGCCACAAGATATGAGATGGATACTTCCCGAATTGACAGTTCAAAGAATGCACTGATGTCCAGTTTCTGTGCAGATCTTAAAGAATATTCGAGAGCACGTTTTACTGTAAGCTAATCCGACAAGACTTTTGATGACTGTAGCGCTGACCAGTTTCCGACTTATGACTTCTGACCTTGCCAGTATGTACATTCAGTTCAGGTTTAGTTCGGTGTTTAGTGACAGAGACCAGGCCTTTCTATCCATCTGAAAGTGAAGACAGTTCCAATCTTCGAAACGTTGTTTTTGTTAGCCCAGGGAGACAGACAATGTTCAAAATATCACTGACATCCCTTCCTGCATAGAGTCCGAAGTTTACTAATGCGTGGATATTTGCTTTCATTCCCCCCGCACTCATTTATAGTGTGGCGTGTTAGGCAAGTGACAACCACCCTTTCAGCTTCTTATAAGTACTGGTTTACAATGTATATTTTCCATACATTGATGCAAGAATTTTAAGGGCTGTTAAATCTCGTTAACTCTGTTGCAAGTCGTATTAAGTTCTTTCGGATATTCGGAAAAATACGACGTGGGGTTAGCTCGGTTGGTTGTTCTACTCGCTACTAGGTGGGGAATCAGATTTCGACTCTCGACAGGAGGATATTTACATTTCCTTACGTTGTCCATACCCACTCTGCAGCTTGTCCAGCATTCTGTCCAGTTACTACGGACGGATTTTCCTTGTAGATGAAGAGCTGGAACCTGCAAACTGAATGCAGAAATCCATCTGGTGCAGATGGTGACATACGTGAAAATTAAACTTTACTCCCCAGTACATATATACGATGCTGTATTTAGTAAACGTAGGGGGGATGCAGAAGATTTAATTATTGCTAGTAAGGAGATTGGTCTAGAAGTAAATGCTGAGAAAACTAAGTACATGGTCATGTCTCGAAATCAGAATGCAGGACACAATCACAACGTAAATATAGATAATAAATCCTTTGAAAGGGTGGAAGAATTCAAATATTTGGGAACAACCCTAACGAATCGAAACTCCATTCATGAAGAAATTAAGAGCAGATTGAAGTCGGGGAATGCTTGCTATCATTCGGTGCAGAATCTTTTGTCTTCCAGGTTGCTATCCAAAAACACAAAGATTAGGGTATACAGAACTATAATTTTACCTGTTGTTCTGTATGGATGCGAAACTTGGTCTCTCACACTGAGGGAGGAACAAAGACTGAGGGTGTTCGAGAATAGGGTGCTGAGGAGAATATTTGGGCCTAAGAGGGACGACGCAACAGGGGAATGGAGAAGACTACATAACGAGGAACTTAATGACCTGTACTCATCACCAAATATTATTCGGGTAATCAAATCGAGAAGACTGAGATGGGCGGGGCATGTGGCACGTATGGGGGAGGAGAGAGGTGCATACCGGATTTTGGTGGGGAGACCCGAGGGAAGGCGACCACTTGGGAGACCCAGGCGTAGATGGGAGGATAATATTAAGATGGATATTCGGGAAGTGGGATGGGAGGACATGAACTGGATTGATCTGGCTCAGGATAGGGACAGGTGGCGGGCTCTTGTGAATGCGGTAATGAACCTTCGGGTTCCATAAAATGCGGGGAATTTCTTGACTAGCTGAGAAACTGTTAGCTTCTCAAGAAGGCCTCTGCTCCATGGAGTTAGTTAGTTAGTTAGTTAGTTAGTTAGTTAGTTAGTTAGTTAGTTAGGGGGGATTTATGCGTAAATTTATCGGTGCAAACATTTGCACAGTTTTCACCGATTAATTCTTACAGACTCTATGCGTATTCACATAGAAATAATAAATACAAATTGACTAAATTAAATAATTCGCTAATAAGAAAATGAAATTTCTATATCTTTCAGTTTATTTAACGACAGTTTTAATAACTAACGTTATAAAGTGCCGAAGCTTTGGGTGAGAGTGAAAAATGACTCAAAGAAGATGTGGATGGGCAGTAGCGTATTTAAATTGCGTTCCTGACATTTTATTTTAGGGATCGAGAAAAACAACGAAAATGCTCTTTCGAAATAGACAGTGGCTCTGTTTTGCACCAAACAAGCCGTTAAAACACGAACTGAATTAATAGATTATGAAGACAGAAGAGAAATCAATAAAGGACTGGAAGAAGAAATAATCCTATTTGGCACATACTTTGGCAAAGGAGAGTAATCATACTAACACGCTCCAACAAAGCATTTACTCATATTAAAAACACATCTTAGACAAATGAACTAATGATACTAAACACGCATCCTAAACAAAGGAAAGTAATCATACTAAACACACGTCCTAAACAAAAGAACTATTTGTACTAAACATGCGTCCTAAACAAAGAAACTAGTGATACTAAACACGCATCATAAACAAGGAATTAATGGTGCTAAACACGCATCCTAAACAAAGGAATCATACTAAACACGCATCCTAAACAAAGGAATCATACTAAACACACATCATAAACAAAGGAACTGATGATACTAAACACACGTCCTAAAAAAGGAATATAATCATACTAAACACACGCCTTCAACAAACCACGCAATCATATTAAACACACACCTCAAACAAAACAACTATTGATGCTAAACACAGCCCTTAAACAAAGGAAGTAATCATATTAAACACACATCATAGACAAAGGACATAATGAGAGTAAACACACACTAAACAAGGCAGAGCTGCACAGTGAAACCGTGTTATTCTTACTGCAGTTAGTATTATTCTTATTAATTTGTTTGACCGTAGATTTTCTAGTGCCAAGCAGCAGCGACAGCGCCGTTCGGTTTCTGGAGCTTATTAACTAAATGAATGTGAGAACTGGGAGACGACTGTGTAGATGGCGGTGTGCATTTGCTAATAATCATGTTTGTGGGCTAGAGAAGCAAGTTTGTTGTGGACCGTAACCGTGACTCTCCTCCTAAGCTCGCTAATATGCTCTTTCTCTGTCATGGTCTGGCTGCCGGTCGGTCGATAGCGTCACAGCTTCATAACGCGCTGACTCGCCGAGTTTCAGCTAACTTCGTTCGCTGTCCTTTTCCCGCCCCCAATCCATCTTCATCCACGGAATTACATGATTAATGAGACAGAGAAACATCATTACGTACGAACAAGCAAATTATAGTGAACTGGTACAAAGCCTGTTGAAATTTCAGCAAGCGAATTTTTGCGGTTTTCAATATTATAGCTGGGCAACATTGTGGTGTTTCACTGTTGTCCAATGGTACACTTTAAATCCATTGCACTAGTTTTCCCGAGTTTATTAAAAAATTCAGGGAAGACAGCTACACTGATAATAAGATAAAGCAACCTAAAATTCCTTGATTCATAATGTGTCGCGTCTTGGGCCCCACCGACAATTTGTGTCAAAACAAACCTGTAAGACCTCCACCATAAGAAAAGAAATTTCTCTTTTCGAAGAAACGTGTTTTTACAGTTGTGTACCTCTTACTAGGACCCGGGAACCGAGGGATCGTCTTTTGATTCGCGACAGGGGAAAGAATTTTATATCTTTTCCAAAGGCTTTAGACCACCTGTGGGGGCCCACCCAGCGCCTTCTATCTAATGGGTACTAGCAACTTTTTTCGTTGAGGAGTAAAGCAGTTTACGTGTAAAGTTAACCACTCACCTCCATCCATTGCCAAATTTGGGAATGAATGGAACTCTATCTCCGTTCCCACTATGCCATCGAGACCTCCACAGTGATAAATTCTTTTTACTTTACATTTTAATATTACATTAACAACAAGAGTGGACGTGCCTTTTCTGTAGACCTCCCTTGCTGCTTGCATAGGCAGCAGGTTCCATTGAAATATCCGTAAACTTGATCAGATTACACGGCGTCATATCCCGGAACACCACATTCATTGTATGTAGTCTCGTTTCCATATCTGTCACATTACGTGTCTATGTGAGTGCACCGCACCCGTTGTAGTACGTTATTTAACCTTTTAAAGCCCAGCGGTAACTTTACATACCACCAGGTTTAATATTAAAAAATTCTACGTGGTGCCCACATTGCGTTTATATGTTTTGTACGGATCTCGGAACAAACAGCAACTTTTGCCTTATAAAACATTAAGAGACCGGTTTTTATAACCGAAGTGGAGAGTGTTTACAGCGCGGTACGCACTGATTCCTTATATAAAACAGATACGCTTCGTCTTTAAAGGGTTAAACTGGCGGGACTGTCAATATGGATCAGTTAGACTAATTTACAATTCATATCAAATTTAGCACAATTAGCATGACAGTGTCAGTACCAGAGACATTTCTCGACCCCACCAAGTCATCACCGGGCCAACGTATGTACTTCTACACTAATTACTCACAATACAGCGTATATATTTACAACATTATTAATGTATTTGGTCTATATTATGCTTAAATAAGACTTAAGTGACCATATGTCCCGTCAAGTAAGGCGTTGCAGGTGACAAGACGGACGTTGTAATTAGCAAGGTGTTCTTGTGAATTTAATTGACTGCTTATATAAAAATACATCAGTGGGTGTTGAGAATCAGGGTGACGTTTGATCGCGTCACCAGGGAAAAAATACGTCATATAAGGCGGGAAATATGGTAAGCTAAATCTAAACAGAACAAAAATTACATCCGTTGAATTTGTTGCATTTGTTCATATTATAACTCTCCATCCATATATTTCTTGAATTACAATTTGCATATTATAAAAGTAATATTTTAGTTTATTCGTAATGTAATTTGTTATTAAATTACTCTAGTTGTATTCACATTCAGTGTATTTAAATTAGCCTTAAACCAGTTTTGCTTGTTGATATTGTTTCGCTTTTCAGTTTATAGTTGCACTCACATACAACTCTGTGTTAACAGTATTAATTATTTTATGTCGCAGTTTATGCCTTTCATTCTTTCTTTCTTTCTTTCTTTCTTTCTTTCGTTCTTTCTTTCTTTCTTTCTTTCTTTCTGTCTTTCTTTCTTTCTTTCTTTCTTTCTTCTCCGTATGTCGTAAAATTGCTTTTGTTTGTGGTTGGCGTTGGTCCCGGAGTTCTTTTATTCACGTGTTGCTACCATTGTTCTTTGTCTAGATATGGTATTGTTGCGTGTTGCTGCTGTTCTATCGTACAGGGCAAATAATGGAGTTCGGTTCACATTTACAGAAGCGACAACTTCATTTCCAACTAAGTACTTTACAAAATCGAATCTTCCGCACTGTAACAAGAACGACAAGGCAACTACGGTATCTAAAAAGAATCTCGGACCTGTCTTGGCTTCGCTGTTGCTGTTAGCCTGTCTGTGTTAGCCTTAGATATCACGAAGTGAGGGAAGAGTAACAGACAGTGCCTGTTCGATTCCTGTCATGTCTTTAGCGACAAGAGGGCTGCGATAGCTCAGTCGATGTTGCAGCTAATCTACGGGATTAACAAATGAGGAGTCATTTTTCGATTCGCGGCAGGGCAATAGATTTATTCCTTCTCCTAAGCACTCAAGCCGGTTCTGGGGCTTATTCAGCCTCCTAGTCGGTGTGTGTCGGGGCTAAGGCGGCCAGGACGTGAAGCTGTCCACTCAACTCTATCTCCTTCCGAGGTTAATAATGACTGGGTTTATACAGCCGTTTCCTTACAAATTCGTAACATGCACAAGGACAAGTTTACCTTTAGTTTTTCCTATAAGTAAGATTTTCTTTGGCCGATCCCAGTAGCCGCGCCGTCTACGGCGTAAGTCTGAGGCCGCTGGCTTGCTGGGATTGTGGGTTCGAATCCTGCAGGAGGCATGGATCTTTGTCTCTTGTGGGTGTTGTGTGTTGTCAGGTAGAGGTCTCTGCGTCGGGCTGATCACTCGTCCAGAGGAGTCCTACCGAGTGTGGTGTGTCTGAGTGTGATCGTGAAGCCTCGATAATGAGGAGGCCCTGGCCCACTGGGGGCTGTTGCGCCATGGAAAAAGAAAAGTTTTTCTTTGTCTGTGAAGGCAAGTAGATTTCATTTCAGGTACGCTGGCATCCCAACGGAGAATATTGGAATTCCTCTTCACCTTCGACCGCGTTTTTCTGTATATGTGTAACAATTCCGAAAATATTAAAGAAAGATTTTTGTGGATAGTTGTTCTAACATATTAACCTTTTAAAGCCTAGCGGTAACTTTACATACGACCAGGTTTAACATTAAAAAATTCTACGTGGTGCCCACATTGCGTTTATGTGTTTTGTACGGATCTCAGAACAAGCAGCAACTTTTGCCTTATACAACATTAAGAGATTGGTTTTTATAACCGAAGTGGAGAGTGTTTACAGCGCGGTACGCACTGAGTTCTTATATAGAACAGATACGCTTCGTCTTTAAAGGGTTAAACTTTCGTATAATCGGACAACTTTAACGTATCTCTTTACAGCTAGAGCTAGGACTACGCAAATTTCTTTGCGCGTAACTCAAACGTAACTCCCTAAACCTTAATAGAAAAATATTTATGAAGACGCTGTACAGTAGAATGAAGGGTATATTTTGTATTTAGTACATTATTTCCTGAAAGTGTGGGGGTTTAACCCGTTGGCCGCCTTATCCCACGGAATCTTTACGTAGGCCTCCCGTATTGTTCCTAAATTATATTTCGCAAATATACTGCTATTTTAACAACTATTGCACTTGTTGTGACGAGTAAAATGTGCGCCCATATGCGACTGTTACTGAGCGAGTAGTACAGGTATTTGTCTCTATGTCTTTTCTCAATTAACGGGGCGTAATTTTACTGTTATTGGCTTGTGGGGGCCCGAAGAACTTATTCAAAGTCGGTAAGGGTATCTCATATTCGAAAATTTTGGGGTCACTACTGTTAGTCCGCCAATCCCAGTGGCCGCGCGGTCTAAGACGTAGGTCTGCAGCCGAGCGCTTGCTGGGATCGTGGGTTCGAATCCCAGCGGGGGCATGGATGTTTGTCTGTTGTACAGTCTTGTGTGTTGTCAGGTAGAGGTCCCTGTGACAGGCCGATCCCTCGTCCAGATGAGTCCTGCCGACTGTCGTGTGTGTCTGAGTGTGATCAAGTGAACATACACATCCTCGACACCTACTGTGAGTAGGTAGGAGAGGTGAGGACTACGTACGTACGTAATGTTAGTCCTGTGGTTTTAGGGACGTTTGAACGACAGGAAACCTAGGTGGACTTTTTCTGATGTGTTTTGAACAACTGGTAATGGCATTCCGAAAATACAAATTCTGCCACGTGAATAAAAGTACTATTTACTTTTAAAATGGCGACATCCAGAATGTGGGCCGTGCCATACTTCAGGCTATTGTTAGCTGACCTTTGACCTTGGAGGCCCGGATTCGATCCAAGTTTAGTCCATTGGAATTTGTGTTTAACAAATTAGTATCGGAACATTCGTTTCGTAGTCCTTCCCTCTTCTACCTACTTGTTCAGAGTAGGTGTAGAGGGTTTTGTGATTTTACTTGATCACACTCAGACACACACCACAGTCGGTAGGACTCCTCTGGACGAGGGATCAGCCCTAGCACCGGAACATGTTTTTCTAAAATACTTCTCTTTTCCCCTGTTGCTTTATTTGCCAGTGCTTCATACTCATTTATTCATCAATTATCGACACTAAATCATCTCAATAATGGATAGCATTTTTAAGTGACGCACTTGAGATATTTTACAATGCTTTGAGTTTTACTTCCACGCCTTCTACAGGATTTCGTGGAGTCGCACTTAGCACAAAAAATGACTGTACTTTTGTGACGTATGAATACAGTAGATATGGACACGACATATCCTGACACCAATTATTCTTAGACGCAAATAAAGTTTTTACTCATATTTAATTTAGAGACTTGCAAAGTGCTGCACAGTGGGAGGAATAATATCCTAAAGACGGTCACGAATTTAAGTTAAAATATAACATAGTGGCTACTACATGGCAAGCAGGCAAACTCATATAATTTAGCTGCTTTTAAATCCCATTAATATCCACTTATCCCCGAACACCGAATCGGAACCAGTTTTGAATAATATCTCTGATTTAATTACCACATCCATTACGTGCGAAGAAAATCAATCATAAATGAATACGTTCTGCTATGGCAGGAATGAGTGCAATAATATGGTGGCTCGTTATCACGTTTTATTAAGTTCATTATGCAAAATAGTGCTGTAAGGTATAAAGTATTGTATTTTGAATATTAACCTTTTAAAGACGAAGCGTATCTGTTTTATGTAAGGACTCAGTGCGTACCGCGCTGTAAACGCTCTCCACTTCGGTTATAAAAACCAGTCTCTTAATGTTTTATAAGGCAAAAGTTGCTGTTTGTTCTGAGATCCGTAAAAAACACATAAACGCGATGTGGGCACCACGTAGAATTTTTTAGTGTTAAACCTGGTGGTATGTAAAGTAACCGCTAGGCTTTAAAAGCTAATATTACGTTGGATATAATACAACTGTCATGTGCACATGATACAAACACAGGGACGGCTTCTTCCCAATATACGTCTTACATGGTTGTAACTGTAGTAGTCTTTATTTTTACATTGTATGACGTATATTATCAGACAGTTGTTACAAACATCTTGTTTTACGCGGAGGGCATGTCTTCATCTTATCAGAATAAAATAATTTCTTTTACACCTGAAATTACCCTTCACAAAATGCATAATTATGCGCCTTTTCGAATAAGGTTATTGATGTCTGGCTTAATCTCAGCACATATTACATTAAAATCCGTAACCTCAAAGTATGTTACATTTACATCGTTAATTCCGGCACATTTTACATTGATACTCTTAACCTCAACACGTGTTACAGTGAAGTCCTTAACCTCGACATATGTTACATTAAAATCCTTAACCTCAATACATGTTCAATTTATAACTTTAACCTCAAAACACGGTACATTTATATTCGCAACATCTACGCATGTTACACTGATGTAATCAGTATCATTAGCCGTAATATATCTGTAATTATGGACATATTTACCTCGTGTATTTGTATTAATTCTTATTGGCAGTAATAGCAAGTGACGTTATCTTTATATTACGTGGGCCATATAAAGCTTATGTATGTACGTATGTATGTATGTATGTATGTGTGTATGTATGTATGTATGTATTATGTATGTATGTATGTATTTATGTATGTATGTATGTATGTATGTGTGTATGTATGTATGTATGTATGTACGTACGTACGTAT
>BLKM01000605.1:422273-590174 GCA_013340265.1 Coptotermes formosanus
TGTATGTATGTATGTATGTATGTATGTATGTATGTATGTATGTATGTATGTATGTATGTATGTATGTATGTATGTATGTTTGTATGTATTGACCGAATTCCAGAAGAAATTTGATGTTATAACCACAAAAGGAGAAGCTTATCCGCAAGCTGTACTTAACGACATCATCCACAATGCGTCTTTAAGTTCGTCTGAGGGCACAGTAACGGAGAATTTGTGGTAGAACTTTTCGTGGTTGATTAATTGAAGTTTATAAATTCCAGGGCATGGAAGCGACTTTCTCTTTAATTACACTTTGCATTGCAGGAATTTGTACCGTGCTCGGAGCAGAACTTTTATTTTGTTACGGTGTACGCGCCATAAGCTCTAGCAATGTAATGTACAGGCCCTGTACAATCTTTAATTGTGTCTTTAAAGGGCCGTAAAACTTCAACCCCTCAGACTTTATTGCTGTTCGGATGTGAAAATATTCCCATTTTCTACAGTCTCCCTTCCCACTATTTACGGTGTTTATTAACTACATAAGTTCATTTATTTTAATTTCTGTCAGTTATTTGTTACATTTTCAACCACAAGTTTATAATTAAGGGTGTTACAATTGACATCTCGCATGTACAAGTTTCTAACTGGGGTAAACTGTTGATAACCGTGCCTGAAGATGGCTTTAAATAAAGCCGAAACATGTAGCGCACTTTAGACATAAAAGTACTGTCTAAAAGTAGATGTGATTGACAATCTACTGCATTATTTATTTATTTATTTATTTATTTATTATAATTGTCACCTCCTAACCTGCACGTTTATAATTACACCTAAAGCCTAGCAGTTTCTAGTTAAAGGTATTACAAATGACACCTGCCACCTAAAATTTTCTAATTAAAGATACTATAAATGACACGCGACGCGTAGAAGTTTCTAATTAAGGGTTCTATAAATGACACGTAGCACCTAGAAATTTCTAATTAAGGGTGTTATGAATGGCACCTGACACCTAGAATTTTCTAATTGAGGGTGCTACAATTGACCCTTTTCGCCTAACGTTTTCGTGTTAAGGACGTATCAGCACTCCCTACTTACCGATTTCTCATTAAGGGTGTTATAACGGGCACTTCACATTCCTGATTAACAATTACAAAGCCGACGTCAGAAGTGCCAGCTTAAACTGCCTGTGCCTTTAAGTGTGACAGTAATCGTTATTCGCACCTCACAACGTCGAACCTTAGTGTGAGTGTACAGTATAATTTCATATTTTTTTGACAACATGACATTAGGGTAAAATGCCAGGGACCGAAACATACAGTCATGAACAGCTCTCTGCAGGGTACCGATTACATCGATATAGCTTGATAGATGCCAGGTGGGTGGGAAATCAAGGTCCTGTCTTTTGTTGTAAGGGCTGAAGTGGCTAAGTAATACAGAAGATGGGTCAGGCCTATCAGTTCCTGTGTTGAACTTCCAATAACCAGAATGGGGCTGCATGTGAATGCAACTCTGCCTTTGGATTCACTTTGCTTACCCAGTGTTTAGGAAAGATTTCTCCTTGGAGAAACCCGTAAACTAATATTTCGTATCCCGAAGAACACCTGTCTCTGAGAGCAGATACAACCAAACAGGTATACGCTTACGGCGAACTGGCATAAACAAAACAAAGAAAGATTTTGTACTGCACGGAGAAGGTTCCAGTATTGCCAATATCCGGACAAAAATTACCCCGATATTTCGAGGGATGTTTGGAATTTTTTGCGGTACGGTACTTCAAAATATTATTTATTTATTTATTTATTTATTTATTCATTCATTCATTCATTCATTCATTCTACGATTAGCCAGTAGCCCTGGGGAAGTTCCGGAGATGCGGTATATCTTGCGTCTGTGTAAGATTACGGAACAGTTGTGACTTCAGTTTTCTGTGTTCTAGTGGTGTGAGTTTGTGTTTCCTTAGGCTCTAGTCAACTATCCATCCGTGATTATATTAACAACCAACACACATAAGCTAAAATTGCACGTATTGCATCAAAGACATATGATACATATGGAAGCCATTAAAATGTTTCAAGTGGATAAATTAGAATGCAGTTCGATAAGAGTTCTATTGCGTTGGTGTTGTTAAACATAACAATTGTTCAGCATCAGCCCTTTGTCATGTTATCTTGAACAATTAAACTATTTTTCAGTACGGTTGGTCTGATTTTATCTCCACGCTTTAAAGAATCTGGCTTACGTAAATTATACAGTGAGGTTCTTTTAGACAGCACCAAACTGTAGTAAAGTAACGCTGTATGGGGCGTCATGTCTTGACCGAGCGGGACTCAGGATATTCCGCCGAAGTCCGCGCTCCGCAAGAGCCGCTGTATAAAATAATTCCTTATGATAGATGGAGTATGAAACATTTATGGAAGTTATGTCCTTATAACCGAGTTACTGAGCGGGTTTCCTCTTCATTGCTCCAGCAGAAATTTGTCGTACTCTGTACTGTTGACGCAGTATATTTTAAATGCTGCGGTGGTTGTAGTGAGCGTCACTGATAACTAACTAACTAACTAACTAACTAACTAACTATCTATCTATCTGTCTATCTATCTATCTATCTATCTATCTATCTATCTATCTATCTATCTATCTATTTATCTATCTATCTATCTGTCTGTCTGTCTGTCTGTCTGTCTTTCTGTCTCTCTGTCTGTCTCTCTGTCTCTCTATCTGTCTAACTAGCTAACTAACTAACTATATATCTAACTAACTACCTAACTGACTGACTGACTGAATAAATGACTAACTCCATGGAGCAGAGGCCTTATTGAGAAACTAACAGTTTCTCAGCTAGTCAAGAAATTACCCGCATTTTATGGGACCCAGAGGTTCACTATCGCATTCACAAGAACCCTCCACCTGTCCTTATCCTGATCCAGCTCAATCCATTCCATGCCACCATCCCACTTCTTGAAGATCCAATTTAATATTATCCTCCCATCTACGCGTCACTGATAACAGAGCCTGATATTGCTAAAGATTCTAAATTAAAAGTTCTCGTTTTTCGGATATCACTTTATGTGGACTGGTACATTGTTATTGGTATTTATCAGTCGATATGGCGTCACATTCCAGCACTCTTTACTCATCGGTGAACTCGCTTTCAGGAGGCCAAATCTAGCACAATGGAACAAGATGGACTGAAATTCTCAATCCAGTAAGATGAGACGGAAATAATCATCTGCATTGGCCGAAACGTCTTAACCATTTAAAGCCTAGCGGTAACTTTACATACCACCAGATTTAACATTAAAAAATTCTACGTGGTGGTCACATTGCATTTATGTGTTTTGTACGGATCTCAGAACAAACAGCAACTTTTGCCTTATAGAACATTAAGAAACTGGTTTTTATAACCGAAGTGGAGAGTGTTTACAGCGCGGTAGGCACTGAGTCCTTATATAAAACAGAAGCACTTCATCTTTAAAGGGTTAATACACTAGCTACAAAGAAGAGTAGTTACTGATATTGGATTGAAAATCATCTGAATATCATGTGTGTTGTTTATTGGGCACGTCTGGGTGTATAATCGCTAGGCACACATTGTTCAACAAGACAGGCCAGTGTACGTGTAGGGTCTAAACATAATATTTAGGGGCTTCGCGTCATCATTGTTGCCGTAGAAAAGCAATAAGTATCACATACACTGAGTGTGTGTGCCTGTAGCCTTAGTTATCCAGCATGCAAAGCGCATGCGCCGTATTATATTGTAACCTGTGGCCTGTCTGTCTCTAGCATATTTTTTCACATTATCTGATAAACGGCACGATTTTCGGGAAAGAGTTATTGGACATAAAACATGTGTTTTGATATTCCGTACAAATTTTATCTGAAAGTCTCTCATTCTAAGAAGAGTTCAACGAAATATTATCATAAATATACATAGGACTTCTTGTAAAGTACCTGTTATTCTTGTCAGATTTTAATGAAACTCGAATTTTCTCGACAGATTTTCGAAAAATATTCAATATCAACTTTCATAAAAATTCGTCCAGTTGAAGCCGTGTTTTTCGATGCGGACGGACGGAAGACAGACAGACACAACGAAGCTAATAGCCGCTTTTCGCAAATTTGCGAACGCACTTAGAAACGGCCTTCCAATTTACCTGCGGCCTCATTTGGCTGCAAATATTGGGTCAGTACAATCTGTGTAGGGGGTACCATAAAGATTACTTGTCTATGCAAGATGTTCTTTTCTCCCTTCATTCCAAATGACCGTGTTCACCTCCACTGTACACCAGCACATACCTTCGTTTTATCTTTCTACCTTTCCTACTGTCTTTACAAATATTTTCCTCTCTTTTATCTCAAATTTTCTTATGTTTTTCCGTCTTATATTTCCTCTCTTACACATCCTTTCTTAGATGCATTGTTTTCTTTCTAGTCACGCGGGCCTATTTCTCGTCGCCCATACCCGGTTTGCGTTACGTGTGTAGCATTCCAGCGACACACGTATTATCGTTACGTTGCGCTATACACTGGGCTACAGTTCAGACATGCACTTCTTTTGTTTATTGGCTGCTTATTACATATAAGAATCACGGCTAGCAGGTAGTTTTGTTTGTTTGTTTGTTTGTGGCTCAATGGCACTATTGTGGGCTTAGACTTCCTCGTTTTTAAGGTTCCATGATCACACTCATTTAGACACACCACACTTGGTAGGACTCCTCTGGGCGAGTGATCAGCCCGAAGCAGAGACCTCTACCTGACAGCACACAAACTCTCACAAGAGACAGACTTCCACGCCCTCAGGGGGATTCGAACCCACGATACCAGCAAGCCAGCGGCCGAAGGCCCACGCATTGGACCGCACGGCCACTGGAACAGGCCAGGTAGTTTCTATCCCCCCCCCCCCCCGTGTTGACGAATTTACGCTATATTTCACAATAAGGTATACAGAATTTTACATTCTTTCGGGAGATGGAAACCAGTCCAAAGAACCACAACAAATTTTAGTACAGTCGAACCCGGTTATAACGACATGGCTTCATACGACACTTCGTCTATAACGTCAGATATTCTGTGGTACCAATTAATTCCTCACTGTTAACCATAACATTATACGCCGCAGTTAGAACAACACTCTTTTATAACGACACAAAATATTCAGTCCTTTTCTTTACGTTATAACCGAGTTAGACCGTATTTTGTACCTTTGGGGGCCCCACCCTGACCCAGGGCCCCCCTCCTCCTCGCCACGGATCTTTAGTGGCGTAGATAGAGGCAACTTTAATTTTTAAATTTAATATATAGGAAGGTAGAATAGCAGGAGATGAGAGACAGCAATTAAAACAAATCTTGGAATTGAGACTAGACAAACTAGGTAGGGTGATTGTTTAAGTGCGATGAGTACCCTATCGGAGTTAGATCCAGAGTGGGTGATTGAGAGGCTGTGAATGGCTCAGTGAATTATTATGAACTGGAAGGACGTTATCTTTGTCTGCTCTGTTCTCAAGGCGGCTCTGCCTCTGTCCATATGACGTGCTCAGTGGCAGACTGCAGGCATGCGGAATCTGTAAACGGAGCTCTGGAGGGTGGATATTGATCGAAACGCGGGGTTGAGGGGAATGACTGTAGAGAGAGGCGGCGGGAAAGAGGGTAAAGCAAAGTGATTGCCGGTTCGAGTAAAGTTAGGGGAACGAATGGCGAGGCATGGAGCGTACAGGGTGGCAAGTAAAGTACTGGTTTGTTTATCCTGGGTTAAACTTATCCTGCCACTTGCGTTTCATGTAAAGCAAATTCCCAACAGTAACACTAGTTTCTACCATTAGCCAAAGTAAACAACACACAGTATATGCTATTTTGTAAGACTTGCACAATAACGGGGCTGCTACCTGTTTCCTTTCTTTCAAATTTAGCGGAAATAAGAACAAGGACCTGTTCGAGTAGTTATTAAGCTGCTATTGCTGCCTGTTTTTTGGGGGGGGAGGGGGGGTTCCGAGAATGCTTACCGTGACCAACGTGATTTTCATGGTTTTCCTCAGTCTCCTTCATCAAACTCTGAAATGATATGTCACCTTTAAACTTTAAAAGCCTAGCGGTAACTTTACGTACCACCAGGTTTAACATTCAGTAATTCTCCATAGTGATCAAATCGCATTTATGTATTCTGTAAATATCTCGGAACAAACAGCAACTTTTACCGTAAACATCAGCAACTCATTCGTTTTTTATGACCGAAGTTGAAGGCGTTTACTGCGCGGTACGAACAGAGTCTTTACATAAAGCTGATTACCTTTCGTCTTTAAAGGATTAATTAGTCCCAGACAGCTTTCTTCAAAATCGTTTGCGATTCATTATTGAGTACTTATGGTATGTTGCATTGAAAGTTATTTTACCTAAGCTACTGAGAGCATCATTGAATAAACAGCAAATGTAAAGATTAACCAAGAAACACTTAGGCCTTACGACTTATAGCCGTTTATATGAATTCGGTCTAGAGAACATATGGAGCCACAGTCCCACAGACTCTTGACCTCGGCATTAGATAGACGTAGTTGTTGCTGTAGCCTGCCATAATAGGGTGGAATGAAATGTTAGCGAATAGCGAAGATTATACGGCGTCAGTGATAAATGAATAAATGAGTACAGAGAACTGGTGGAATGATAGTGATGATGAGAAACGAAGTAGTCGGAGGGAAACCTGTGCCACTGCCAATTTGTCCACCATAAATCCCACATCGAATGGCCTGGGTTTGAACCCGCGCTTCGGCGACGAGAGACAGGCGACTAACTGCCTGAGCCATGGCACGGCCCAGAAAAATGTGCAATTTGATGAACTGGCAATTACGCTACATGATTAATTATTCATCTGTATGGAACATAAGTAACCAGCAGGTTTGGATTTTGTATATAGACGTATGATAAATGGGATGCTGTCCATCGTTGCCATCTAAACACAAATTCTGTCGTTACAAGTGTGAGTGTGTGTGTGTGTGTGTGTGTGTGTGCATGTGTGTGTGTCTGTGTGTATGCATGTGTGTGCGCACGTGTGTGTGCATTGTGTGTGCATGTGTGTGTCTGTGTGTGCGCGCGCGCGCGCGCGTGTCTGTGTGTGTGCGCGCGCGTGTCTCTGTGTGCGTGCGCGCGCGTGTCTGTGTGTGTGTCTGTGTGTGCGTGTGTGTGCGTTCGTGTGTGTGTGCGTGTGTGTGTACAGAACTGTAGTTTTACCTGTTGTTTTGCATGGGTGTGAAACGTGGTCTCTCACACTGAGGGAGGAACAAAGACTGAGGGTGTTCGAGAATAGGGTGCTGAGGAGGATATTTGGGCCTAAGAGGGACGAGGCGACAGGGGGGTGGAGAAGACTACATAACGAGGAACTTAATGACCTGTACTCATCACCAAATATTATTCGGGTAATCAAATCGAGAAGAATGAGATGGGTGGGGCATGTGGCATGTATGGGGGAAAAGATAGGTGCATACACGATTTTGATTGGGAGACCTGAGGGAAGGCGACCACTTGGGAGACCCAGGCATAGATGGAAGGATAACATTAAAATGGATCTTCAAGAAGTGGGATGGGGCATGAACTGGATTGAGCTGGCTGAGGATAGGGACAGGCAGCGGAGTGTTGTGAATGCGGCAATGAACCTCCTGGTTCCATAAAATGCGGGGAATTTCTTGACTAGCTGAGAACCTGTTAGCTTCTCAAGAAGACCTCTGCTCCATGGAGTTATATATATATACGTATGTATGTATATATATACATGCGTACATAGACCCTATGTGTATGTGTGTGAATACAGTAAAATTTTATTGATGAAGTTTTTGAACGTGTTTAAAGCAAAAATGTACTGAACTCGAGATCGCAAGAG
Source organism: Coptotermes formosanus (assembly GCA_013340265.1). NCBI lineage: Eukaryota > Metazoa > Arthropoda > Insecta > Blattodea > Rhinotermitidae > Coptotermes > Coptotermes formosanus. Next base: position 430,120 of record BLKM01000605.1, read on the forward strand.
GTTTCAGTGTGAGTGCTGTACCCCAGTGTTCCCCAAACCATTCGCCATGAAAGAATCTCCAAAAGAATTTTTTGTATCCGGAGGAGCCCACATCTACGACAATGTTCGCGAGCCAGAAACAGCTGATAGCAGAGGGCGCAATTCAGTTGCTGCTGAAGAACTGTCAACAAAACTTAGTTTAAACGGCTGTTATTAAATTAGTTGGCATTGTAAAATAATTGTAGAATTTTTAATGTCTTTTGAGGGATATTTAGAATTTTTTTCAGTATTTCAAAACTTCAAAGTGTTTATATAGGTCTCTACGTTTCACGAATTCTCGCGGGACACTGGTTGGGAGACGCTTATTCCCTGACCGTCACCTTAGCTCTAGCTGAGACTGACTGTACAGAAGTGTGCAGAGGCTGTTACCGCTGCTCCGTGTATGCGCAATTGATTACCTGCAAAGATGTCCCAACGTTCTCTTTGGGCTACGTACCGGTTTCCCATAGGTTTATTTGGCAAGAAAGCGGAAATTTATTAAACAGTTATTTGTGAATAAAGAGATCTCCGTATGCAATATTAGAGTTTTTCGTTGTGGTCCTGCTGCAGCTGAAGATTCACTTCTTCAGGGCTGTTATTCCTTTTCGAACTGGCAAATCGTGACAAAAACTTCAAATGTTTGCAGTGCCTTCGTCTTCAGTGATGTGCAGTCTTGTTTAACTGCTTGGCAATGAAGGTGAAGATAGTTTTTATCAGTCGACATGGCGTAACATCCCAGAAGAACTGGATTGTCATTATTCAAGTTGTTACTGAACAAACCGTGCATGCAAATTCAGAACTTTGCTTGCCTAATACGGATATAAGTACCACAACATTCTAATTGGGTGTTAGAAGTATTTGGTATCTATTCGTGGAATTTAAGATACTTTGTGGGCTGACATATTTATCTCTGTGTCTACAGGATGTAATTTTGTCTCCCATGGTTTAGTGCAATGATGATATGAGTTGTTGAAATTCAGGAGAGCATTCTCTGACCTTAATAAGCAATGAATTAGCAACCCGGATATCAATATCATGACCTCAATATAAAGGGACGTCCTCACGGTTGAGTTGTTGGTGCGCCCGAATTTAGCAGTACATTTCCAGCGAAAATTTGTGTTAGTACAGATTTTAACTACATTAAATACAATAATAATAATCATCATCTTCATCATCAGTAGCGTTGTCCAAAATCCGTGATTTCAGACTTCCGCCGCGTTGTCGATGAGATCTGCACTCTTTTTTTCTTGGACTTCTTGACCCATGAAGATGGGAACGTTATCTTGTCCCGAAACGTCGGTAACAGATTACCTTTCGACTCTGCATAATACCACAGAAGATCGCAGATCTGATCATCCAAAATGTTTGCACATCGCTGTGCTTTTAATTTTAATAGAGGTTGTTTGAAAATAGTTTCCACTCTTACTAGGTTTTTCTGTTTATTTTAAAGTAATGACGTTGCATGTGGCAACCGAATATGCATGCATTAAGCCGAAAATTTTAAACATTTCGTGTAAATCCACTTTAATATTTGAATCTTGTGTCTTGTTCGATTGCATCACCATGTGTCATAATGGAAGTGACGGTTTTTTTACTCACTCTGTATGGACGTAAGTCATGCAGAATTTGTATTCATGTTTCGTCATGTCTCTCCATACAACATTTCACATGCGTACTTCCTGGTTCGTTAGTTAATCGCCATAAAAACGAAAGTTGAAACGTACATGACTCGTAGATGCCATATTGTTGCTCTGTAGTGTAGAAAAAAATATATAAAACCTGAACACAAACTGCATATTTTCGATTATTTAAAGAGTAACAGATACAAAAACGGAATTAACCCTTTCAAGATGAAGTGTATCTGTTTTATATAAGGACTCAGTGCATACCGCGCTGTAAACACTCTCCCCTTCGGTTATAAAAACCAATCTCTTAATATTTTATAAGGCAAAAGTTGCTGTTTGTTCTGAGATCCGTACAAAACACATAAACGCAATGTGGGCACCACGTAGAATTTTTTAATGTTAAACCTGGCGGTACGTAAAGTTACCGCTAGGCTTTAAAAGGTTAATTTCACTTTTTATTGTTGATTTTCATAATTGGACTCAGTTTCGAAACAACAGGCCCAACAGCAACCAGACATGGTGATGACCTGTTGTTAAGAAGTGTTTTTCTTTTATTTAATGACGCTGGTATTTGCTAAGATTTTAACCTGTAGTGTGTGGCGAGTGAAGTGTGTGTATGTAGCAGTGGTGACAAATATTTCCTTCCAATTACAAGTAGTGTTGTTGGACTGTCTGTCGGGACTGCCTGACACAAAAGTATTCAAAATTAAATGGATTCTAATTGTTGTGGAACTTATCATGTGTAAAACATCCACAAAAATATTTTGCAATTTTGGCTGTAGTTGTTTATACTTTCTTTTCTGACCTCCTTCTACCTACTCATTGTAGGTGTAGGGGGTTTGGCGTACGTGGTTACACTCGATGACACACATTCACACACAGACACACTCACACTCACACTCGGTAGGACTCCTCTGGACTTTCCACCTGGCAACACAACACTCACAACAGACAGATAGCCATGCAACCGGCGGGATTCGAAACCACAATCCCAGCCAGCGAGCAGCCGCAGACCTCGCCCCCACCCGTTTATAATAGTAAGTCATATTAATGAATAAAGACCTGTTTCTCAGCACACCGGCCTTATTAGTCTACGGCACAGGCTGCACACACTCTGTGGGGCTCTGCAGGTTGTTTAGGGATGGCGGGATTTTCAACAGAGTTTTACAATTAAGAATTAAATTACTAATAAAAAATACAGCTTAATTGATTCTAGTGGTTATGGATTCCACTATACAGGATGTTTATTATCACTGGATTAAGCACTGCAGAGAGGGCGATATCATTGGTCCATGTTCAGCAACGATGTCGCCCTATTTACGGTGTTCAATCAGACCATTAAAAAACGCCCCGTACTTCTCTCTTTCAGTTGTACCTCTTATTCGGTTTCTTTACTGCACGTGAAATGATGATGATGATGATGATGATGTTGTTGTTGTTGTTGTTGTTGTTGTTGTTGCTGCTGCTGCTGCAACCTCTTAAATTCGCATGACTGTAATGTCGGTAGTCTGTCTTTGGTGGTACGTAGTTAAAATGTAAAAAAAAAAAATGATGTGGCACTTGATGGCGTCACATTCTTACCAAGTTTAATTAAAATCTTTCATATTTATTAAATGGGAACAGGGAATGGGCTATACGTGAACCATAAGCCTGTCTCGCCATGTGACATAAGGCCAGATTGCCTTAGTGCTTTAAAAGCAGGTGCAAGACAAAACGTTTTTCTCTTAAAAGGAACAAGGTGGCAGCACTGCTGAAGGGAGTCTGTGCAAAACTTTTCCAAGCATTTCAGAGAATTTATGCAACGCGCGTACAGCGTCAGAAGCCGAGAGTATTTCGAAGGTGATCACATTCAATATGGGTGTGCGACAGTGTGCTGATACAGCATACAAGTGTCAGTCAGAAAATGAGTTCACAGCGCATATATTTTGAGTTGTTTATTTACAAATAAATTTTATGCTAAGCATCCCGTTGTGTTATAGGGAACAATAAAGGATTTAATGCCCTCAACACAGCTTTCTATTTTATGTATTTTCCGCTAATTCTATTACTCAGGCAACATATTTCCACCGATAGGTCTTTACAGAGGCACGCGGTGGCGCAGTTGGTTGAGGTAATGTGCTACAAACTGCAAGGTCGCGGGTTCTATTCCCGATGAGGTCATTGGGATTTTTCATTGACTTAATCCTTCCGAACACACTATGACTCTGGCGTCGACTCAGCCTCTAAGAGAAATGAGTACCAGGGATATCTCCTGGGGGGTAAAGGCGACAGGTGCGTGGCGCTGATAACCTTACCGCCTTCATGAGCAGGCTGTCTAGAAATTCTGGGATTCTGGGAGCCTCAACCTCCTGGAGCCCTAAGGTTCTGTCGAGGTCTGTAATGGGATAGTTTTAACTTTTTACCTCAGTCCTTACACTGACTGCAGATTACGGGGGTGGTCTGCCACACTGAGGGAAAGATACGTGGCACAGGCTGAGTACGTGTGAGAATAGGGTGCTGAGGAAGGTATTTGACCGCATGAGGTAGGCATGTACAAGGAAGAGGAGGAAACTGCATAATGAGGATTTCTGCTTCTCACCAAATATTATTCGGGTAATCAGATCAAGAAGAATGAGATGGGCGGGGCATGTAGCACGTAAGGGGCAGAAGAGAGGTGAATAGAGGATTTTGGTGGGGAGACCCGAGGGAAGGCGACCACTTGGGAGACCCAGGCGTAGATGGGACGATAATATTAAAACGGATCTTCAAGAAGTGGGATGGGGCATGAACTGGGTTGAGCTGGCTCAGGATAGGGACAGGTGGCGGGCTCTTGTGAATGCGGTAATGAACCTTCGCGTTCCATAAAATGCGGGAAATGTCTTGACTAGCTGAGAAAGTGTTAGCTTCTCAATAAGGCCTCTGCTCCATGGAGTTAGTTAGTTAGTTAGTTAGTTAGTTAGTTAGTTAGTTAGTTATTATTCGGGTGATCAAATCAAGAAGGATGAAATGAGCGGGGCATGTCGCACGGAAAGGCGACAGAAGAGTTGAGGTTCGTACAGAGTGCTGTTGAGGAAGCCTGAAAGAAAGAGGCCACTTGGAAGATAATATTAAAATGGGTCTTTAAAGATGTTGGATGGTAGGGTATGAGATGGCATGACCTAGCTTAGAACAGGGAAAAGTAAAGGGCTGTTTTGTAAACGGTAATGAACTTTCGGGTTCCAGAAAATGTGGGGAATTTTTTAACCAGCTGAGGAAAAACCGGCTTCTCAAGAGGGGCTTTGCTCCGTGGAGTTAATTTATTAGTTCGTTCACACGACAGAATATTTACAGACGTAATAAATAAATAATGGCAAACTATTTTTGGATCTACAAAATTTAAGAGTTTTAAAATCGTGTACAGTAACTTCTCGTCCTTCTTGCAGACCTTGGCTAAAAATCTTCCTTACAGGCTTTGAATTTAACTGTCTCCTTACAGACCTTCCCTGTAACAGTTTCCATACAGATCTTGTCTTTAAAATTTTCATGCAAGCTCCTTACAGACCTAGTCCATAACAGTTTCCCTACAGACCTAGTCCATAACAGTTTCCCTACAGACCTAATCTATAACAGTTTCCCTACAGACTTAATCTATAACAGTTTCCCTACAGACCTAGTCCATAAAAGTTTCCCTACAGACCTAATCTGTAACAGTTTCCCTACAGACCTAGTCCATAACAGTTTCCCTACAGACCTAGTCCATAACAGTTTCCCTACAGACCTAGTCCATAACAGTTTCCCTACAGACCTAGTCCATAACAGTTTCCCTACAGACCTAATCTATACCAGTTTCCCTTCAGACCTGGCCTATAACCATTTCCTTACAGACCTCATAGACCCTTCTCCCACCCGGACTGTTACATTCTTGCAATTTCGCCTTTTCTTATAGGCTGCCACTCATCACTCCTTTATCTGTACAGTTTGCGCCTTTCCGTCTCTATGTGGGTCCGTGTTCTGCAGTGGTGGGGTGATTGATTAAGGAGACGGACGGCCGGAGAACCATACCCGGTCTTTTAGCTCTCTACAGTGCCCACCCCGCCCCCACCCCTTTCCGCCATCACGATGCTACAAACACTTTTATTGACCTCCTGCTATACAGAAGGGTATGGATCACACAAATCATTCATAAACAATAAGAGACCCGTAAACCAGGGCAGTATAACGGGTTGAAACGTGGGCTTCCTTTTCGTGATTAAGGCCACGTAAGGACACATCCACGGCGTGTCTACTCTGACATACTTGGGTTTGACTTGACACAAGAAGGCCGATAACGGGACTTTCAACCAGGGCTGTGGGTCGGAGTCGGAGTCGGAGTCGGAAATTTAGGTGGAGTCGGAGTCGGTAAAAATGTACCGACTACGATTCCGACCTCAATCTAAAATCTTAACTAGATACTCCAACTCCAGAGCCCTGATAGCTACAGTAACCATTAGACTTATACTTAAATATAGGTTATAAGTCTAGAAATTAGCCTGATGATTCACGTGGTGGTGATGAAATGTCTTATAGGTTTACCGTTATTAATACATATTGAGCTTTTATGAAGGAGTCGGAGTCGGAGTTGGAGTCGAAGTCGGAGTTTCAAAAATTGAGGAGTCGGAGTCGGAAATTTAGTGTACTAACTCGATAGCCCTGCTTTTAACAAAATTAAAAATTAAAAATATATCACATTTGTAATTGCTACCCCATCACAGATTTTGACTGATTATACTGTTCCGAAATGCGGTTTACTACTCCGTGGAATAAAGTCGTTGTGGAGATACTGAAAGAGATTGTGTGGTGACGAAATTTTTTCGTTGCCATATTCACAAGAGTCCGTCACTGAGACGTCTTCTGAGCAGCATGAATACAATACACAGCCTCACCCCATAGTTAAGGTCCTTTTTAATATTATCATGCGATTGTGACTTGAGTAGAAATTGTTTGGGAGGAGCATCTTGTAATCTGCTGTCAGATTGATGAATGGTGCTTTACACCGTCAACACAACTCTATTGATTTTGATATTAATTCGTCATATTATTCCACGGTAGTTCCCTGGAATTCTCAGAGGACATACATAATATCTGCGGTGTAACCGGCGCAGACTCTAAGGGAGATGTGCTACCCTTCTAAAGTTTCAGTATCAATAATTCCGCATGAACTCCCGTTACAATATGCACAGCAATATTCTCACATTAATTCACGTTACATTATGTGCTACAATAATGTGGCATTAACTCCTGTTACAATACGAGCCGTAATAATGCGGCGTTAGCTCTTGTTTTATTATGCGCTGCAATAATGCCACATTGACGCACTTTACATTATACAGAGTAGTAATGCCGCGTTATCTCCCGTTGCATTAACTCCCGTTACCTTATACACAGTAGTAATGCTGAATTAACTCCCTTTACCTTATACACAGTAGTAATGGTGAATTAACACCCGTTACGTTATACGCAGTAATAATCCTAAATTAATTCCCGTTACGTTATACGCAGTAGTAATGCTGAATTAACTCCCGTTACGTTATGCGCAGTAGTAAGGCTGAATTAACTCCCGTTACGTTATACGCAGTAGTAAGGCTGAATTAACCCCCGTTACATCATACACGCCGATCCCAGTCGCCGCGCGGTCTAAGGCGTAGGTCTGCGGCCGAGCGCTTGCTGAGATCGTGGGTTCGAATCCCACCGGGGGTATGGATGTTTGTCTTGTACAGTGTTTGTGTTGTCAGGTAGAGGTCTCTGCGACGGGCCGATCCCTCGTCCAGAGGAGACCTGCCGACTGTGGTGTGTGTCTGAGTGTGATCAAGCGAAAATATACAACCTCGACACCTACTGTGAACAGGTAGAAGAGGTGAGGACTACGGAACGAAACATTATACACAGAAGTAATGCCGCACTGCTCACGTTACCACCTCGTACCTTAAGTTTTCCATAACCACGAGGTACAGACCCACAGAAATTAGACGCTTTGTTGTGATTATTACGTAACACTTAGGAAAGTGTGAAATGATCTGTGTCCTTGGTTGTGTATGACGTAACCATGACAGTCACAGTGGCGTAGTAACAAAAATTGAAAAACAAAATTTATTTCTATGAATTCACATTGAGGTTGTAGAAAATACTGCAGGAGAATTCTAGTGAAAATGAGTGAGAGACAAAGAGCTACGTTTGTGGGGTACAGCAGAATGGGGTCAGATCAACAGTAAGGCCGGGGATGTGAATCTGAAAGCGCAGCAGCAGGAATAAAGAAACCTGCGATGAAGTTTGTATGCACACGAAAATAGCTAAAGTAGCCGGGATAGCGCAGTCGGAAGCCCAGTAGTGACTAAGCTAGAGATTCGATGGGCCGGGGTTCGAATCTCAGTAAGGTTAAAAAATTTTTCTCTCTCAAAAACATCGAGACCGACTGTGTGGTCCACCCAGCCTCCTGTTCAGTGGGTACCGGCTTTATTTCCCGGGAGTAAAGCTGGCGAGGCGTGATCTTCACCACTCACCTCTATCCAGGGTCTAGGTTTAACCCCTTAAACACGAAGCGTATCTGTTTTATATAAGGACTCAGTGCGTACCGCGCTGTAAACACTCTCCACTTCGGTTATAAAAACCAATCTATTAATGTTTTATAAGGCAAAAGTTACTGTTTGTTCCGAGACCCGTACAAAACACATAAACGCAATGTGGGCACCACGTAGAATTTTTTAATGTTAAACCTGGCGGTACGTAAAGTTACTGCCAGGCTTTAAAAGGTTAAGAATATTATGAGCTATACGTCTACTTCCACATATGCATTTATGGTATGGACAGGAAAAAATACATTTTTTATGGGAGAACTAAGAAAAGATGGTGATGCTTAACAGAATAGGGGGTATGAATAATAGAGTACTACCTTTTGAAGAGAAGGCGCAATCAGTTTGTGGGACTTTACAGTAACTCTGAAACATACAAGATAGATGCAGGTTTGTCGTAAATGTCTCACATAAACAACATTAATAGCAAGGATGGAATTAAAAAATTTCGTACAGGGTGTTTCTATAGCCGATGTGGGAGACAACTTCAAGAAATGGATTACACAATAAAGCTGTAAGACTTCAAATTACAGACACAGTTAATTTATAAAACTATCCTTTGGAATAATGTGCAGACTCAATTTACGAAGATTAACTACATAAACATACTGCTAACGGCGTAGACTATTCTTTAGAAACTAATAGTCGCTCAGCTGATTAACCAACTAATCGCACTTTGTAAACCCCGAAATTTCATCACTGTGTTCAAAAATTTAGCCACTATTCCCTGTTCTAATAATTTTTGGATTCAGTTCTAACCAATATACATTTTTCAAGATTCATCTTAATGTTATCGTCCATCCGTGCTTAGGCCTTATATGTATGTCATAGCATCTACAACTTCTACATATGTATAACTGCAGCCAGGCCAGGTACCAGGGAAATGAGTGATTTAGTGTGAGAGGAATCTTAACCTTTTAAAGCCAAGCAGTAACGTTACATACCACCAGGTTTAACATTAAAAAATTCTACATTGTGCCCACATTGCGCTTATGTGTTTTGTACGGATCTCAGAACAAACAGCAACTTTTACCTTATACAGCATTAAGAAATTGGTTTTATAACCGAAGGGGAGAGTGTTTACAGCGCGGTACGCACTGAGTCATATAAACCAGATTACCTTTCGCCTTTAAAGGGTTAATACCTTGAAATGACAAATTGTAGTTGGGGATATCGTACAGTAAAACACATAAACGTAGCTGAGTGCTTAATTAACCACGAGATCGTAAGAGCATAGGAGAAATATAAATATGGCTGCATGAGTTTTTAACTTACGCTGTACAATGAGCTGAAATATCAGATTTACGTCTCCGGCCGTTTAATCCCTCTACTCACTAAGATAGGACGTTTGGAGGGCTCCAGATACGTTGTCTCAATTATCTTGTTATGAACTGCATTTCTTGCCTCTTATAAGTAAACCCATGGAGCACAGTCCTTCTTGAGAAGCCAACAGGTCCTCAGCTAGTCAAGAAATTTTCCGCATTTTATGGAACCCCGAAGTTCATTACAGCATTTACAAGAGCCCGCCACCTGTCCCTGTCTTGATCCAGCTGAATCCAGTCCATACTCCCCCAACCCACTTCTTGAAGATCCATTTTAATATTATCCCCCCACCTATGCCCCAGTCTCCCAAGGGGTCTCCTTCACTCAGGTCTCGCTACCAAATCTTATATCCCTTTTTGGTTGCTTGTGTCTTACCAAGAATCGTTCCAGGTTCGAAGCTTTATAGGCTGTTTCATAGCATCCGGATTTTTTAGGGTGAGGACTTGTTAACACCACGCCCAACCCTCAAGCTGGAGGACCACCCCTTGTTGGCCGTCCGCGACTGCTTATTCAATGTATTCGCAGCTACCCTCCCTAACTGGAGGTCGTTCTTCCATCCGCAACCTGAGGATGCCCCAAGCCTTGATGACAGGGACCCGCTGAGCACGGTTTCACCTCTTATTATATTTGTAAAGTTATTTCCAGGCTCTGTAAGTGTTTAACTGTTTAACATTTTTTTTTTTTGGCTACGGAATTCCCCTCTAGAGAATTCCACGCACTTTTATCACTTCTGATAGCGCCGCCGGAACACCGCCTGCCCAAACGCACCTTCCGGGTTTGCATTGCACGTAAGCAAGGAGTAATATCAGAGAAAGTAACATGAGATCTATAAGTGGTCAGCAGTCTGATTCAGTGTCAGAAACTACTTCCGATGGACGGACTGCTTAGGCAGAAAAAATTAAATGGTTTTTTGACGACTGAGTCGGTTAGGAGCTGTATTCCTGCACATATTCATGACGAAGCTGATGATTTTATACGCTGCACCTTTGTCTTTTCGGTTGAATGAATCTAGGACAGACCTCGCAGTGAAGGGTAGTTAACAATGGGGGGAGAGGGGTTTGTATCTAGGGGTTAGGGGTTATGGTGAATGCGATTTTTTTTCACGCTATCAAAATGAAGGTAGAGACAGTCTTTATGTACCGTTTGTATGTACGCATTTTGTGTAGGCACTGCCTTCTAAAACACGTTATTGAAGGAAAGCTGGAAGGGAAGAGAAGACAAGGAGACAGACGTAAGCGACTACTGGATGACTTTAAACCTTAGCGTGTCTTCTTTTCTGTAAGGCTTACGAAAAAAAAGAAGATACGGGATGTACACAATAATGGTACCAACAAACGCATACAAGTGTATTGAAATTGGTTTATATTCACAGTGATATTCTACACGTTTCTGCCAAACATGCAGCCATCTTCAGGGATGTAAAGTACAAAGGTAAGACACATGTAGGTGTTCGTTGTGTATATGAATTAATTTCAGTATACTTGTGTGCATTTGATGGTGCTGTTATTGTATGTATTCCAATAATGCAGAGATCATGGATCATATAAAGATGCTGGAATTTGAAAGAGGTCGCATTAGATCGCATTGTCTGGAGAACTCACTTTGAAAAAGGCTATGGACTTGTCGCAAGACAGACTATGCATATGTAGACACAAAATATACTGTAGTCTTTGTTTTATTAGCTAAGAAATGTCATCTTTTTAATCCTAAGCAGGTAGCGTATGGTTCAGATTATACTAACAGAAGACATTCTAGATTCCAGTGAAGGCCGGGTACGGTGGGTGGGGGGGGGGGGGAACTTCGGCGATTTAAACGTACCTGGTATTAGCTAATCCCCTCTGGCTAAGGGTAGGGAGAGAGGGATGAAATGCACGTGGCTTTGTGTGCGGTGGCAGGGAGCAGCATTCTGTGCAGTAGAAGGGTAAGCGGTGAGAACTGGACTGGGTAAAGGGGGGCAGGCTTAACGTTCAGGTCGTGTTCAGATATGAGCGTGTGGTTTGACTGTATGTAGAGGGAAACTACACTGGCGGCTGGGGTTTTCCGTGATTAGCGCGATCCAGTATGAACCAGCGTTTGTGTGTGATCAGGAGCAGAGCAACAGGCAAAGACTAAATCTAGAGCTAGAGGGTTATTTTGGAACGAGAATGTTAATATATGTTTAAGTCAAGTGTGCACAAATTACGTGCGCCAGGTCGCCCCGGCGACTAAATTTGTAGGGTGGTGCCTAATATTTGTGGGTCCTTAGTGTGGAACTTGCTTCATGTCTAGGGATCTTATAATTCTGAACCAAACCCTGGCACACTTTATAATATTTAGATGGCGGAGGGGAGGAAGAGGTAGAAGAAAAATATTTCAACCGTCGTGCAATATAAAAAGGACAAATTTATTAATTTGTTTCGTTCCGTAGTCCTTACCTCTTCTACCTACTCACAGTAGGTGTCCAGGTAATTTACTTTCACTTGATCACACTCAGACACACACCACATTTGGTAGGACTCCTCTAGACGAGGGATCGGCCCGTCGCAAAAACCTCTACCTGACAACACAAACACTCACAAGAAACAGACATCCATACCCCCGGTGGGATTCGAACCCACGATCCCAGCAAGCGCTCGTCCGAAGACTTAGCCTTAGACAGCGCGGCCACTGGGATCGGCATTTATTAATATTACTACATTATATTAACCTGAGGCATTGCGCTACAAGCCGGCAAGTCACGGGTTCGATTCCCGATGATGTTGTTGGAATTTTTCATTCACATAATCCTTCCGGCAGCGCTATGGCCCTGGCATCAACTCAGCCTCTAACAGAGATGAGTAGCAGGAATATTTCCTTGGGGGTAAAGGCGGCCAGTTCTTAGGGCTGACAACCCCAACACCTTCTTGTGTCGATTGTCTTGAAGTGTGGCAGCCTCAGCCTCGGGCCTGTCTTGGCTTTTAAGGGGTTTGCTTTACCTTTTGACGTTATATTAATATTACAATTACTATTTCATATCCACATCCAGTGACTATCCCAGATAGGGATGTGATTCTGTGTGACGTTTGAATTTTCAAAATATAGCTAGCCTACACATATCATACGAATTGAAGACAAATGCTGCAAACTTGAAAAACAGTAAGGCGTTGAAAGGAATGTCTTAGCAAATTTACAATAATACCGAACTTTTGAGCCCACCACTACAAGCACGAAATATAAGCATAAGTGTCAGCAGCACATTTAACCTTTTAAAGCCTAGCGGTAACTTTACGTACCACCAGGTTTAACATTAAAAAATTCTACGTGGTGCCCACATTGCGTTTATGTGTTTTGTACGGATCTCAGAGCAAACAGCAACTTTTGCCTTATACAACATTAAGAGACTGCGTTTTATAACCGAAGTGGAGAGTGTTTACAGCGCGGTACGCACTGAGTCCTTGTATGAAACAGATACTCTTCGTCTTTAAAGGGTCAATTAATGTGTGCACCCAGATAATTTTATTTTTTCTGTAAGGCGAACACTTACTGAATTATCCTGCACAAAAATATTCTTTTTATTCACCAAAAAACTAAAGAAGCTAAAATTTAACTATCGGCGCCTGTTGTATAATACAACAATCCGTACTTTGAAACTAAAAGAGCGTATCATGCGATTAAAACCACATTTTTTTTTACATACGGTGTGCCTGGGCACAGCTGGCACACTCCGTACGCCCCCATGTGAATATCAGGGTCAAGGTATAAGAAAATAAACGCGGAAAATCCGCACTGGGGAATATAAGAGACACACACAAGAACATTCATACTCAGTACAAGTAAAAAATACACAATTGCATAAAACTGTACTAATAAGAATACACTTTAGTAGATTATATATCAAAGTATTTGAGAGTACCTGGGNTTTCCCTGGGCATTGGCAGCAATGTTGAGGGAAAGGCGGCGTAAGAATAGAGAATGCTGTGGGCATTAATATGGGTGTGGTGGAGGGACGACTATGCGTACCTTCAGTTATAGATTCATAGTATTTACTTTAGAAAACCTGGATAAAAGTTTCTTTATTTATTTCCTTGTCGTTACTTTTGTTTATGCGCCTGGGCGCCTAAAACCGGCACGGTAACGAAGCAATTAATAAGCTAAGAATACTCTGTGAATAACGTACTTACTTACTTACTTAGTCTTTCCCTCTTCTACCTACTTGTTCACACTAAGTGTCAAGGGGTTGTGATTTCATTTGATCACACTCAAGCACACACCACAGTCGGTAGGATTCCTCTGGACGAGGGATCGGCCCTTCGCAGAGACCGCTACCTGACAACACAAACGTTGTACAAGACAAATATCCATGCCACCGGTGGGATTCGAACCCGCGATCCCAAAAAGAGCTCGGCCGCAGACCTACACCTTAGACCGCGCGGCCACTGGGATCGGCCTCTGTGAATAAGACGAGGTATAATTGATTTGAATAAAGAGTAAAGGATAAATCCTGAAATTTTTTTGACTAACCGACTATCTCGAAAATACAAACGAACACACCACTTATCACACGGAAGGCCACGGGGTTTTTTGCTACCGCCAATAAGCTGCCTTTTGTATGATGTCAGCTAAGCTATCAGTAGCGTATATCACTCTCCCCAACTGCAAAAATGAAATATTTTAGAATTTAATATTTGGGAATTATTCCAGTTATCCAGTTTCGCGTCTGTCAGTTTCAGGTTAGTCAAAAATCCGGATGCAACTCATTTACCTCTTAGAAGTCTATGTATTTTTTTTTTTAATTTTTCTCATAGTGTTAAAATTTCACGAACCATGTAAGCAATTTATTTATTTTTCATAGCCAGTCTACATAGAGGTAAAGTGACTCCGCATTTCATGAGGGCATATGGAAGGTGGAAGTATTGGCTGCACTTATACTTAACCCTCCGCACTGCATGGTACACAGTTACGGCAGCTTCGCGCCCGACCGCTTTACTCGTTTAATATAAGGCTGTGAATCCTAGATCCGGTCTGGAGGCTTCGGAGGCGAGAAAAATCTTTTGCCCTTTTCGGGAATCGAACCCGGATTACTCGGTCGTCCAGCGCGTAGTCTATTCACTATACTGACTGAGCTATCTCTCCCAACAATCAGGTACTGTTCTTGTCAAGAAATTACATGAATTTTATGGAAACCGAATGTTTATTCCCGTGTTCACAACAGCTCGTCATCTGTTCCTATCCTGTTCGAGATCAATTCATTCCAGGCCTCCACGCAACAACAGGAACTTTTGACGACTATAAATACCTGTGAGAAAATTCTAGTTCTCCTGCTATTTATTTACAATCATTTTGAAGAAATAACGCCATAATTCAACATTTATTCTAATTAAGTACCTTACAGATCAGCAGAGAAGCTTTTAAGTTTATATCTAATACGCTTTGTTTGTCTTAAGGAGATTTTGTAATCCTGCCACACTGAGTTAATAAGCATCCAACGTTTTCTTCGTGGCAACTTTTGTAGAGTGAAGGCTAAAAGGTTTCTTGCATGCAATCACGTGTCTGGCCTCTGGAAAACCAAAAAGTAAAAGTGACACATTTCGAGGTAAAAGCATCTACCTTCAAAAAAAAAAGTGCAAGAATTTATTTATGGATCTTGAAGATGAAGAATTTGAGAATATCCTGCCAATGATTTTATGGCGGAAGTCTGTGAGACTTGTGAATAGAACTCTTTGTATTTTACACTGGCTTCTTTTACCACACTTACAAAGGGAGTACAGATAGAAGAAATAAACATTAAAATAATGTATGTTTAATGGAGGCACCCAACTGTTCTTATTTCATTGCATTTTAGGTAAATAAACGGATGTAAAACGTCCACAATCAATTGCTAAATTCGGCCGCCGTAAAACCAAACGTCACAGCACGCAAAAGCGCTGAAGCTGGGAATTTGTGATGACATCACGCGGTGTAACGCGGACAGACTTCTCTGTTTCATTCAGATTTGAATAATCTGATGTTAATTACATATTACGGGGGCCGCGGTGGCGTAGTTGGTTGAGGCACTGCGCTACAAACCGGCAGGTCGCGGGTTCGATTCCCGATGGTGTCATTGGATTTTTTCATTGGCATAATCCTGTCGGTCGCACTATGGCCCTGGGGTCCACTCAGCCTCAGGAATATTTCCTGGGAGGTAAAGGCGGCCGGTGCGCAGGGCTGACAACCTTAACACCTTCATGTGCCGATTGTCTAGAAATCTGGGAGCCTCAACTTCCTGGAACCCTATGGGCCTGTCCAGGCCTGTAATGGGACTGCTTTACATTGTTACCTTTTTCGTAATTACATATTACAGCTGTACCTAAAATTGGGAAGCTGTGGTAGCGTAGTTGGAAAATCGGAGAGACGTGTATCGATACCCAGCACAAGCAAGAGGTTTCTCTCTGTTCCGGAACGTCCTGACCGACTGTGGGGCCCACACACCCTACAATTCAATGGGTACCGCTAGTTGTTTTTCTGACTTTAAGACGGCTGGACTCTAAAGGTGACCACTCACCTCGTATGGTGCCAACGTTACGAATTAGTGTAACTCTTAACCAGGGCTGTGGGGTTGGATTTGGGGTCGGAGTCGGAAGGAATTTTTAGGTGGAGTCGGAGTCGGAGTTGGGAAAAATATACCGACTCCGACCTCAGTCTAAAATCTTAACTAGATACTCCAAATCCACAGCCCTAATAGCTACAGTAACCATTAGACTTATACTTAAATATAGGTTGTAAGTAAAAAAAGTAGCCTTGTGGAATGTCTTATAGCTTTACCGTTATTAATACATATTGAGCTTTTATGAAGGAGTCGGAGTCGGAGTTTTAAAAATCGAGGAGCCGGAGTCGGAAGTTTTAAAAATCTAGGAGTCGGGGTCGAAGTCGGAGTCGGAGGTTTTGTGTACCGACTCCACAGTCCTGCTCTTAACACCAACCACCAACATGCCTTCATGGCGTGAGCAGGGACAATTTTATCTTATTAGGCAACATAATATTTACGTTGAATTAACCTTTTAAAGACGAAGCGTGTCTGTTTTATATAAGGACTCAGTGCGTACCGCGCTGTAAACACTCTCCACTTCGGTTATAAAAACCAGTCTCTTAATCTTTTATAAGGCAAAAGTTGCTGTTTGTTCTGAGATCCGTACAAAACACATAAACGCAATGTGGGCACCACGTAGAATTTTTTAATGTTAAACCTGGTGGCATGTAAAGTTACCGCTAGGCTTTAAAAGGTTAAAGTAAATAGTGCTACAGGCATCATGTGACATGTCCGATGGCTGGCTCTGTGATTGTGTACAGATGCTAAATTCCCGAATGTTAAATTTTAATGGTTGCAAACAAAAGACTTACAAATGCGAATACATTAAATCTGGCCTTTGAAGCTTTCATGGTTGATATTACATGATCTGTGGATAAGTAATTGAGACTAAAACGAACTCTTCTCTTACAATAAACAAACATCAAATTGAAAGGCAAATATTCGCTGTTAGTGAATATTTATTCCAGTTGGCCAGGAAAACTAAGCTGTTTTTATATTATTCATACTGTGTATTTGTACTGTCACTATCATTGTCACTGGGTATTGTGTGTTTGAAAACTAAGCTGTATTGAACGAATACACAATCAGTTTTAAAGTACACTCTTCACACTTAGTACACGTACAAAAATGAAATTTTTATTTGTAAATGTGTAGATGTAATTTAATATGGAAGAAGACACGCCTATTTCGGCACAGTCTAAAAGCAATCAAGACTCGCTTGTGGGAGTTCTTAGGCTTTCGCAGCGATGTAATTGAGGTCTCTGTTCTTCTGAGATGTCACGCTGCGTCACTGGGTAATTGACTCTGTGTTGCATCCTAGAAAAACGGAGACCTCAAGACTTGCTTTTGTTCCGTGCGAGACAGAATTAGAAAGCTTAAGTTTGGGGTTATTCCATATTACGATTCTGGTACCTAGAACTTTGAGGTGGCCCCTAGATTTTTTGGAAAATTTGTGCACCCCTGGTCTGGAGTGTCTAGAGGTTTGTTCGTGAGGTTTTCAAATAACAAATGTCATTAAATTTCGTTCAGCGGCTTTCAATTTATTACATGTGTGCAGACGGAACGACAGATAGACTTTAATAGGGGCTCCGCAAGGACATCTTTTGTGCTGGATTTCAAATTTCATCCAGTTTGCGGCCGTCTCGATTTTTAATGGCTGTTACGAATATTTGAAAACTTTGCTTCTCCTAGCAGAGCGACTTGATAGACTGCCTTAAAGGGAAGCCACATAATTACGTCCTTCATGCTCGGAATAAGGCTCTGTAATTAACCCTTTAAAGACGAAGCGTATCTGTTTTATATAAGGACTCAGTGCGTACCGCGCTGTAAACACTCTCCACTTCGGTTATAAAAACCAGTCTCTTAATGTTTTATAAGGCAAAAGTTGCTGTTTGTTCTGAGATCCATACAAAACACATAAACGCAATGTGGGCACGACGTAGAATTTTTTAATGTTAAACCTGGTGTTACGTAAAGTTACCGCTAGGCTTTAAAAGGTTAACTCGGTAAAGCACACGTTTTGTTGAGAAGCTTACAGTTGTCCATGTATTAAAGACTTCCCGCCCTTTTAGGCAAGTCGAAGTTTCTTTACCATGTTCACAAAGCCTGCCTGAGGATTCTTTTAAGAAAATAAATTCTATACATGTACTATCCATTGCTCTATGACCCTTTTTAATATTATCATGTTCACAAAGCCCATCTGGGAGTTTCTTCAAAAATAAATACTATGCACATCCATTTCTTTATGGCCCATTTTAATATTATCATATTTACGAAGTCCATCGGTGACCTCTTCCAAAAAAATAAATCCTATATACATCCATTTCTTTGTGACCTGTTTTAATATTATCCTGTCTTGTAAGCCCAAATCTATGTAGAGTCATTGCTTCAGTTTCCAATTGAAATTCTGTATAGATTTTATCTCTTCCGGTCGGGCCCACACGTTTTAAGGACTATATGCTACATCCATCCAAAAAAGAAGTAGGTGTTAGGCCCAGTGGATGACTGTGACAAATAAGTAACTGACTGATTGACTAAATGACTAAGTAACTAACGAACTGACTGCCTGCCTGCCTGCCTGAATGACTGACTGACTAACCAACCAACTAACTAACTAACTAACTAAAATAACTCCCTGGAGCACAGTCCTTCTTGAGAAGCTAACAGGTCCTCAGCCAGTGAAGGAATTCCCCGGATTGTACGTAACCCGAAGGTTCATTATTGTGGTCCCAAGGGCTCGTCACTGGTCCAGGCCCTGAACCAGATCAGTCCAGTTTACACCTTCCCATCCTATTTCTCTAAGATCTATACTAATATTATCCTCTCATGCTGCCAGGTTTTCCAAGTGGTGTCTTTCCATTAGGTTTCCCTATCAGAATCATGTGTGCATTTCTCTTGATTTGAACAAATGAATTATTTGAATGAAAGTACATTACTTTGTTTTAAGGACAGCTCATTTTATGCCCGTTGCCATAGCAACGGGCTATTTGTAATTTCGCCCAGTCAGTTTTTCACGGCTTCAAAGTAGGTGAAGTCATGCGCACCAACAGCCTCGTCATCCTCGTCCGTGTATGCGAATGGGTTCGTATGGGTGGATAATGTACAAACACTGCAGGGGTAGCAGGACCTTTCATTTGTGTTTGGTTTAGTCCAATTATCCCACATATAGAAGCGTTGTGCTTACAAAAGAATTATCGATGTGTATCGATTATTAAGGTAATGAAATTTTATGTGCTATGTGCCCTTCTGAAGAGAAAGCTAATTATGCTGAAGTTGTTTCAGCAAGCCACAAAATGCATAATTTTCATTCAGTGTAAATGCACATTGAAATCATGATGAAATGTTTTCTTTGAGTACTTGTTTCAGTTTCACGATCTCTTCAGTTTTTATTCATTTCTTTTAATACCCATTTAACTAGGCACCCATCACCCTGCTTCACTCGTTTAATCACATATGGACACAACAGATGACAGGTTTCAAACTGGACATGTCATGTGACATGAGCACCCGCATCGAAACTGACATTTGAAGTCTGGCAATTAAATAACTGGACCATAAATTCTTGGATTTTCAACGTTGGTATTCTGAATTGCAGGATCGTGCCGTCGTCTGAGTTGATAGCAATGTTTCGGAGAAATATGCTGTCTCTTTCTTCACGGTCAATCATACAAGAATATTATAATCTTAACCTTTTAAAGTCTAGCGGTAACTTTACATACGACCAGGTTTAACATTAAAAAATTCTACGTGGTGCCCACATTGCGTTTATGTGTTTTGTACGGATCTCAGAACAAACAGCAACTTTTGCCTTATAAAACGTTAAGAGATTGGTTTTTATAACTGAAGTGGAGAGTGTTTACAGCGCGGTACGCACTGAGTCCTTATTTGAAACAGATACGCTTCGTCTTTAAAGGGTTAAATAACTGTGCTATCCTGGAAACGAAATTGTACGTATGTGCTTATCGTCAGAACATGTTAGTGTCTGTGATTCCTTTAAATTATTCGCCTCTTGCGGGTTCTGTACCTCCCGTCGTATGTGGAGATGGTGGTGTCATATTTGTAAATTGCCCTGTGACGACATATTGTTCTACGTGTCTTAGAGTGATTTAAAATAGGGCCCGTTCTGTGTGGGTTGTTGATTCAGGGACTTGAAAACGTCACACGCCGTCAGATTAGGTCATTGAGATAAATGTTTAAAGGAAGGTATTTGTCTTGTGTCCAAAAATATCGCTTTACCGAAAACGCTGTTATAGGAGAGGGAGCACGTTTATTGCGCTATAAAAATTCGCGTGTTAACCTCAGGTTTGGTGTAATTCTACGTATCCGCTATTATAAAAGTTCCAAAGCGTTTTCAGGATAAAATGCTTTGCAAATATTTGTTTCGGGAGAAGTGATTTATAATAGGAGGTAAATAATGCTTTGAATATGAAGAAAGCCATCAGCGTTGTTTAAGTTTTGCTTTTAACAATTGCGTTTCAGAAACGTTTGTTTTCGGAGTGTGGTCTGTTTCGCTGAAGACGCTGGGGTTTCTTTTCTGGATCGTACTGGGTGGGAAAGGCCACGTTACTAGTCTCTACCTACCACCTTACTAACTAACTAACTAACTAACTAACTAACTAACTAACTAACTAACTAACTGACTGACTGACTGACTCACTCACTCACTCACTGACTGACTGGCTGGCTGGCTGGCTGGCTGACTGATTGACTGACTAACTAACTGACTGACTGACTGACTGGCTGGCTGGCTGGCTGACTAACTAACGAACTGACTGACTAATGGAACAGAGTTCTTCTTAACGAGGTAAGAGTTCAAAAGCTACCCAGTAAATTCCCTCATTTTATGGAACCCGAAGCTTCATTGCTTCCTTCGCTTAGGCCGGCCACTTCTTCTTACCCTGCACCAGACGCACACGCTTCATTCCCTCCCGTCCCATTTCTTTGAGGTAAATCTGTTGCAATTGTTTTCTGTGAGCCTGGAATATAGAGACTCACGTATTCCATTTTCCAAGCCGTATGTCCGTTTTCTGTTTATTAGATCTTTCCAAGAAAAAAATCCGTCCAAGACGAAGACACTGTGCGACCTTGTTGTCTTGAATTGTTAGCCTCTCGCCCAGGCTCTAACTTACGGCACCACCCCTTGTCGGCTGCAAGGCGCTGTTTCTTTACTATATTCGCAGCTACCTCCTACATCTGCAGGCCGTCTCCTACGTCTGAGGATGCGTCCTGTCGTGGAGAGATTGACCCACCTGGGGTCACCAATCACAAATTTTTCGAGAAGTAGACTTCCTGAGCAATGTTGCCGGAAGTTCTAAACAGATTACGTTTTCCTACCCTCTCAGTTTTTGGCAAAGAAAACAAAACACGCGACACTGCAACCCTACCAGTTCATTCACGTGACAAATTGAATCTAAGTGACTTTTGACACGAAAATGTCGTGTCTTGCCTCGAGCAAACACGCTCCAGTTCACCTGCGTTAGCAGCTGCTGAAGGAACATCTGTTCAGCTGAAGACCTGAGTATTCAACAACACCACTCTAAGAGCGTCAAATCTAGCATCTCTCCGGTTATTTAATTGTCAGACCTTGTACATAATGGGATGGTAGTGGATTACATCATTTCCCCTCCACTCTGTGAAATAACCTCCCCAGACCAACCACTGTGAATAGCCGTCATGGACTGCCCCATATTTTCGTTCAACCCTCCTCTCCCCTAAACAGTTCATCCCCTTAATTGATACACATTGTTCCTGACTGAAGTAGATTCGTCACAAGGGATGCTATCACTTTCATTTTGTTTCTCACCCCTAACTTAATTTCTTCCCTTATGCTTGTTATTTTTGTTATTACTGCAAATTTTATAGTTTCATTCTGGCTTTACAAAAGACCTGGCAGTATTTAGACCATCGACATTCCATTTCCACCAGTACTTTATACTTGTATACACTTTCAAGGTATGACATTGCTGGGTTAAATTCACCTTGTTGCCTTTTCTAATTCTTCTTATAGATGTTAATCGATACTGTATTTTAACTGAATGAGCTCTAAATTAGAATATGCTCTGTTATTTGACAATCCATTGCGCCTATTGATGTAAATAAACGAGAAAGCATCGGCTGAAATTTTGTGTCTCTTGTAATCGAGTCTGCCCGTATGCCTATTAAATTTAAATTAATGTTTTAGAACTAACTAACTAGCTAACTAACTAACTAACTAACTAACTAACTAACTAACTAACTAACGAACGAACTCCACAGAGCAGAGGCCTTCTTGACAAGCTAACAATTTCTCAGCTAGTCAAGAAATTCCTCGCATTTTATGGAACCCGGAGGTTCATTGCCGCATTCACAAGAGTCCGCCACCTGTCTCTATCCTGAGCCAGATCAATCCAGTCCATGCCCCCATCCCACCACTTCAAGATCCATTTTAATAGTATCCTCCCATCTACGCCTGGGTCTCCCAAGTGGTCGCCTTCCCTCAGGTCTCTCCAGCAAAATCCTGTATGCACCTCTCTTTTCTCCGTGCATGCTACATGCCTATTGCTTTAGAATAGCTTACGTAATAAGATTATTACAAATCTGCAATGTTTCTCGTAAATGCTTGCCGTTTTATTCAAACTTATCCCAACACTTTCTGAATACTGTTGGCCGTCGAGTTTTCGTACAGAGTATCGAAGACGTTTTCTATGTTTAACGTCGGCTCTGTGCAAATATTGTCCATCTATTACAAGTGCATCCGTTGATAATTTGTTCCCAGAGACATCTATTTCCACACGGAACACAGCTTTTCTCTTAATCGTACTTTAGCCTGTAGACTCTACTAGATGTAACAGCTACTGACTTTATTGTCTACAGCGAATCTTCTTATCAGTGATATACCTTTATTTAACGTTAATGTATGTAATAGCATTAGTGCTGGCAACTGTGTTTCGGGTTACAACAATAATTACTATTATTTCGTGTTATATTTTATTGTATCACACACATATAATATCATATAATATCATATAATATCACATTATATTATATTCAGTGTGTTCCGGGACCCCTTTACCTTGCGTAAAGCGGCTAGAATGTTAAGCTTACTCTTCATCCTATCCAGTTCCGAAATTCAAAAACGAGTGGATCTATACCTTCGTTCCTCCGTATGACTTCACGGCGTGCACAGGGACAACTGTACCATTGTATCATGGTGTCTGTGCGGCTTTTGCTTTAGGAAGGAAGTCGGTCACAACATTCTCAATAGATAGCCTTACCTGCTGCTGTGTGAGGCTGGTAAGAGGTTTGTGTCTGTGGATAAGCAAGACTTAAGTTGTCGTGGTAAATAAGCGTACAGTTCTGATTGTTTGAGAGATTCGTAAAAAAGACTGCCGAGTACAAAGTTAGTGCAGTGAATGAACAGTGTTTTAATTTTCTAGATATTGTTGCGGGTAATAATGATATTTTGCTTTATGTGGACATAAGATTAAATAGACTCAAAGAATACAGCAGCAAGGACGCACCCGTGGGGGAAGGGGTTGCTGGGTTGCAGCTCACCCAAACCCCCAAAACTAAAATTAAAAAAACACAGATTTTGTAGGTATTATAGTATCAAAATTTCTACGTGATTTCCCCTTCACCCGAAATCAGCCACTGAACGCGACTGGTGAGTAGCACATTAGAATTCTGGAATATAAAGTAATAAAATTAAAAAAGTACAAAAAGATGGGACACTGTGTTTGAGCCATGGAACATGTATTTACATTGGTGTGTATATAAATACAGTTGCAGACAGTGTTACATTGTGTGTAAAACATTATTTTTATAACATAAGTTTTAAAACCAAATATAAATTGTATGTAGCCTCAGGGTGAGCCCCCCCCCCCCCAAGGAAAAATACTGGGTGCGTAACTGTACAGGAGGCCTGCTTCTTGAGATACTGATAGTCACTTATGTGTTCTGTCCCTTTTATGAAAATCAAGAATACTTTGCTTTCCTTCACAGCAGCGTGTCACTTGAAAATATCCTGTGCTAGATGAATCCATTGCACTTTTCTAAACACAAATATGTCCAAGATATATTTTTTATGTATTTTTCAACCATCTACACCTCAGTCTCCCAAACAGGTGATCAGCTTCTTCGACAAAAGTTTTGTAAGCATTTCAGTTGTCAATATTTTTCCGTATTTATTCACGCAACAACTCTGTTTTTGGAAATATTTGTACTAATGTACCATTCACAAACTTCATTCGTATCACATTAATGATTTCTAATTTCGTTTTATTAGGAAACCTTATGAATACCGCAGAGTATGCCACTATATATGACAAATGTGAAGTGAGTCTTAAGAATTGAGATCTTTGGGAGGCAGTACAGTCTTGAAGATGACAGTTTTACTGTGCAGAGGCTCGAGTGCCTTCACCACTCCTGCCCCCTCCACCCCCACCCCCCCCCCCCACTCCGCCAGCCGCCCACAATTATTTACCGCAATTTCATAATGCCTCCTCGGCCCTGTTCTCACTTTCTATAATCAGCGCTCTACCCCCCAGCTTTTTCCGGCCACCCTGTCCCACATTGCATTTACATTTTGTCTGTGTGTCTTCGTCCATAGTCCCCTCTGCCGCATACGTCTCCATAGCCGTGGTAATTTAACAGTCCTGGATGCCACTAAATACACACTCAAGCGTGCTGAATTCAAACACAGACACAGTAGTTCAGTCCTGGCAAAGGCAGGTGTATATTAAGACACGCGATTTTTTTTGGTTCTTTTAACGACTTCTTTAGGTACATTTGCAAAGGAATTGTTAAAAGTGACCACTAGGTTGTGTTGGTCTTCAGTTAAAGCGTCTGTTATTTTTGTATAATTCTGACCAGTGGCGCACCCAGGGGTGGGGCTGCCGAGCTTCAGCCGCCCCAAAACCCCCAAAACCGAAATTTAAAAAATACGTATTTTGTAGATATTATGATATCAGAAGTTTTGCGTGATTTACCCTTTAGCTGAAATCAGATACTGAAGTCGGCTGATTAGAATTTTGAAAAAAACAAATGAATAAAGCTAAAAAACACAAGAAGGTAGGACACTGTGATTGAATCATGGAACGTGTAGTTATATTCTTATGTATATAAATGCAGTTTCAGGCAGTGTTATGTTGTACTTACAAAATGATTTTTATAACATAATTTTTAAAATCAAACATAAATTATATGCAGCCTCAGGGTCAGCCTCCCGCCCCCCCCCAAGGAAAAATCCTGGGTGCGCGCCTGATTCTGACACAGATTTCACTTTAGCTACAGATTTTAGTAAAATTCCTAAGTGTGGGAATTCACGAAATTCCCTTCTGTGGGAGCCACTTTTCCCTATGCGGACGTGCGGACGGACACACGGACATGATGAAGTTAGTATTAACTATTCTTTTGCTAAGGCGCCAGTAAGTGAATATCAAAGATTTGCATAAAAATCTGTTGAGAAATTCCAAACCTTTTTAACCTTTTAAAGCCTAGCGGTAACTTTACATACCGCCAGGTTTAACATTAAAAAATTCTACGTGGTGCCCACATTGCGTTTATGTGTTTTGTACGGATCTCAGAACAAACAGCAACTTTCGCCTTCTAGAACATTAAGAGACTGGTTTTTTTATAACCGAAGTGGAGAGTGTTTACAGCGCGGTAGGCACTGAGTCCTTATATAAAACAGATACGCTTCGTCTTTAAAGGGTTAAAATCGGACAAAAACATCGGACACTTTGCATGAAGACCTAAGCAAGTTTTATTGTTGCAGACTACATTAAATCGCCATAAAAGCACTCTCTTCGAGTGAAATGGTATCGGGCTGTTCGGATAACCGAGGAGGTACAAATATTACACGACCACGCCACAATGGTACGTTGCATATACATTGCCTAACTTGTTTCTTTCTAATTGACAACTTGATTCGAATTTCGGAGCCGTGATACATTGTAATAGGAAATATTTTTAGACGCTCACAGTCGTGCGGGATGTAATGCAGTGCTGTTTGGTAATTTGTTACCAACGTTTCGGAAACGCTAGATGCGTCCATAATTAAGGGTAGTGTAAAAAGAATAAGTTACCGGGACAAGTGGGAGACAAATTGCCAATCAACACGACGTCATATTTCAGAAGACTTTAATTTTCATCACCACAATTAAGAAACCCTCGAAATACTGTACTTATACAAAAGTACAACTACAAGTACACGCACTTGTACACAAGTATATGCCCTTTGGTCTGTGCGGTATAGTTCCACAAGAGGCGAGAAATGTAATGGCACGCCTAGCGACTGGCTGTCCTTTATGGGTGCGGTTAGTAGCAACTACAATTGAGCAGTCAGCACGGCCCAGTTAAACATATTTTATTCTTGGGTCTCAAGTCTGAGTTTGGAAGAGACTGGAATTTTGCGACAGACAGTATTTTAACTTTTAAAGCCTAGAGGTAACTTTACATACGACCAGGTGTAACATTAAAAAATTCTACGTGGTGCCCACATTGCGTTTATGTGTTTTGTACGGATCTCAGAACAAACAGCAACTTTTGCCTTATAAAACATTAAGAGACAGGTTTTTATAACCGAAGTGGAGAGTGTTTACAGCGCGGTAGGCACTGAGTCCTTATATAAAACAGATATGCTTCGTCTTTAAAGGGTTAATAACGTTAGAGGGAAGTTTCCGTGTGCCTAAGCCCCAGTATTAGAAGGGAAATTAAAGTCCCATGCATGTTAGGTATCTGTATTACGTAAACACGTGTAATCTGTTTCGCGTTGCAGCCGCGTGTGGTGTATGTGTGGCTGGATGTGTGCAGTTCTTTTTTCTAGCGATCAGAGAATTCCATGCCCCTACCAGGAATCAAACACCGGCCTTTCAACCCAGTAATCAGTCATGTCCTTATTCTACGAGTATTATGTTTCATTATTACTGAATAATAATCTGATACTTAAACATTTTAGTTTTTGCCATTACCTAACCTGCATCACATTTTAGCCTACACTTCTCTCATAAGATGAGTTGATGAGAAGTGGACAGCCGTAAATACCACCCCGTAATTCTATTCCAGTCGTGTCACTTTCTAAAGATTCAGAAATTTGTGCAAAACGTATGCTGTATTCAGTATAAAGGCAAGCGTCTGTTTTCAAAATATACAGAATGTTCGCTTTACCGAGATTGTACTTAAGTACCCTGTCTCGGTAATTGCATAAAGCTTGGACCAGTCCTTCATAAACTCGTAGCCTGTTAGCTCCACTTTGACGTGAAACTGGAATAAGGATCGTCAAAGAGTGTTGTGGGATGAGCATTTAAAAGCCGTATAATTTAGAGCGAGAATGGTGCGAGTCTCCCGAAAAGAAGACGTTAGTTGAAATTCTTATGTTACGAACACCTGTGAGCCTTTTGTTCTCACATGAACACATTTTTAACATGTGTGGTTTTTCATGTGGACTTGCACAATCTTCCACGAAATCGAAGGGTTTAAAACTCTAGGGTACCAGAGATGGGTACTGCCTGTTCGTACAGGGCTTATCGCCACGTGCTCTGCAATCATTAGTGAGATGTTTAGAAAAACTATTAATAAAGCACTAGAACTGGACATATCTCATTAAAGACAGAAAATTCTGGTATAAACTAGTGAAGAAGACCAAATCCCACACAGGGTTGTAGTGTCAGCAGAAGAAGGTGATTAACCTTCGTCCTGTTGATGTGGAGTACATGGTAAGCTGCTAATAATGCCAGCACCGCTAATGTGTAATATTTGGTGACCTACATTTGGCAACGCTGAGAGGAGCCTCTTTGTCTCGCTCTCTCTCTCTCTCTCTCTGCGCAATATCTCAACACTGAATCAACTCCGAGTAAGTTTGTGCACGCAGATATGACATAAGACGTCTTTCACGATTGATTCAGTGTTGAGACATTGTGCAGAGAGAGAGAGAGAGAGGCAAAGAGGCTTCTTTCAGCGTTGCCAAATGTAGGTCACCAAATATTACACATTTGTGGTGCTGGAATTATTAGCAGCTCACCATATATTCCACATTAACAGGATAAAGGTTAAAACACTAAATCTCGCGTGAGCACACATACACTTTTGCAGGTGCACCAAGGTGACAGAGGTCATAATTTTATGGGATTGCTGATTTCCAGCATATGAAGGACTACTTAAATATACTATGTGGCCTGAATCTGATAAACAGGGAAGGTTTTGACTAAGATGGGGTAGTTTGATGGTGAATTTCGGAATAGGAATATTGAGTAAAAAAACAAAGTGAGATTTCAATGAGACACGATAAAACGACGGACTGAATGAAACAGGGTTTCTCATGCCTTCACCGTACAGCGAAATACTGAAGCCAAGAACATCACACACAATACAGAACAGCGGCAGTCTCAGGATCATGCCCACTTTGTCAAAACAGGTGACGAAGGTGTAGGCTGCCTCTTGTTACGTGAATTAAAAAAGACGGGGAACAAATTAAATGCAATATTTTTTATGTTTTCCATTACGTGCTTATACTTCGATTTTTAAAATATCAACCAACAGATGCGCTGAAATTTTCACAGGAGTATAATATGCTGTTTGAATATATCGTTGTGAATCTGTGACAATTTGAGTGCATTTGTTGGTTGATGTTAAAAAATAACCGGAATATATTTGAATGTGTTACCGTCGCAGCCGATGACACGGCACTCATCCACTGATTATCCCAGACATATTAAGTAAGGCTGTTAATTAACCTTTTAAAGCCTAGCGGTAACTTTACATACCACCAGGTTTAACATTAAAAAATTCTACGTAGTGCCCACATTGCGTTTATGTGTTTTTTACGGATCTCAGAACAAACAGCAACTTTTGCCTTATGCAGCATTAAAAGACTGTTTTTTTATAACCAAGAATAAGAGTGTTCACTGCGCGGTACGCACTGAGTCCTCATATAAAACACACATTTCTTCTTTAAAGGGTTAATTTGTGGTGAAAACTGAACAAAGCCAAAATTTTTGTGTACCGACAAGATACACAGTCACTTGATGTTTATTAAGATCCAACTGAATACACGTATTAGGCTATATATATATTTATCTTATATTATGATTTATTTTTGTCTATTTGGCATTTATAGTCTTAATATTTTGCATTTTCCATGTATTGTTTCGTTATTTTTTAATATATTGCACACGGATGTGAGACCAGCAAATAAACACAATAAAATACAACGTATTTTATAAATAATAATTTTATATTGAAGTTGTGAAAACGGCTCTATATTGTGTTTATTTATTATTTTGCTGTTTATTAAGATCCAAATAAATACACTTATTAATCAATATATACTTTTTATGTTATCTAATAATTACACAATAATGTGTTAATAATACTTATTATATAATATAATACAACAGGTATATAGGCCTATGACCTAATAAATGTATATAATAGGATGTTAATAGAGAACAAAACAATGTACGGATAATAAAAGTATTCAGATCCAGTGGAGTAAGCTGACTTAACGTACCCTACAAAAAACGTAATGAGACAGGATTAAAACTAATAGCCACCAAGGCACACAATAACCTTGCCCCTTTTTATAATTAATTCTCAAATAATTTCATGTAATTGCTTTATTTATATACGATCAATAAGTGGTCAGGTGTGAGAGTTGAAATTGACCAAATGAACATAGCAGTATAAGCCGATTGAATCGAATTAAAGGGGATGAGATATCAAAGAGATGCGCCTAATAGTCGACCGTCTCTCGGCTCAATTAAAACCCCAGTCTTCCTTTCTACCCCTCTCACGCAATCACTCACAACTCTTTTACTTTTTTAAACTCCCCTGAACATTGCTACTTAACAGCGTATTGTAATCACACTGATGATAATCAAGACCACGTGTGATGAACAAGGGAGCGCAGGGTAGGATTAAGGCCACACATTGCAACACTCTTGTGCGTATTTTGTCCCGCTGCTGTTTATACATTTGGAAGCGGCGTAATGGAAAAAGGAGTGGAAATGAAAGGGAATTTATCAGATATACAGGTTATATTTGGCGGGCCGCGGTGACGCAGTTGGTTGAGGCACTGCGTTACAAACCGGCAGGTCGCGGGTTCGATTCCCGATGGTGTCAGTCGATTTTTCATTGACATAATCCTGTCGGTCGCACTATGGCCCTGGGGTCGACTCAGCCTCTAACAGAAATGAGTACCAGGAATATTTCCTGGGGCGTAAAGGCGGCCGGTGTGTAGGGCTGACAACCTTACCACTTTCATGTACCGATCTGGGAGCCTCAACCTCCTGGAACACTGTGGGCCTGTCCAGGCCTGTAATGGGCTGCTTTACAGGTTATATTTGCAGATCGTTTAAGTAGCCGACAATTAATGTATTCATACGCGTGTCATTTCTTATTTTGCATGCTTTTCACCAGTGAAAAATGCTTTCATTTTCAGTCGGCTAAAATCTAAAGCAGCCAGTTCCGAACCGTAGTGTAAGCAAGTCAGACAAGTACAATAGAATTTATCTTCTCTTTCTTTAATTTGACCTTAGCCTCCGTTGTGATTTTCAACCATTCTTCTTTGCCTTGAGCTTTATGCATACATCTCTTAATCCCGAATGTCCTTGTATCATACAGTGACAATAAACACGTCAGACCAACCACAGTATGTATGTGTGCGTGTATATATATATATATATATTTTGAACACTATGTCATTTACTCTAAGGTTGTGCCAATATACTACATGTTTCGACTCGGCCGAGCCATCATCAGGTACGTGTATAAATGTTAAAACTTAGATCTTTAATCATGTACCATAAAGTAGCGTAAAAATAGTGTAAAAGTATCAGTGAAACTTCCCTATTTCACTGTTTTTGACTCTAAAAACCATTCCGAGGAAAGCTGATGTAACCTAACCCTAAGCTACGAAAAAAAAAACCCGACATATGGCTGGATGCTGGATTAATCACTGTATTAGCTTAGGGTTAAGTGACACCTGCTTTCTTTGGAATGGTTTTACAGTCAAAAACAGCGAACTGGTGAAGACTCATTAATGCTTTTACACTATTTTTACGCTACTTTATGATATATGATTAAGGATCTGAGTTTTAACATATATACATGTACCTGATGATGGCTCGGTCGAGCCGAAACATGTAGTATATTGGCGCAACCTTAGAGTAAATGACGTAGTGTGCAATATATATATATGTATATATACTGTGGCGTGTCTGACTGTGTTTATTATCACTGTATTTAGAATAACACACCGGGATGACCCAAATTAACAATGTTCTTCTATCAGTTAGGACGTCATCAAACCATCCTTATTTAGGTCTAGCAATTTTTTACTTTTTATCCAACTTGGCATTTAAAATTGTCTTTGGTAGTCTAAAATGCTTCGTTCTGACCATGTGCCCAAGTCCCTCCATTTTTCTGGTTTTAATATCGGTTCTAATGTTAGGGTTTTTATGAACTTTGGAGTTCTAAATTGGTTCTAATTCGGCCAAAACTCATTTCCACATATGGGATCATATATGTTCTTATTATTTTCTTTTCGCACGTCTTCATGATAAAGCAGCTTTGTCAGTAATCGACCCTTTCCCGGGGATGAAGTGGCCGCAGCGTGGCTTTGACCACCCACCCTATTTAGTACCCAGTTTAAGAATGAATGGAATTATGCCTTTACTTTCCCATCTATGCCAGTTATGGCGCGTTACAGAATGACCTTTATCTTTACCTCTATTGAATAAATAAGCAATCCGCATGAAGGGTTAATTGCGAATTGCTTTTATACGTGTAAAGTAAATATTTAATAACTTTTAAAAATCGTTTAGAGTACAGCACTGGATTAAAAGAATGGAACATATTTTGCTTCAGTGTAGTTTAACCCTTTAAAGACGAACTATGTTCGTTTTTATATAAGGACTCAGTGCGTACCGCGCTGTAAACGCTCTCCACTTCGGTTATAAAAACCTGTCTCTTAATGTTTTATAAGGCAAAAGTTGCTGTTTGTTCTGAGATAAGTACAAAACACATAAACGCAATGTGGGCACCACGTAGAATTTTTTAACCTTAAACCTGGTCGTATGTAAAGTTACCGCTAGGCTTTAAAAGGTTAAAAGGAAAGAATGTTTCCTTTTTTCCTCGTGTAGGAAAAATATTCCCAATTATTCAATATGACAGTTTGAAGAAGTGCCAGTGTTATCACTGTGTTTGTGTGTGTCGAAACCAGGAGGCTTATGTAAGAAATACTTCGCGTGCAAAGTATGTAATTCACTTTTCTCTATAACTTCTGTTAAAACATTTTTCGCTCCGATGACTGTACCAAGTTACGCTACAGATGCGGGTCGAAACGCATGTATAGTGGTCATTAAAACTGCCCGATCTCAATGGAAATATAAGGACTCTTCAATTGTTCGTAGGACTCTCTAGAAATATCAGATTTCATAAAAACTTTGTTGACATTTTTAGATTTGTTGCATGCGTACAGACGAATGGCCGGACGGGCTGTGGGCAGTGTTATTTTAACCCTTTAAAGAGGAATCGTATCGGTTTTATATAAGGACCCAGTCCGTACCGCGCTGTAAACACCCTTCACTTCGGTTATAAAAACTAGTCTCATAATGTTTTATAAGGCAAAAGTTGCTGTTTGTTCTGAGATCCGTACAAAACACATAAACGCAATGTGGGCACCAAGTAGAATTTTTTAATGTTAAACCTCGTTGTACGTAAAGTTACCGCTAGGCTTTAAAAGGTTAATAATAGTAGATCAACAGAAATACGTAAGCGCCTGCAAAGATTAAATGTACTTTCGCCAATGTACAGCTCGATTTGTGTTAGATTTTGGTGGTTATTATCTTCTGAGTGTGGTCCCCTTCCTCTAGAATAATGTAGACCTACTGCATTTCTGATCTCCCTCTTGCATGCTACATGGCCACCCATCCAATACTTATTTCATTTCATTACGCAAATATTAGTAGCTTAGTCGATATTGTTACTAGGCTACTGGCTACACGATCAAGAATTCGAATATATATTATATATTGTAATTATATATTATATTATAATTATGTATATTGTATTTATATATTATGCATATTATATAGGGGTACAAGGTTTTTTCTCCTCTCCTCAGACTGAATCTCTGCCCCACCCAGCTGCCTGTTCAATGGGTACCTAGGTTGTTTTCCAGGGGTAATGCGGCCGAAGCGTGAAGCTGACCACTCATATATGTCTAGGGCTGAGGTTGGCAATGCGTGGAGCTGCACCTGAACTCCCTTCTTATGCTTTCATGGCGTGGAGAAAGACAAATGTACCTTTAATGGAATTTAGAAAGGGACTGTACTCTGTCAGTCGGTACAGTGACTAGGCTACGGGCTGGCCAACCAAGAAACTGTGGTTCGAGTCCTGTCAGGAGCAAAAGGACCTTCCCTCCTCCAAAATATCCATCCCGCCCTTGTGTCTCACCCAGCGGGTTCTTCCACCTTAGAAAAAGCGGCCGGAGCATGAAGCTGATCACTTACCTTCGTCTAGTGCTGAAGCAAAGAATGAGTGGTGCTATATATCCGCTCCCCCATACACCTTCATGTCGTAAACAGGGACAACGATAATTTAATTTAATTGTAAGTTATTGGGAAAAGAGCATGATTGTGTAGTTCCTGCTTATATGTTTTATCCGTCATTCTGTCGCTTCTTGTCTCTCTTACAACCAAATAGTCTCATC
The DNA here is from genome assembly GCA_013340265.1 of Coptotermes formosanus. Lineage (NCBI taxonomy): Eukaryota > Metazoa > Arthropoda > Insecta > Blattodea > Rhinotermitidae > Coptotermes > Coptotermes formosanus. The sequence goes on from BLKM01000605.1 coordinate 463,861, forward strand.
CCCACTTTGTTTCCATGTTCCTCACCCATGTTCTTCCCCAAATGGAGCGTTCCATCCAATCCCCAACGTGTCTTCCGACTTGACTTGTAGTTTCAGTAACAAGTGATAAGTCTGTGACAGAATCGCTGGTTGGTTCGCACTCGTTCTTGAATATCGTCTGGCTGCTTGAACGGAGATAAGTGAAGCTATACAAACAGAATTATCTAGCGTTACGTACACTATCTATATACAGCGAACGTGGTGAAGGAACCGAACCAGTGAGATATAGCGAGCCATATGGAATCGATTTTCCGATACCCTCGCGTCTGATAGTGCGGGCTTTACCTTGCTGCTGTTGGCCGTTCATTTCCCGTCGTTCTTTGGCCCATTAATCAGCCACCGTTCGTACTAGCCACGCAGAATAAGGCCGAGGATCCAATAGTCAATTAGAATCTATGATGTGCTAATGAGCAGTTCGTTTATCCGTTCCTGACCTAATCATTTGTAGGAATATTTTGGCCTATCCCAGTGGCCGCGCGATCTAACGCGGAGGCCTGCGGCCGAAAGCTTGCTGGGGTAGCGGGTTCGAATCCTGAAGGGGACATGGCTGCCTGTCTCTTGTGAGTGTTGTGTGTTGTCAGGCAGAGGTATCTGCGACGGGCCGATCCCTCGTCCAGAGGAGTCCTACCCAATGTGTGTCATTGAGTGTGATCAGTTGCAACAATAACCCTCTTCACCTACAATGAGTAGGTGAAGAGGTCAGAATAAGAAAGAAAGAAAGAAAAAAGAGAGAAAGAAAGCAAGAAAGAAGGAAGAAAGAAAGGAAGAAAGAAAGAAAGAAAGAAAGAAGGGAAGAAAGAAAGAAAGAAAGAAAGAAAGAGAGAGAGAAAGAAAGAAAGAAAGGAAGGAAGGAAGAAAGAAAGAAAGAAAGAAAGAAAGAGAGAAAGAAAGAAAGAAAGAAGGAAGGAAAGAAAGAAAGAAAGAAAGAAAGAAAGAAAGAAAGAAAGAAAGAAAGAAAGAAAGAAAGAAAGAAAGAAAGAAAGATTTTGATGACAGTCACTTCCTACAATAACCTAGTGTAAGGATCAATTTCCAATACATGCGTATTTCAGTCACTTTACAACAGTGTGTATTAGTACACGCATATGTAAGGCTGTGTGTTTCAGCACGGCCGCACCATCATCAGGCGTGCGAGCATAGTTACTGTCTTGTCACTGTGGCGTTTGTGGAAATTTATTTATGTGAACTACAATATGACGCACAAGATTGTGATTCCAAGTGTATAGATTCTTATCTTCTCTCTCCTAAAGTGAGACAAAGCTTCTTATGCACTGTAAATTTGTACGATTGTCGGTAAGAAAGTAAGTTTACATGACATTTAATTTCGTAACTAAATAGCCTGCCCTGATTGCGAGTATATCACCAAGCATTTTCAGCCGTTTCTAGCGCCGAAGCGAAATCTTTGCGGCAGTAAATTTATAGATGAACGCGAGGTGGAAGCAGTTGTGACATGATGGCTGATAGCAAAGAAACAGGCTTGATATCGACAGGGAATAGAAAAGCTCGTCGAACGGTATGTCAAACGTCACAGTTTTGACTGGAGACTATGTGGAATGGTACTGGGATACCCATAAACTTAAATCTTAGCTGTGCTTATTAAAGGTCAAAATAAGGAAATTATTTGTGATGTCTCAGGCTTCCACCACAGTGTAAATGAGGTCTTCGCTCTTCTGGGATGTTATGCGGCGTTTAATGATAGTTAATTACCGACGTTTTGGGGCATCTATTGGCCGCGTTTTCAAGTCTCGAAGACGGCACCGATATACTAACCCGAAACGTCAGTGACTAACAACCATTCAACGTCGCGTAATATCCCAGAAGAGGGAAGTCCTTAACTAAATTATGTCCTCACCGGCGCTCATATATTAAACCTCTGGAGACGAAAGGTAACGTTTTATATAAGGACTCAGTGCGTACCGAGCTGTAAACACTCTCCACTTCGGTTATAAAAACGAATCACTTAATGATGTATAAGGTAAAAGTTGCTCTTTGATCTGAGATCCGTACAAAACATGTAAAGGCACTATCAGTGCAATGTAGAATTTTTCAACTTTAAACCAGGTGCTGCGTAAAGTATCCGCTAGGCTTTAAAAGGTTAAAATGCGTGTCCGGTAACATCCTGCATCAAAACCCGTTGATTGAGGTTCAGGGAGGCCCTAAATCCAATCTACACCATATTACGGCGTGATGTACGTAAGATCTGTAGGGTGCAGACAAAAAACTGCAGCGAAAGAAACCAAACATTGCGATCCTCGGAATGTTTAATTCTTCTGAGATGTTACGCTCTTGTCGTTGGTTAAATAGTTCCCCGACTTGGCAAAGTATGACCTACCGTTGTGCGTTAATTTCCAGGGTCACGCACTGCAATCACGGCTGGGTCCTGGACTGCTTCGCTCTTAAAATGTAGATACTACCATCCTTCGAAATGTCGTGGAATCGGGGAGATGTTTGCCCAGCGACAAGGTGTAACATCGCAGAAGTCTTGAATCTTCAGCGGCACTGTTGTGATCACCTCAAATGTCGCACAGTCCAATGTCCTTCTGTACTGTAGTTCTCCTTTTTGTATGGTTTAAAAATGTGGAACTTTGCGTGACGATGGAGTTCTTGTTTTAAATATGTCACTTGAGTTATAGGTACCGAAATTCAGCAGGGGCTTAGGAGAAGCTGGACAGGTGGTCAGTTTCGGGAAGAAGAGAGCAGGCTCGCACCCAGGGTTTTTCCTTGGGGTTGGGGACGCTGACCTTGTGGCTATATACAATTTTTGTTTGATTTTGAAGATTATGTTAAAAAATCATGTTGTAATTATAAAATAGCGCTGCCTGCACCTGCATTTATATACATACGAATATAACTACACGCTCCATGGCCCAATCACAATGTCCCATCCTCTTCTTTTTTAAGTTTTATTAATTTTTTTTTTTCCAAAATTCTAATGTACTAATCATCATCCGACTTAAGTGTCTGATTTCGGCTGAAGGGTAAATCACGCAAAGCTTTTGGTATCGTAATATCTACAAAATATGTATTTTTTAAATTTCGGTTTTGGGGCGTTTGGAGGGGCTGCAGCCCGGCAGCCCCCCTCCTCTCCCCACGCGTGCGCCACTGAAACAGAGAAAAACGTCAGGTCCTATTGTCAAGTCTGATTGCAAGACCAAAAAGGAGAAGGGCTGGTCATTACCATTATGCTCGGCGTTCAGTCTCGTGACAAAACTTAAGTAAATACTTACAAAATTTGGTAGCGCTGTTGGTTGAGGCGCTGCGCTGTAAGCCGGAAAGTCGCGGGTTTGATTCCGGATGGTGTCGTTGGACTTCTTCGTTGACTTAATCCTTCCAGCCACACTGCCGCCTTGGGGCCGAATCAGCCTCTAGCAGAAAGAAATACCTGGAATATTTCCTGGAGCGTAAAGGCGGCCGGTGCGTAGGGCCTTCGTGTACCGATCGTCTGGAAATCTGGGAGCGTCAACCTCCTGGAACCTTCGGGGCCTCTCCAGGCCTGTACAGGGATTTGTTTTTCCTTTTGCTTTTTAAAAATTTTCTTAAAATCTTAGTACTATTAGATTTTCCATAAATCTATCTTAAGATTATTGCCACAGCACACTGATGTTAGCGAATTTAGTTTTACTGTGAACATTTCAAAAAAAAATCTAAATATTTTAATTTTAGTCACAGTGAAAGTTAAATTTGACAAAGTACACGGCATAACGTGGTACGGATTTCAGTGCAGACGCTACGTCACAGATCGAGAAGGTCTAGAGATCTTTTGTACTGCCTGCCATTGGTTCGCATTCAGTTGCTTCGGAAATCGGCATAAAGACGTCTGAAATGATACAGCCGTCTTTTTTTCGGTCTCTCTACGTTGAATGATAAGGAAAATTTATTTTCCTTTTTATAGGTCATCTGTTTAAATCCAAACCCCCACCTTCATATCCAATTTATCAGTAAATTGCACCTGCGCATATGACAGTCCTTGGCACAGGCGACACGGGTTATTCGGAGATTTATTTATTTAATATGGGCCCCCTTCGTGAACCGTTTATTTCCTTTAGTGAATCATAGTCCTGTCTACGCTGTACTCGAACTTTCATTCAATTAAAAGTTGTGGCTGTTGTCCAGCCCTTCAAAGCATCTACAGGAGTGGGACATTTGTCAATGCTGACGGTAGCAGGGCCGCCGAGAGCGGGTTCGGGCCTCGGCAAAAAATTTTGTCGGGCCCCTAACGAGGGCGGATCGGCTAAGAATATTTACATTAAATCGGAAAGACTGACTCTCAGATGCAGAGGGACTCGGGTTTGGTAAGAAAGGGTTAATTTGTACAGTCTACAGATAATGATACTACTGAGAAAGGCAAAAACATATGCAACGTATTCGGGCTACGGTAATTTGTACCGGCTTTTCCTCCCCACCCCACCCCCCGGCGCGAAGGATGAGGAACGGATATGTGAAGAAAAGTCAGTCACTGAATTGAGATATTGTAATTATTATTGTTATCATCATCATCATCATCATCATTTAATGCTTTTAAAGTGCTTTCTTCAAGGTTTACTTATGTGCACTTTACGCAGTTTGTACCGTTTTTGTAACTGGCCTTCGGGCTGTTGAGTCAGCACGTAAAAAACTCGACTTGAATTTATTTTAATTTAATTTTTGTGCCTGTATATTGTGATTTTTATTTTGAGTTATCTGCTTGTAGTCATCTTAATAAATTATTTTACTTCTTTTTTTCATTGCACGACAGGTTGAAAATTTTGTCTTCCCCCCTCTCCGTCTGCAGACTAAATATTATTAAGATTCCTGTTTTTTTTTATGGGATTCCCAGGGGGGCGTCTCTTTCTCCTGAAACTAAGCCATCTACATGTTGTACGTTATTTCTCTTCTATTTTTAGATGACGGCCTTCTAAAGCGCACGATGAAATGCACTGCTTCCCCCCTCTCACACTTACGGGAGTCATTTATTTCTCTGCATTCCCAGTTTGGTTACATGGGTGCGATGCGCGTGCCTTACTTGACCGTCTGTAACCTCTGTGTTGCTAGACTGATAACGTCTGCCCTGAATGTGGCATTCACAACTCACGTTGTCTGGCTGCTGCACGTTGTTATATCGATTGTGTTCTGAGTATGTTCTCGCGGGTTTCAGCTTAGTAAACTGTTGCGGTCATTTGAATTCTGTCGCTAATTTCATTGTAGGTAATGTGAAGCAAGCCGATCCCAGTGGCCGCGCGGTCTAAGGCGTAGGTCTGCGGCCGAGCGCTTGCTGGGATCGTGGGTTCGAATCCCACCGGGGGCATGGATGTTTGTCTCTTGTACAGTGTTTGTGTGTTGTCTGGTAGAGGTCTCTGCGACGGGCTGAGCACCCGTCTAGGGGTGTCCTACAGAGTGTCGTGTGTCTGAGTGTGATCGTGAAACCTTGATAACGTGGAGCCTCTTGCCCACTAGGGGCTGTTGCGCCGTTGGAAAGAAAAATGTGAAGCACAATTACTTACGTGGCTGGTTTATTTAAACAATTGTGATTGTCTGTTGAGAGGAGAATGAGATGGGCTAGACATGTAGCACGTATGGGAGAAAAGAGTGGTGCATACAGGATTTTGGTGCGGAGACCTGAGGGAAGGCGACCACTTGGGAGACCCAGGCGTAGATGGGAGGATAATATTAAAATCAATCTTGAAGAGGTGGGATGGGGGCATGGACTGGATTGAGCTGGCTGAGGATAGGGACAGGTGGCGAGCTCTTGTGAATGCGGCAATGAACCTTCGGGTCCCATAAAATGTGGGGAATTTCTTGGCTAGCTGAGAAATTGTTAGCTTCTCAGGAAGGCCTCTGCTCTGTGGAGTTAGTTAGTTAGTTAGTTAGTTAGTTAGTTAGTTAGTTAGTTAGTTAGTTAGTTAGTTAGTTAGTTAGACTGTCTGATGATGTGCCGAAACATGTAACCCGATAATGGTCTTATTTCAGTTGCTGTTAGCGGTTAAAAATACATATTTATTGCTATATTTTTTATTTTATGAATATTTCGCCCTCTCTATAGTGCTAAACCTTGTAATTAAACAGAATCTTAGAAGCTGTGTACGTCTTTATTTTTGCGGTACTTATAAATAAATTACAGTGACACGTTCTGCATCTAATTAGAATATATAAATTGTTTAAATGATGGAATTCAGACTTAATAATCACGTATGAATTACATTTGCATTGCACAGCTGTCATGATTGTTCGTATCTTTGCTTCTTGCCAACACGCCGTTGTGAAGCCGTTTCCCACGAAGAAGCAAAAAATCGTAAAGTACAGCCACGTGCATAAAGGGGTGGCATACTGCAATTAAAATCATGGCAAAAGCGGCAGACATTCATCACCAGATACAAAGACACATCTAATCTCGTACGTAGTATATCAGTAATAGTGCTGTCAGTCTATGATATTCCTATCCCATGTTGCACACAGGTACTCGTATGTGCCAATATTGGTACACAGATGATACTGTAAATTGTGCAAGGAAAGGAACATATGTCAATACAATAATTAAGAAATAAATCACACATACACACACATAAATCAGCAAAGATAATCTCCACTCGATAACTAAATCCATGGAGCAGAACCTTATAAGAAGCTATCAGTTTTTCAGCTATTTAAGAATTCTCACGCATTTCATTGAACCCGAATTTCAGTACCATATTCCAAAGAGCTTGCGCACTTGTCTTTATCCTGAGTCAGATCAATCCAGTCCACACCTTCTCATCTGATTTATTTAAGATCCATTTTAATATTACATTTTCTTCTAAGCATAGGTCTTCTAATTCTGTCCTTCAGATTTCCCCATCTAAATCTTGTGTATATTTCTCTTGTACTCCATACGTGCCATACGTGCCATACGTCCATTTCATCCCATCCTCCCTGATCTGAAGGCCCAATATATGGTGAGAAGTACAAATCATGAAGCTCTTAATTATGCAGTTTTTGTCTCATTTTACTCTCTCTCTCTCTCTCTCTCTCTCTCTCTCTCAGACCTAAATAAATTCTTGAGCAACCTCTTCCCAAACCCTTGTGGCCTTTGGTCCTCCCTCAATGTGACAGACTAAATTTCACACCCATATAAAGCAGGGAAATTCATACTTCTCTGTACTTTAAGCTTTCTGGTCTGCGATACCATGTATTGAGGAGAGGAACCCACTGTCTGAGGTACTCGCTCTTCTGCGATGTTACGCAGCGTTGATTTATTGGTTTTCGTTTCGCAGTCCTTCCCTCTTCTACATACTTGTTCACAGCAGGTGTAGAGGGGTTTTATTTCCACTTGAGCACACTCAAACACACACCACAGTCGGTATGACTCCTCTGGACGAGGGATCGGCCCGTCGCAGAGACCTCTAACTGACAACACAAGCACTGTACAAAAGACAAATATCCATGCACCCGGTGGGATTCGAACCCACGATCCAAGCAAGCGCTCGGCCGCAGACCTACGCCTTAGACCGCGCGGCCACTGGGATTGGCTGATTGATTGGTACCACTCAATTATCTCTGCGTAATGTCGCTGAAGAGCGAAGACCTAATTTATACAAACGGCGGAAGCCTGAAATAACGCACAACTCACTGCAACATGTTACCAGCTCACCACCACCAGGTAGCAGCACCTGCTTCCGTACACAATTCATGGCAATGCACCACCCCCAACAAAGTTACCAAATTAAGATAGTTAGTGCGGGAAGACCCTTAGTTTGGCAACCTTGAAGGCACTAGTGCTGGCGGTGATTGAAGAAAACCTGCTGACGTGCTTCAGTAGCGTTGATGTTGGGGGTTCAGATATTCTGGATTGTAGGGGGGCCATTCCCAGCATTTCGGAGAAAGTTACCGGCGTCATCTTAAATGGTTGAGGAACCCTGCAGGACTCCGCTAGTTTGCCTGACAACCCAGAACGCCTGAACATTTTCCTCCCATTTGGTCCCACGTTTTTAAAACGGAGTATTGCATTTGTTTATGGCAGCAGAACTAGACGTAATCCGTCGGAATGCTGGTAAGACAGGGAAATCGGTTTCTGACAGAGTGTCTTCCATTCAACCGTTCAACGGCCCTGCTTCTTTGCTCCTCTTTGCTCTTCCATCGTTTTGCAGGAGATATAAAGAACAATGCTTGCCATTCGCGTCATACACGACTAGCCACAGCGTCTCCCGAGCTGTATCAGCCATCCTTAATAACACCTCATCGCTCTGTCTTCCCGTGCTTCCTTCCTTTTATCCCGTACGCTGTTGGCGCTATCCACTTCTTGCCTCTCACCCTTTGTTTCTCATCACGCACCAAGTAATTGTGTCATCGACCGATCATAATAATATTGTTCTCCCCCATTACACACTATCCACTCCAACCCACTCTCAGGCAACATGAAATAACACCCCACCCTACCGCCCGCCCTTCAGTCCCTCTATGCGTATTTTTAAAAGGGGATCTCACTGGCACACAGGATGTATACGAGGATGACGTGATTGTGTGTTATATACATGGCTTTGAGGGACAACTCTGTGAGTATGTGAAGGGATGAGTTGCTCCACTAAATTTCAAATCTGATGGATTAAACACCGTCGCACATTTGCAGTTAAAGACTTTTTTCAATATATTGACCTTCACTGGCTTTAGGATTCACATAAGGACCTGCTGTTGGGTTTGTCGATAGAGGTGTTTGTAGCGTACGTACACTGTCATTTGTAGTGTGTTATTTAACGGCACTGTTAATGTTAAGATATATTATATTATATTATATTGTTATGTTATATTATATTATGTTATGTTGTGTTATGCTTGCTATGCTATGTTATGTTATGTTATGCTATGCTATGTTATGCTTGCTATGCTATGTTATGTTATATTATATTATATTATATTATATTATATTATAAACGGGGTTGGCCAGCGAGAGGAGCTTCAGGAGCCGCACTTTAAGCGACAACTTCGACAAGAGCCATGCATTAAAAATAAAATATTTGTTCCTTTTTTGATGACTTTCTGTCCAATTAACTCTAATATGTAGGTTAGATCCAGCAAGCTATGTCGCCTTTCTTTACAAAATCTTTCAAAACGCCGTTCACAGTAAGCCTCGTGTGCATGTAAACTACCTGAATAATATTTCTTATAGGCAAATTGCTCGAGACGCAGCAGTGACGCGCTCGAGACGTGTCGTATTCACCCCTGTTGTATAGCGTCGGTGATAGATGAAAGAATATGTAGGCAGCGTTGATGGGAAAATACTGACACGTAAAAGCTGTACTACTCACACGAAAACCTCTCTCAAGGCCACTTTGTCTACCACAAATCCCACATGAATTGGCCGCTTATCGGACCTGCGGCTCCACGCTGAGCGGCTGGTGCTAGGCCTCTAAGCCATGGCACGGCCTAGCGTCATTATACATATAGGCTTTCAAAGCTGAAGTTACACAAATGTGCCGTCACAAACATTTCTTCAGACCACCTTTTCTTAACCCTTTAAATCCTAGCGGTAACTTTACATACAACCAGGTTTAACATTAAAAAATTCTACGTGGTGCCCACATTGCGTTTATGTGTTTTGTACGGATCTCAGAACAAACAACAACTTTTGCCTTATAAAACATTAAGAGATTGGTTTTTATAACAGAAGTGGAGAGTGTTCACAGCGTGGTACGCACTGAGTGCTTATATAAAACAGATACGCTTCGTCTTTAAAGGGTTGATGCACCTAGGGGCCTTCTGCTGTGTTGGTACACGGTGTTGCTCAATATGTGTTTGTCCGAAAACCGTTCATTCCTCTATTATCGTTTTGTACTATTTAAGCTTACATCTCCCTGTTATTCCCTGACTGTTTCACTTACCCGCCTGTCCAGTTGTGACACATTTCAATAATATAATCCTCACTCCTCGTACCAGAGTTGTCTCTTCATAACTGTGCAATTGTCGCTGCTACATATTAACATTTTTTCCTTGTGGCGCTTCGGCCCCTATTGGGGTCATGGCCTCTCCTTACGAGGCTTCAAGATCACACACAGTTAGACACATTACACCAATTAGGACTTCTCTGGACGAGTGATCAGCCCGTCGCACAGACCTGTACCTGACAGCACACGACACGCACAAGAGACAGATATCCATGCTCACGGTGGGATTCGAACCCGCAGTCCCAGCAAGCGACCGCAGACCCACGCCTTACATAGCGCGGCCACTGGGATCGGCACACATTAATATTAAAGTAATACATTTTTACAACATGATTACGTTATTTTTTAGGTTTTTAAGTCTTCTGGGACATCCTTAGACTTTATGTTCAAGGTTAAGTAATTCGGTTTTTGATCTGAAGGTGATTCATTCACTTTGTGTTTATAATGTAAGAAGAAATTCAAATATACTCAGTCTAAACACAACTTTTAGTTTTTGACTCTTAACCCTTCGAAACGTCGGGAACCACTTACCTAACCACAAAGGATCACATCGTAATAGACTTGAAACCTCAGCACACCTCTACAAGAACACAGTCTTGCGTTTTTTTTAGTGGTGAAGGGCCCCGCAACAGACGCTACGGAGGCACCGCAGCCTTGAGGCTTCTTGTGTAACCCTGTGATGAAGATGACGATGATGATTATTATTTTTTGTCCTTTTCCTAGTAATGGAGCACCGGTGGAATGAAATCGACAGGGGAAACCGAAGTACTCGAGGAAAGCCCTGTCCCAGTGCCACTTTGTCCACCACAAATCCCACATGGACTGACCGGGGATCGAACCCGGGCCTGCGCGGTGGGAGGCCGGCAGCTACAGTTTCGCGTTACTTTTTTCCTTCTCCCATACCGAGGTTCGGACCGTGGGCCTTCCAGCCTGTAGTCTAGTCGCTACACTGTCTACGCTCTACCGACTGCTGCCTTGTACGTTTAGTGCAGATGACAAGTGTTTTGCTGTGGGTTTACTACCTCAGTGTTTGGGATGGCGTAAATAAAACTGGTCAGAGTACATGCTGCGCTTGGAGAGGCCAGTCACTAACCACAATCATATGCAAGAAGAAATTAAACGTAAAAATAATGGGAATGGTTGCTAGCAACCATTTCACGATTTCATTCTTTCTAGTCTCTTATCCTTTTTAAAAATCTGCAGAAAACTCTATTTTTTACGTGCTGCGCATTATCAGTATAAAACTCGGTTTTTCGTCCCGAGGGAAAATCGTATATTTGAGGTGATGATATTCGTGACTGAGTAGAAAAGGTGGGGGTGAGAAAGGGAAAGTGACATAAGGGTGGGGAGTATTGTATAATAATTTATACTTTTTTCCTTTTTAAGTCTAGCAGGATGAGCTGGGCAGTACATGCAGGACATGAAAAACGTATAAATATGTTTTATAGATAGGAAAAAGGAAATACAGGTGGGACATGTAAAGGAAAAAGGAAATACAGGTGGGAAATATAAAGGAAAAAGGAAATACAGGTGGCACATATAAAGGAAAAAGGAAATACAGGTGGCACATATAAAGGAAAAAGGAAAAACTTAAGGAGGGTGGGCGAATAGGGAGACAGAGTGGAAACCCCAAATTTAACGTGCATTGATTAAGGGTCCAATAACCTGTACATATTACTGATTTTCCCAGTAAAATTCCAGTCCTGCAGAGTTTCTGTTTTACAAATCCTGTTGTCCCGTTCTCTACGTCCTATTATTCTATTTTCCATCCCCAGGTATTTCAAGGAAATCGGTTCCATTCTTTGCATTATGGCAGCCATGAAGCCGCGATCAGTGGCACTTCTGTGGTTTGCAGATAAAGACCTTAAAACTCTACTTCCAGAGACATTTTAACGAAGTACCATGTAAGCCCTGATTTACATCAAATGCAATTTTTCCAGCCAGCTTGTTTTTAGGGACGTTCGCATACATAGCGACAAGCGCCTATTAGCTTCGTTATTTCTGTCCGTCTGTCTGTCTGTCTGTCCCTCTGTGTGTCCGCATGTATCAGCGCGGCTCCCACGGGGCGGATTTTTGTCAAATTTAATGTTGGGGACTTTATGAATATTGTCGAGGAACTCCGAATTTTGTTAAAATCCGACAACAGTATCGGACATTTTACATAGAGACCTAAGTACATTTATATTGTTGGCAGTCACAATGAATACTTTGTAGCTGGAAAACAGTGCAATGGGAACCCATTGTTGCATTTCCTTGGCAATAATAACAGTTTTATATTGTTGACAGCTGTATGTAAGTCAAACACTTTACAAAGCAAAGGCATTGTTGCGTTTCTGTAGCAACATTAGTTTCGCGAATGCAACACAATATTCGGTTATGTGTTTTGTGCATTGTCTGCCTTGTTGATACTACATTGAGACCCCGTTATAACGACATCGGTTTATACGACACCTTGTCTATAGCGTCAGATATTCTGTGATACCAATTAATTCCGCGCTGTTAACCGTAACATTATACTCCTCGTCTATAACGACACTCGTTTATAACAACACAAAAATAATTAGTCTTTTCATGACGTTATAACCGAGGTCGACTGTAGTTGGGTTTACTGTGGTGAGTAGTTGTTAAAAGCTGCACGATATGGAACTCTACAAGCTGCGTTATATTGATAATATATTTAAGTTACGGGCAGTATGTAATAACAATACAAAAGTACAGCGTTCTTATCTCATGCACTTTCGCCCCTACATTTGCATCCAGTTTCATTTCAGCGGCCCAAAAAACCATCTCACGAGTTGTGTTTCCTCAGCACGACATTGCAACCCCACAGAGCGCACTTCGGTCCCAAGTGTCTTTGCAGTCCTTTTCACTGGGAACTTACTAGATCATCCACCGTATTTTTTGGGCCGCAGAAGAAACACTCGAGATGTCGCTGTTTCCGCATAATGAGGAAGTGGAAAGGGCTATTCGTTAAGTTTGCGAGTGAAAAAATGGTGCAGGATTTTTTCAATTTGTACCAAAATTGGACACCTACATGAATATGTTCGAGGATTTTGTTGACAAAAGTGATATTTTAGTGATATAAATGTGCTACATTTCGTGGTGTAATAACTTATTTTTTAAATTTTACGGTTTAGGAAACCTTACTTACCGAACATTTTTCGTACAATAGCTGCACAACTGCACGTGTCCACTCTTCAGTGTAATGTAAACATTGCTGACTCCACAGAGCTATTTCCTGCTTGAGAAACTAACTTTCAATCAGTTACTAAATAAATTTCATGCTGTGTATGGAACCCGAAGATTCATTTCCGTGTTCACAAAATCTGCCACTGAGCTCATTCATAACCTACTGCCCTACTTATTTGAGATCTCTTTTAATATTATCCTGTCCCTTACGCCAGAGGCTTCCCTTCCAGTTTTCCGACCAAACGTTTTGTATGTAGAATATTAGTCATCCCTTCCATGCCTACTACATTCCCCGCTTGTATGATTCTTATTAAATATTAAAGGAAGCAAAGCAGTTCGTGCTACACGTCTACCTCGCGCATCTAACGAATAATTGATAAGTAAACAATAATCTACATTAACCTCAGTCGCCGTTTACAGTATAATCCAGCACTGCAAGAGCTTTGCGACGATGTAACACGCAAGTAAACTGGCGGCTTTGTGCTAACCAAATATTATTATACAACAAAAGCGTATCGCAGAGCTAGAGTAAATATCCCCAATATATCCGCATTCAAAAAGCTGAACAACCCGGTTTATAAAACCAATAAAATCGAACTTCTCCTTTGACATGCCTTCAAGAGACGTGATGACGACCCAGCTTGTGGATAAAAGCCAGCTAGGTTAGTTTACGTGCCGATATTAACCCTTTAAAGACGAAGCGTATCTGTTTTATATGACTCAGTGCGTACCGCGCTGTAAACGCTCTCCACTTCGGTTATAAAAACCAGTCGCTTAATGTTTTATAAGGCAAAAGTTGCTGTTTGTTCTGAGATCCGTACAAAACACATAAACACAATGTGGGCACCACGTAGAATTTTTTAAGGTTAAACCTGGTCGTATGTAAAGTTACCGCTAGGCTTTAAAAGGTTAAGAGAGTGTGTGGGTGTTTGATTAACTCTGACCTTATGTATATCCGTCAGCAATAATGCTTAAAGTACAATTCGTTGGCGACTTTAAACGTACCAAAGGAACTCGTTTCGTAGTCCTGCCCTCTTCTACCTACTTGTTCACAGTACGTGTCGAGGTTTTTTATTTTTCACTTAATCACACTCAAGCACACACCACAGTCAGTGGAACTCCTCTGGACGAGGGATCGGCCAGTCGCAGAGACCTCTACCTGACAACACAAACACTGTAAAAGAGACAAACATCCATGCACCCCGTGGGATTCAAACCCACAATCCCACCAAGCGTTCGGCAGCAGAACTACGCCTTAGACCGCGCGGCCACTGGGATAAAAGGAATTACCGTCCATAAAGGAGATCTTCTGTTATCTGGGAAGAGACTGTGCAACAAGTGCTTCAAGAACACGGGAATGCTGTTTAATGATTGCCACAAGAATTGCGTGCTGCATGTGAACGGGAGATAAGATCAGGTGAACTGAAAGCGGAGGGGAAGGATAATAGCTTAATACACAAATGCAGGGCCTGTATGTTATCTGACAACTGCCGTGTGTCACGTCACGCCGCTACTCCGCCGCACATGTGGGCGTTCGTCTGTGTTGGCTAGTTAATACGATAACCGGACCAGCAGGAACTGGCAACCAAGCGTTGTCAGATAAAATAATGACCCCATTATATTCAGACCTGCACTGCATTAAGTTGACTCAGTGGCGAGATTTTGTGAAGACGGCGATGAAGCATTTGAGTTATCTGATCCGAGAAATTTTGTATTAGGTTACTAACCGTAGAACTAATCATTTTTAATGGAGCTCGATGGTATTAGTTATTGTGTGGTTTACTAGCAAAAGGTACAGAGACGAGTGAGTTACTAGCGGAAGGTACAGTGACGAGTGAGTTACTAGCGGAAGGTACAGAGGCGAGGGAGTTACTAGCGGAAGGTACAGAGACGAGTGAGTTACTAGCGGAAGGTACAGAGGCGAGTGGTTTACGTGCAGAAAATAGAGAGGTGAGAGTTTCGTCCGTGCGTGGGTTACACTGTGTAGGCCTACTTGCCCTTTGACCTTATCCAGGGAGGCGTATTTTTCTGAAATAACATGCCGGGTATTCTGGAAGTCTTGGGGTATTTTTATTTCCTCTTTCACCGAGAGACGTGTTAACTGCAGTGGCTAAACGAGAAGCGACAGGTTAGAACTGTGATCATTCCTGTTACGACACCTGCTTTTGCAGTGCTGAGTACAACCACGAAACTTGTCATACATTTTAGTGTGTGTTCCTGATGTGATGATTAGGGGAGACCCAAATAGAAATAACATTTACTCCACACTTTAAGTTTTAATCTGCACACGCTTGTGGTGTGATACTGAGGCTGTGAAGGCCAAACATTAGCTGTTTACATGTTGTTTAAAGATGCTGTCACCCGCTAAGCTTATGTAACGTCGGTTGCAGTTGAGTGAACGAGTACGGTGATTGGGTGGAATGCTACTGACAGGAGTAAACGGACGTACTTCGAGAAAAAAAAAAACTTGTCCCAGTGCGATTTTGTCCATTACGTATCACACTTGGATTGGCCTAGGGTTGAACCCGGTCCGCCGGCGTTAGAAGTCGGTGAATAACCGTTTGAGCATTAGAAATTTATTACTGTTTATTTGGACTGCAAATGGGTTTGTACCCGATGCCAGTAGTATTACAATAAGACACAACACACAAAATAACACATCACACTCAAAAAACACAGCACACAAAATTACAAAAACAATAAAGGACACATACTACACTCAATAAATACAGTTACAATACAAATACAATTACAATACAAATACAAATACTATACACATACAATTACAACACAAATACAATAAAAATACAATTACAATGCAAATACAATTATAAATACAATGCATATGCAAATACAATTACAACGACAATTAAGCTAAAGATTATAAATTAATATTAATAAAAATTAAGCATACTACACAGAAATTATGTTAGTCATCTAAGAACAGATTAAATTCCCTGATTGCTTGCTAAAATCCAATTCAGAATCGTTCCTGATATCCATAAACTTAAATATTGAAATATGCAAAACAGTAGTTTTGCTATTTTTTAGACTAATATTAACGTTGGTGCATTAAGGGTGGAAGCGTTTACTGTGTGTGCTTCGTGACAAAGTCTGATAGGAAGTGAAATGTGGATTGAAAATTTCGTAATGCAAATTTAGTATTGGATTAGCAGCAGGCATGTTTATCGGATCCCTACGGAATGTGCATTGAGCTTCTAATTGTACGTTACAAGTAAACAGGAGTGTATAGCTGTGATAACCGCCTGGTTTGAGTTACGGTTCTACTGTAAATATAATTTTATTTGAAATCTTTAAATATTCAGATATGAAATCATCCAGAAAATTCAGCGAACACACTATATGTAAATGGAATGCTGTAACATACGCAGGACATGGGCAATACGGCGATGAGCGGGCGGCATGGGGTCAAGGATACGTGTAGCAAAGTCAATGACCGAGGCTTGGGTTAGTACATGGGGGGACATATGGCGGTGCAGCAGGCGCGCGGACGCCACTGTCAGTGTTCTGTCACCGCAGTGACCCTCATAGCGAGATGCAAGCTTAGCAGCTCGAAATACAGGTGGTTGATTTTTTTTTAAGTGCCCAGCAGTAAATACTCTTTCAGGGTGAGATGGATCATGTAATTTTTTTAAATTTATTTTTTGTTTAAGAACGCCGTTATTTTTACACATTATGTAGCGTTGGATAATTGGATAACGGGTGAATAAAGAATCGGATAGACGTGAAAGTAACGTGATTTAAGTGACTATTCCAAAATGTAACTGGAGGAACCAATGAAAAAGCACGATACACCTCTCAGATTAGTCGTTCTGCAAGTCTATATTTTAGTGTGCGACTTACATGGACTTGTAAATCCGGGGTTCGAATCCAGGTAGACGCAAGAGTTTCTTTGTCTTTGCCAAAACGTTCACCCCCGGCTCTGGGGGCGCCCCACCTATCGTCATATTCAATGTGTTCCGGCGTACTTTACCGGAAGTAAGGTGTCTGGGGCGTGATGTTGACTACTCACCTCCATCTAAAACCGAGATGAAGAATAAGTGGAGCTATACCTCTGCTTCCCCTATACGCCGTCATGGCGTGGATAGAGACAACTTTAAGTTTTTTACCTTCTGAGTATGCAACACTGCAAAGTTGTGTCAAAAACATTAAAATATTTAGATTATTTTTTGTTAATTCGTGAATCATTCTGGGTATTTTTGAATAGATGGTAAGCCCACTTGATTATAATCCGTTCCATTTTTATTATGAAGGGCAGTCGGTATAGTGGCTAGGCCATGTGCTCTGTGATCACGGGATCGATTACCTGCCATAAAAAGATATTTATCTCTTCTCCGAAACGTCCAGACCGCCTCTGAAGCTCATCAAGCGTCCTTTTCAATAGGTACCGGGAGACCTTCCCCTTCGCGATAAATCTGCCGGGGCGTGAATTTAACCACTCACTTCCATGTAGTGCCGAAGTTATGAATATGTAGGGCTATACCTCCACTTCGCACTTAAAGTCCTCATGGCGTGCACGGGGGACATATTTACTTTTATCTTCAAGTAAAATTTTGCCTTGAATGGTAGAGAAAGAAATGCTTTCAGGCCTGCGATGGTATATATCCATTTGCAAGACTGAGAAAGAGAGGGAGTCACTAATAATGAGATCTCAAGGCGGTAGATTATAAGGGTAGGCTGCCATGGTGTTTGTCAATTTACACATCAGGTTGTTAATATTTGTAGCGAATGTCAGGTTGTGTGTGTTGAGGTGTGGGGGGCGTGCCTTGTGTTTAGGTCGTCTGCGTGTCTAATCGAAAAAGATGCTGAAGGTAGAATTTTGTTATACTAAGGTTATGTAAGCGAGAGAATAAGTTTCACACAACGGTGAGTATGAAGCTGCTGTTCAAGTCTGCGGCTTTCGGTGCAAGAAAGTTTCTTTTCTCTCTCCTCATCTAAGGCCTAATCTGTTCCTCTACGTTGCACACAGAGTTGAACCTTGTTAGCTTCTTCTCCCCCATCTTTCCCTATTGCCTCGTCAAGTGTAGGGGTGGCCATAAGTCGCGATCGAATGGTTTATAATGAAAGATTCGTTTGGAATTAAAAACACAAATCGATGATATTTGAAATGATGACGGTGCTTGTGCTGCCTCCATTAACCCTTTAAAGACGAAGCATATCTGTTTTATATAAGGACTCAGTGCGTACCGCGCTGTAAACGCTCTCCACTTCGGTTATAAAAACCAATCTCTTAATGTTTTATAAGACAAAAGTTGCTGTTTGTTCTGAGATCCGTACAAAACACATAAACGCAATGTGGACACCACGTAGAATTTTTTAATGTTAAACCTGGTCATGTGTAAAGTTACCGCTAGGTTTTAAAAGGTTAATGTATACGACGGAAGAGACAACTAGTGGTAGTTGGAGAGAATGAGCGGTGCGTCATGTGACACGCCCTATGAGGGTTTTCCCAGTTTTTACGGGAGATTTTTCTTTTATGACTACGTTACTGCGGGCGTGTTCTGGAACAATACGGACGCTATTCAATTGCGTTTTAGCATGTTGTGACATTGTTCGTGATGAATCCAATTCCATTCACCATCGTGACGCGTCTAGTGAGTGTTGATTCTTTCTTTCTCGGGAACCCAGAAGCTAGCAAAGAGACGCCCGTCGATGGATAGTGGGCTTGAATGTGTTATGATCTCTGCAATAGAAATTAGTTTTTTTTTTAAAGAAAGACGTCCGCTGTAACATTCGCGAAAAGAAAATCACGCGCCAGAGCCGGGAATCCCAGCCGCAACGTGTCACGTGACACCTTCTCTTGCTGTCACACGTCACCCCGGTCCCTGATACCAGTGGGGTCTAGTAAAGTGCCATAATCGCTCGTTTTTTTCAGGGCCGAAACTGTCCCAACTCATGACCATGTCTGTACTAGTTTTATATTACCCGGTAGTAGAGTTCAAACGCGGTAAGCGTACAGAGATGCAACCCACTAACTGGTAGAAACATCACGCAGAGGCCATTTTGATAATGACTGGGGCTGGTCATTTCTCCGGCTGTTCTATAACCAATAATACGACGGCGCAGAAACAGCAGAAATTGAATTATGTTTGCGTCTGTTCTGACGATAACTGGATGGCACTCCTAGCAATGAACTAACACAAAGCGATAAGGAAAGGTCAGGACTGGCCAGTACAAATCTGAATAATGACGATATTTAAAATTTAAATATGCATTGCCTGTGATGAGATTTCGCAGAATAAAGCACCAACTGTCAGCAATGTAAATAACTGATCGGGGAACACCCCCCCCCCCCCCCACACCCGCAACTCGATATACGAAGGCATCTGTGTGATCTGACCTGAAACACAGGGCCCGCCGATCCGCAGGATCTGCGGGGGCCAAATCTGCGCGTCTGCAACCTACAAATACTTAATTCATGTGTCTGTTTAACTAATATTTCGCATTGAACTCCTTAGATAGGACATATCGAAGCTGCAATTCACGGTCCACTAATCATGACGAATTTTCGTAAGAAAGAGATCGCCTTCAAAATAAGCACAGTCTTCATGTTAGTACTTTGTACCATCTTCTCCTGACGACTGCCTTTTAGGTCGAAATATGTAGCTAGCAATTGTAAAATCAGACATTGTTGTAATAATAAAAGTAGTTGCGTTGAGCTATATTGCAATAATTGTGCAATTCAGGTATTTTCATACGCGTTACGCAGCTTCCGATAATTTTCCGTTTGAAGTGTGCCTTTTCTCGAGGAGACAGGGGAGTGGAGAAGACTACATAACGAGGAACTTAATGACCTGTACTCATCACCAAATATTATTCGGGTAATAAAATAGAGAAGAATGAGATGGACGGGGCATGTAGCACGTATGGGGAAAAGAGAGGTGCATACAGAATTTTGGTGGGGAGACCTGAGGGAAGGCGACCACTTGGGACACCCAGGCGTAGATGGGAGGATAATATTAAAATGGATCTTCAAGACGTGGGATAGGGGCATGGACTGGATTGAGCTAGCTCAGGATAGGGAAAGGTGGGGGCTCTTGTGAATGAGGTAATGAAACTCCGGGTTCCATAAAATGCAGGGATTTCTTGGCTAGCTGAGAAACTGTCAGCTTCTCAAGAAGGCCTCTGCTCCATGGAGTCAGTCAGTCAGTCAGTTAGTTAGTTAGTTAGGTAGGTAGGTAGCTAGTTAGTTGGTTGGTTGGTTGGTTGGTTAGTTAGTTAGTTAGTTAGTTAGTTAGTTAGTTGGTTGGTTGGTTGGCTGGTTAGTTAGTTAGTTAGTTAGTTAGTTAGTTAGTTAGTTAGTTAGTTAGTTAGTTAGTTAGTTAGTTAGTTAGTTAGTTAGTTAGTTAGTTAGTTAGTTAGTTAGTTAGTTAGTGTGCCTCTTGCCCTTTACACGAAGTGTGACACGGAAACAGAGAGAGAAGAGCTGTGACTCAGATCAGTTTAACGGGAACGCCGAACGTCCCTCCGCTTTCCCACCTTTGTAGGACTGCTGAGCAGAAGGCAAAGGTAAAGTTAAGTTGCCGCAGCGCACGCTGTCAAGGTAGGAGGCACAGTGGGGACGTTATTAACCTGGGCACTAGATGGAGGTGAGAGGTCAGTTTTACGCCCCGGCTGCTCTGCCCCCGGGGAAAGTCACCCCTTTACCTTTTGAATAGGGGACTGCATGTGCACCAGAGACGGTCTGGGCGCATTGCGTGAGGAAACAGTATCTTGCGCCTCTGCCGGAAATCGGAAATCGAACCTCGGTTTGTCGGTTTTCGAGCGCGTAGTGTAGTCACTGTACTCACTGCGCCATTCCTGCTCGTTTGCCCACTTACGTCTATTCCAGTGATCGCTCCGAAACGTGTATGAAATGTGCGCTGTACGATACACCTTTAGGCCTACTTTGTGCGTCCCATTGACTTTTGTGCCAATTTTGCTCAGTTGCTGGTTTAAATATGCTTTCTCACAGAGACTCCAGCCCTATTTTTATTGCTTTACCGAAAATATATTGAAATAGCTAGTGAAGTGCGTACGTACTTAAAACGTATAGGCACCAGTGAACAAAATTGCCACTCCCAGTGGCCGCGCGGTTTAAGGATTGCCTCTGCGGCCGTTCGCTTGATGGGATTGTGGGTTCGAATCCCGCCAGCGGACATACATGCCTGTCTGTTGTGAGTGTTGTGTGTTGTCAGGTAGAAGTCTCTGCGTCGGGCTGATCACTCGTCCAGAGGGGTCCTACCGAATGTAGTGTGTCTGAGTGTGATCCTGAAGCCAAGAAATGAGGAGGCCTTGGCCCACTGGGGGCTGTTGTGCCATTGGAAAAAAAAGAAATTAAGAAAATTAGCTAGTGTTAGCTCGGTCACTGCAGCGGCTACGAGTTGTTTGATAAGGATTGTCTACCTGAAAGGGGACGAGCCACGTGCAGACCTGCTGTGGAGTCCATATAAACTTCTATAAGGGTAACTAAAGCGCATTACCCCTTACTAAAACGACAATAGGGGGCGGGATATTGTAGTCAGTATAGCGACTGGCTACGGGCTGAACAGTCCTGGGTTCGAAGTCCGGTGGAGGAAAGAAACTGCCTCTTTTTCATACCTCTCCGTACCGGCCCTGGGGCCCACTCAGCCACATGTAGAGTGGGCACCTGGGCTCTTTTTCTGGGCGTGGTGAAGGCCACTCATCCCTATTATAGCGCCGAGGTTAAGAATGAATGGAGTTATACTTCTTCTCCCTCTCTGTGCCGCATGGCATGTTAAGGTGTGGTGACCTTAAAAATGGTAAATGGGTTAATAAGTGACTCCTGATATCGGATTATTGTGGGGCGCTTTATCGTACAAAATTCAGCGTCAGTCTCCCCGGCATCTTGAAGGCATGCAGGGGGAGGGGAAGTAGACATCCACTGATTCTAAACCTCAGAAATAGGTGGAGGCAAGTGGTCAACATCACTCCCCGGCTCCTTTATTTCGGTACACATTGAATAGGAGGCTGGGTGAGCCCCACAGCCGGTCTGGACGTTTTGGAGAAGATATAAAGTCTCGTGCCTCTTCTGGGATTCGAACCACGGACTGTTCAGTCCGTAACGTAGTCACTATACTCGGCTGCCAGTAAGTTAAGTACTCGAACATATTTTACATATATATACATATATAGTCATAGTTTTGGTGGCACGTAATGCATCCTCACCCATTCTTCACGACATCCCTCGCCCCCCCCCCCCCCCCCCCGCGGGTCTAAGTTAAAGCCAGAGTTGTATGAATATTCTGCAGCCTCATGGTCTTGGCGAGTTTCGATACAACCGTATACTTCACGTTTTCCTTTCAGTCCACTTTTTTTTTTTTGTTTACAATTTTATCCTTATAAGAATCCTTAAGAAAGGAGAGAAACATTACTAGATGAGCGAAGTGTATGTCTGTCCCAATTTAAATGTTAGAAAACGACTTTCACGAACTCCGCTATGGATGTGGTGCCGTTACACGTTACCCCGGTCTTGTCGAGCCTTTAACTTCTAAAAATCTGTGATAATAACATGGCGGACGGACGAAAATATGAGGCCGAAGTGACGCTATAGCCACTATATGGTTCTCGGTCTACGCGTGCTAACATGCTCGTTCTTTTGGAAATGTGCAACTTTTGTTAAGGCGACAGCTGTTTTATACAGTGTGAAATAACATGTGGACTCCAGCGTATTTATCTGCCTTTCTTTTCAGTGGCCAAATGTAATGAATAAATTTTGAGCTAATGAAGTTTAAAGATGAAAAAATCCGTAAGTGATCAGAATAATATATTTTCCAGAAAGGTGATGATGATGATGATGATGATGATGATGATGGTGGTGGTGGTGGTGGTGGTGGTGGTGGTGGTGGTGGTGGTGGTGGTGGTGGTGGTGGTGGTGGTGGTGGTGGTGATATTATCATTATTAGATGCTGCGATTTCTGGAGACAGAAATGTGATCAAGAAAGAAACTGAGAAGACCTTGCAATAGAAACACAGCGCATGTGAAATCTAAAAACAAAAGTGATGCCCGTAACAATAGGGGAAACTGGAACCACCTCAAAATCATCCAGGAGATATGTGAGGTACATACCAGGAAACCACGACGTAAGGGAACTACAGAAAACTTCGGAAAGTGCTAATGAGAAAAGCACAAAAGATTTAACATGGGAAATAACATTACATGTATCATAAATTGTAAATACAGGATAGCTGTGAAATTATATACCCTAGAAACTTGGTTTGTTTCGGGTATATGATTGTAAATACCCTGCATAAATGTGAATAATAATAATAATAATAATAATAATAATAACCATTTCAAAATCCTTCTGAAAATACTTGAGCAGCGTACCAGGAAAGCACCAAGTCAAGGAACTACAGAAAACAGCTATATTGGGCACAGCACACATACTGCGGGAAGTGCTAATGTAGAAGCACAAAAGAGTTTAATATTGAAGACAGCGCTATATGCACCATTAACAGTACGCGTAGAATAGCTGCGACACTGTGTACCCTAGAAACATGGTTTGTTTCAGGTATATAAATATGAATACCCTGCATAAAAGAGATGATGATGATGATAATAATAAAATTACGGTGGTGATAACAGTAATTCAGTTCAATACAATTGAGTGTCTTCTTTATTTACATGCTGACTTAACAGCCTTCCTGACCGGTTTCAAAGACAACACAAGGACAAAAATGCTAATAACAAATTCAGGACAAGGGAAAAGCCAGGACAAATAGAAAAGAACAACGAAATACAATAATATTAGAAAGAGTTCATTCTTATACCATTCGGAATGAACGGAAATTTTAGCATGCGGATGGACGGACGGACGGATGACGAACATCACTTCACCATTTTGTGATAAGGTATCAACATATTGATCAAATCAAACGCAACCTTTTGTTTTGGTCTGTCTACACAACCGATTACCTCCCCCGTGCATTGTCACGTATAAACACCACAATAAGAATCCTGGTTTTTCTTCTCATCAGTGCGGTTTAGGAAAGTTAAAATAGCCCTTTTACAGAGATGTGTGACTTTTCGCTGTACGTAACTTCTTAGAACTTCAGAATAAGTGGACGGCAGTGACACACAATAGTATAAAGACCATGCTCTGTAAATTCTACGAGCTTAAAATCTCTATTTATGGTCACTCAAGGACCAGGACGTATTCTTTGAAGTCTAGCGAACCACTAGGGACGGCCATTAGCAGAAAAGTCCTGACAGATGTTCGATGATAAATCTTAAAAGTTTAGGACATGTCAGCACAGCTTATTGCTTCCGGCGCTTTCTCTCTGTTATTGTCCCAAGATTTCTAAACCGTGGCTATTTCAACCCTTTAAAGACGAAGCGTATCTGTTTTATATAAGGGCTCAGTGCGTACCGCGCTGTAAACACGCACCACTTCGGTTATAAAAACCTGTCTCTTAATGTTTTATAAGGCAAACGTTGCTGTTTGTTCTGAGATCCGTACAAAACACATAAACGCGATGTGGGCACCACGTAGAATTTTTTAATGTTAAACCTGGTCGTATGTAAAGTTACCGCTAGGCTTTAAAAGGTTAAGGAAATCAGTGACAGTGCAAGTATTTTTACTGTGCCTTTCCACGTCTTGCGCAACGCACCTAAGATTTCTGCGTATCTTAGGTTTGGTATCGGTAATAACTGATGTCTTGAAAACGGCAAGACATAATTCGCGTCATGATCCGTATCTCCTGCGAAATTTGTGGTTGTCACAAATTCGTATTCTGTGATAACCTTAAGGTTTGCGGCAGACGCTGGTGATGACGCGAACATAAGCGTCGAAAGGCGTCTATCATAACCAAAACAACTCTGATAAAGACAGTTCCATATGTTCTATAACAAGTTACTTCATATCTGCTTACGCCACAGCTACCCTTGGGGTGTTACGCGTATGAAAATTAACTCTGAAGTAATCCTCAAGCCGTTACCACTTTCTACGTCGCCTCTTGCAGGGTCATTTGCCTGAAACTGAGCCGCCACTGACAACACATGCTGAGCCGCCACTGACAATACATGCTGAGCCGCCACTGACAACACATGCTGACCCGCCACTGACAATACATGCTGGGCCTAGCCGGGGGCGTCGTGTTACGCGTAGAGGGGGGGATTGAACTCATTACCCTGTCTCCACTCTCTCCGGCGTTAACAGTCTGTATCCCACAGAATCAATCCAGGACCCGATGAAGCGAGGTCAGTAGTTGGCTCGTGCCCCCGTCCTTGCCGTTTGCTTCTCATTTATTCAGGAGTGAACCACCTTATGGCAGCGCTCTGCCGCCACAGAGACACACCGTCTTGAGCCAGAACTGTTTTCCCCGGAACATACCCTCTGTAATCTACCGAGTCTTCGAGCGGAAGTAGGTAGGATGTAATATTGTTTGGGTAATCAAATCGAGAAGAATGAGATGGTAGGGGCATGTAGCACGTAAAGGGGAAAAGAGAGATGCATACAGGATTTTGCTGGGGAGACCTGAGGGAAGGCGACCACTTGGGAGACCCAGGCGTAGATGGGAAGATAATATTAAAATGGATATTCAAGAAGTGGGATGGGAGAGCATGGACTGGATTGAGCTGGCGGGCTGTTGTGAATGTGGTAATGAACCTCCGGGTTCCATAAAATGCGGGGAATTTCTTGACTAGCTGAGAAACTCTTAGCTTCTCAAGAAGGCTTCTGCTCAATGGAGTCAGTTAGTTAGTTAGTTAGTTAGTTAGTTAGTTGGTTGGTTGGTTGGTTAGTTAGTTAGTTAGTTAGTTAGTTAGTTAGTTAGTTAGTTAGTTAGTTAGTTAGTTAGTTAGTTAGTTAGTTAGTTAGTTAGTAGGTAGGATATGGAGTTTCAGTTGTTAGATGCTGGGTTCCAACCTTACGACAGGATTCGTTAGTGAAACGCTGGACACAGTTTAGAGCCTAATTAATTACGAATACACAGAGCACGTTATTTCAGACTGAGTAGCAGTTCACTATCCAGGGGCGTACCCAAGGTGGGGGGGGGGGGGGGCCACGGCGCTGCAGACCTCCCAAATTGAAATTTAAAGAACTCATTTTATGTAGGCACGATGATATCAAACGTTGTACGTGGTTTACCTTTCAGCCAAAATCAGCCACTGAAATCGATTGATGACTACCATATTAGAATTTTGATAACATAAAATGAAAATTTAAGCCTCCTTAGATAAAATTAAAAAAATCCAGGACGACTAGACAATGTGATTTAAATCAGGTGAGTGAGTCATGGAGCATATGTTTATATTCGCATGTATATAAACGCAGTTGCGACCAGTGCCGTGTTGCAGCTGCACTTACGGTATAATTTCTGTAACGTAATTTTAAAAATGCAACATATATAGCATCGGGGCCAGCCTCCCCCTAGTGAAAAATTCTGGGCAAACAGTGTTATGTTAGTTATATTCTTCTTCTCCTCCTCCTCCTCCTCCTCCTCCTCCTCCTCCTTCTTCTTCTTCTCCTTCTCCTCCTCCTCCTTCTTCTTCTCCTTCTCATTCTTCTTCTTATTATTATTCTTCTTCTTCTCCTTCTTCTGCTCCTCCTCCTCCTCCTCCTCCTCCTCCTCCTTCTTCTTCTTTTTCTTCTTCTTCTTCTTCTTCTTCTTCTTCTTCTTCTTCTTCTTCTTCTTCAGGGCCCGTCAGCAGATGCCCCGGATGCACCTCAGCCTTAGGCTTATTGTGCAGCCCTAAACACTCCATTCAGCACAGGTTCAATAGCCCTGTGCCGCTTATAAAGACGCAAAGGTCCCTTACTGAAGCTGTGCTTATATCTTTTGGTTCAGCAGACGGCTTCCCAAAGACATTACGTTCCAGTTATTCTTATGACATGATTTTTATAACATAATTTAAAATGAAATATAAATTATGTATAGCATCAGGGCCAGCCACACTCCCGCGGCAGTGATAAATTCTGGGTGCGCACATTTTATTGTCTATCTTTAACCTTTTAAAGCCTAGCGGTAACTTTACATACAACCAGATTTAAAATTAAAAAATTCTACGTGGTGCCCACATTGCGTTTATGTGTTTTGTACGGATCTCAGAACAAACAGCAACTTTTGCCTTATAAAACATTAAGAGACTGGTTTTTATAACCGAAGTGGAGAGTGTTTACAGCGCGGTACGCACTGAGTATTTATATAAATGAGATACGCTTCGTCTTTAAAGGGTTAATATCACCTCCAAATGTTACTTGGAGAGGAATTACCACACCTTAGCTCATTACCACTTAACAAACACAAGTGGTCAGAAATTTACTAGGTGGGGAACGTTTGATTTTTTCCTGTCCTGGACTGTGCTTAAACTGTAACCTAATTAATAACACAAGAAAACTTTACAAAAGAGGGTTGCACAAATTTTAACAAAGTCTAGGCGTCGCCTTAAAAGTCTACGCGCCACAGGGGTGACATGAAGCAAGTTCTTGCCGAGGATCCACAAGTATTAGGGGCCACAGTAGAAAGTTTAGTCGCCACGGCGACCTGACGCCCGGGATTTGTGCGCACCGGACGTAGACGATTCAGCACAACATCAATATATGCGTCTATTAAATAAAACCATTACTATATTCCCGATATATTTCATCCTCAGGAGGAAAAAATTTTGTCAACATATTCTGCGAATACGTAAGTCAAAATATCGTGAATGTAATATTGATGGAATTAGCAGTTTGTTATGTGGCGTATGTTTTATGTTCGGATGTAATGTTGGCGCTTACTGCACACATTAAATATAATTTTTCAGCACTGAATTAACTCTCAACGACATTGCCAGGCCAAAGTATTCAATATATGGTAAGAACCAAATGCACATTATTATAAGCTACATATGAATGTAACACACGTAACTCCGACACGTTTCGGTACAAGCTTGCCATCTTCAGGGAACAAAGCGTGTCATGTTTTAAACCAACTGCCACTGACAAGCCACTATTTGCAAGGTTCCACAGTCTGTGGTAGGCTCCGTTTTTGATATCGTTTACGTAGAAAAGCTACTACTTTTACTGTTCTAAGAACTTAGGGTTAAAACGTGATTAAAATATTCCTTAAACAATGAATATGATTTATACAGGTTAAAATTGTTCTTGCAGGTGCTACTGGACACTTCTAGTTTGTGGCATTATACGTTCTGCTCTCTAGTGCGTATCTTAGTCCAAGGCGGATGGGGTCCCTGTGTTTATGCTGTGTCGTGTGTCGGAGCCAGCAGCTGTCTCCGACACACGACGCACCATAAACACACCTGGCACGCTGTGCTGCCTGATGATAACGCGCCTGTACCGAAACGTGTCGGAGCTACGTACTTAACATTCATATGTAACTAATAATGTGAGTTTAGTTGGTACAATAGATTGAATACACTGGTCTAAAAGATGCATGGAATAGACGACTTTAAAATAAGATATGCCAGACATTTAAACTCTTATTCTCTTCATTATAGCGCGGAAACTGCTGCTAGATTCCTTAGCAACAGTTGGGTTTTAAACCTGATGATTAATGTAACACTGCAAACAGCAAGACACCATTAAGATTCAAGTCTTTTGGGATGTTAACGCCATATCCCAAATTAGTAATCCTGAGAATGTAGTCGTTACTGTCCGTCAAATATTTACCAAACGACACGGTGTATCGTTCCACAAGAAATAGGATGTGGAACGTGAACTGGATTGATCTGGTTCAAGATAGAGACGAGTTGCGGGCTCTTAAGAACTCGGTACTAAACCATCGGGTTCCATAAAATATTGGGTATTATTTACTAGCTGAGAAACTGTCAGCTTCTCAAGGACTCTGCTTCATGAACTTAGTTTGTTATTTAGTTAGTCATAAATCTGCAGTTGCTTTGTATGTTTATATTTATTTCTCACACGTGCTAACACGTAAGAAAAATCAGACGGCACAAACACATTCAATAACAACAGAGATTTTAATTCAATTATCGTGTCACACCGAGCACAGGCAAATCTGAAGGTGACACGTGGAGCAGGTATCGTGGAGATCATTAAACATCACGTGTTTCTCGCACTGGAGTTGTTACGTTTGTCAATTTCAACTACATATTGTTTTAACCCTTTAAAGAGGAAGCCTATCTGTTTTATATAAGGACTCAGTGCGTACCGCGCTGTAAACACTCTCCACTTCGGTTATAAAAACCAATCTCTTAATGTTTTATAAGGCAAAAGTTGCTGTTTGTTCTGAGATCCGTACAAAACACATAAACGCAATGTGGGCACCACATAGAATTTTTTAATGTGAAAGCTGTTGGTACGTAAAGTTACCGCTAGGCTTTAAAAGGTTAATAGAGATTGGATTGAAGTCATTCTTACTCTTTTGGAAGGATAATTTAAAGGATTAGCCTGAAATGACAAGAAACGTTTGTCATGTCACAGTCCAGCAATGCCTCCCGTGAGTAGAACTGCCTGAACGGACCAAGGGATGTCGACACGCAAATTTCCGCTCTTAGTTATCCTGTTGGACGTTTGGTTGGCTCGAAGAGGTAACACAGTGAATGGGCGAACACTTCTGGTTTGTATTCGGAAAGTCCACAATTCAGACTTGTTGCTTATTTCTTCATTTAGAAATAGAAATTCTATGATACTTCATTATAACTGTCCCTGAGCCATTCCGTCAACGTCCTTCCTAGATATGAGTGATTTCAGGCTTCCGCCGTGGAGTAGAAGAATTTTTCATTTTTCTGGGATGTTACATGGCGTAGGGGTTTCTTTTCTTTTAGTGGTGAAGGGCCCCGCAGCAGACGCTACGGACGCACCGCAGCCTTGAGGCTTCTTGTACAACCCTGTGATGAAGATGAAGATGATTATTATTTTTTGTCCTTTTCCTAGTAATGGAGCAACGGTGGGGAATACCGAAGTACTCGGGAAAATACCTGTCCCAGTGCCACTTTGTCCACCACAAATCCCACATGGACTGACCCGGGGATCGAACCCGGGTCTCCGCGGTGGGAGGCTGGCGGCTAACCGCCTGAGCTATGACACAGCCATGGCGTAGGTTGGTAGTTGGTTAACGAAGCTTCGAGACGACTTATCTGTCCCACTTTAAAGTATTAACCCTTTAAAGACGAAGCGTACCTGTTTTCTATAAGGACTCAGTGCGTACCGCGCTGTAAACACTCTCAACTTCGGTTAACCCTTTACAGATGAAGCGTATCTGTTTTATATAAGGACTCAGTGCGTACCGCGCTGTAAACACTCTCAACTTCGGTTAACCCTTTAAAGATGAGGCGTATCTGTTTTATATAAGGACTCAGTGCGTACCGCGCTGTAAACACTCTCCACTTCGGTTATAAAAACCAGTCTCTTAATGTTTTATAAGGCAAAAGTTGCTGTTTGTTCTGAGATCCGTACAAAACACATAAACGCAATGTGGGCACCACGTAGAATTTTTTAATGTTAAGCCTGGTGTTACGTAAAGTTACCGCTAGGCTTTAAAAGGTTAAACAGTACAAGAAGACCCTTAAAGATTGGATCCATTGGCTGTCCCGAAACATTGGTACAGCCTACCAGCATATGCGGCGTAACATAGCAGAAGAGCGAAGACATCGTAACAAATTATCACACTGCTCGATGTTACACCGCCTAGCCTATATAACTGATAAAAGTCGTTAAATAAACTAAAATAATAAGCAATAAGGTACGAGAGGTAAAGAAGGAACAGCGTTCTTCACGAAAACGGGTGTGACGGCCATATTCGAACCAGGTACCTCTAGTGAATAATGCTGGTTATACGAATGCGTGCACATAGGATCAGGCTCTTGGCTGACATTTGACTGCTGTGGAGGCAGGAGCGTGTTGCCATGGCAACAGCACTAGCTATATCGACTGAATATCCATGCAAGAACGGCGTACAAACAACTATAAACTGGAAATGTTTAAAGTTAACCTTTCGTTACTTAACGTGGCGCTCCGCATCTGCACGCAGTTGCTACACATAGCAGCTGCAACCCACGGTTAACCTTAACTGCTCCCGTCCCACGCTCTGGCCTTACCACGGCAATTCAGCAGTGAAATTTGTGGTTGTGTTACAAAACGGGATAGCGTAGTCGGTACAGGGACTAGCTGCGAGCAGGGTAGTCTGGGGTTGGAATCACGGCAGGGGTCAAATTTTTTCTCTTCTCAAAAAACGTCCAGACCGACTCTAGGTCCCACCCAGCCCCTTGTTCAGTAGGTACCGCTGTTCTTTCCCGAGGGTAAAGCGGCCGGGCGTGAACTTAACTACTGACCTCCATCTAGTGCCGACGTTAACAATGAGCGGAGTATACCTCTAACTGACTAACTAACTAACTAACTAACTAACTAACTAACTAACTAACTAACTAACTAACTAACTAACTAACTAACTAACTAACCAACCAACCAACTAACTAACTAACTAACTAACTAACCAACCAACCAACTAACTAACTAACCAACCAACTAACTAACTAACTAACTAACCAACCAACCAACTAACTAACTAACTAACCAACCAACCAACTAACTAACCAACCAACCAACTAACCAACCAACTAACTAACTAACCAACTAACTAACTAACCAACTAACTAACCAACTAACTAACTAACTAACTAACTAACTAACTAACTAACTCCGTGGAGCAGAGGTCTTCTTGAGAAGCTAACAGTTTCTCAGCTAGTCAAGAAATTCGCCGCATTTTTATGGAACCCGGATGTTCATTACTGCATTTACAACAGCCAGCCACCTGTCCCTATCCTGGGTCAGCTCAATCCAGTCCATGCCCCATCCCACTTCTTGAAGATTCATTTTAATATTTTCCTCCCATCTACGCCTGGGTCTCTCAAGTGGTCTCCTTCCCTCAGGTCTCCCCACCAAACTCCATGTATATGCCTTAACGGCGTGCACAGGGACAACTTTGTTCTTTTTTAGCAAGCAGAAAGTGAACTTGTCGCCATGAAGGTCATGAAGGCCTATAGGGGGGAGTGGGGCTGACGTCACACTCATTCTCAACGTCGGCACGAGGTGGAGTTGAGAGTTCAGGTTTACTCTCCGGCCGCTTTACGCCCCAGGAAAGAGTCACGATGCCCACTGCATATGAGGTTTTGGAGGGGGGGGGGGGATCCCAGAGCCGGTATAGACGTTTCGAAGAAGAAAGAACCTATTATTCCTGAAGGGATGGAACGCTGGATGTTCCAGCCCGTAGCCTAGTTACTATATAGACTGTGCTACCCTGGATGCTTCATAACTAAATTATACGTAATCAGTTTTAAGACAATGGGCACCAGGGGCTTGTTGGAAGTCTTTCGTTATAGAAAGTTTTATTATGCATATAAAATTAAAACAAGACAAAATCTTAACAATAAACTTGCATTCTGGAGATGACGAGCTCAAATTCCTGCCGGGACATAGGCTAACTGATCGCAGTGGCCGCGCGGTCTAAGGCATAGGTCTGCGGCCGAGCGCTTGCTGGGATCGTGGGTTCGAATCCCACCGGGGGCATGGATGTTTGTCTCTTGTACAGTGTTTGTGTTGTCAGGTAGAGGTCTCTGCGACGGGCCGATCCCTCGTCCGGAGGAGTCCTACCGACTATGGTGTGTGTCTGAATGTGATCAAGTAGAAATAAACAATTTACTGTGAGTAGGTAGAAGAGGGAAGCACTACGAAAAGAAAAGAAATGACATAGTCTAACGTGAATACGGTTTTGCATGATTTTCGACAGCCCCTCCAATCAAATGCCAGTGCATAGCCCCAGGTAAGCAGAGACTAATTCATTCGTAAGGCTTTTCGATTAATTCTTTATCAGTCATCCTACTACAGCTAAATACCGCTGGCGTGCAGAACACTACAGAACGTTCGAAGTGATCCTGGATGTACATGAACACTAATCCAAACCAGAACAGCTCCCGGTTGTGGGTTCCTAAACAACGCACATTTTGAGAAGTTAACCCACTTGTTGACGAATTATATATATCTGTACCCGGAGCACCAATAACGAATGCCTGGAATCAAGAGTCCGAAATAAAATCACCCCTCTGCGTGGATATAGCTGATCGTCTGACGAGTGTGCAGCGCCCATAAACAGAACGAAATGGTTCTTTACATCCATCCTCATTCCTACATGGAAGGAAGGAAGGAAGGAAGGAAGGAAGGATGGCCATTCGGAACGGTAAGAAAGACGGGATAAGAAGCGTTTACATTGATTTCGAAGGTCACCTTTTGTGAAGAAACGACGAATTTAATAAGTTTATATGTAGGACGACTGGAGGTTAGGTACAGTACAAAAGGCACACAACGTTATAGAGACTGCGGAAAGAAAACGTTTTGGCTTTCAGTAGGCGAGGCATTAAACACTACTTCGACTGAAGTGCAGCGAATATTTACAATGTTCGAAATCAATTTGCTGTGTAGTGCTGCATGTACTGTGTTAATGAACAGTAACGGCACTTTCTTTGGGTGGAAGAGACCAGTAATTCATAAACTGTGCACATTATGTATGTGAACCTGCAAACGGGCTTACCAAGCAGATTTTCCAGACTGGTAACTCTTGCATCGTGTAGGCTATGGGGGAGGTTCTCAGTTTGAAACTCGGCCATGAAACCGGCTGTCTTGGGGTCCTTCCTGCTTTCCTTATTCCCTCCAGGCAAATTTCAGGATAGAAGGCCTACCTTAACCTTTTAAAGCCTAGCGGTAACTTTACATGCGACCAGGTTTAACATTAAAAAATTCTACGTTGTGCCCATATTGCGTTTTTGTGTTTTGTACGGATCTCAGAACAAACAGCAACTTTTGCCTTATAAAACATTAAGAGATTGGTTTTTATAACCGAAGTGGAGAGTGTTTTCAGCGCGGGACGCACTGAGTCCTTATATAAAACAGATATGTTTCGTGTTTAAAGGGTTAATTAAGCCATGACCACGTCCTTCTATATAGTTCCGTATTCATTATTCACTATCATTCATTCCTTTGAAGCTGCACGGCTCTAGTCGGTGATAGTGTCATTAAATAAGCTACAATTAAATAAATAACTACAGTTAACCATTTTTGGTTGAATGTGGATCATGTGTGATATATATGTTTAAATGCTTACGTCATTTGTATTTATTCATTCATATATTCTTTATGTATTTAGATAGTATATATGCGATATAGTTAGCTTTAAATTTAACCTAACATTTTATTTCCCTATTTCTTCTCTTGCTAATAACCAATGCCACGACATGGCATTAGCAAGTTCTGCTTCGCGAAGGCGAGCCTTGTTTGGTCAGTGACTGAACGTCCTCTGTTCACTCCAGCCTGTTCAGAAGCAGCTGATTCGGCCACCGCCGTGTTCTTGCTTTCAGAACTGGCAGAAGTTTCACTCGCACATGTAAAAGAATATTTCTTAGTCTGAGAGTTCTCGCGAGTCTGCCGCCGCTCTCAGAGCACGCACTGCGAGCCAGCTTGCCAGATATCACTCTAACGTCTAAACATCGTTGCTAGACACTCTCGACAGCACTCGCGACAGTTTACTGTCACGTGCATACGCTGCCTAAGCCAGAGCCATGTGTTTTATGCATCGTGGCAAACATGTTTGTAACACTGCTCACAGCCTGAGAGAGGGCAGCTTGCTTGGGAATCCACTAGCTGCGCTAGTGTTCTGTGCTAAAGTGTTGTCACGATAAATTTAGATTATTATAATTTTTTTTTTTTTACAAGTAACTTACGCGAGCCGCAACGATGACGTACGCGAACCGCGTTGTGGATACCCCTGACATAAACTGTCGCGGTCATGTGAGAGGTGTTGGCCTCCAGGTGGGAAGATTGACATGAGACTAATACGCCCCAATTTTACGATACTATCGTGGTAGGAAATGTCACAAAGAGACACGAACTATGGTTCCTGAAATAATTCGGTTCACCTGCTTTAATGTCCTTCAACAGGTAAGGTGTGGCTAGAAAAAAAAAGAACTTACTAATGACTTATACCATTTGTTTATCTCTGTGTGCTATTTCCCATACTACAAATTCTGATGTGTCAGATATAACCCCAAAGTGCGCACTAGCCACACTTGTGAAGGTGCTGTTCCCTGACTGGGTTTTCCGTTTCTTTTAAAGGTAATAGAACTTGAGGTATTGAGTCTGTCTATGTAACAAATAGGCGTACATAGACACAACGCTGTCTTTTCTAGCAGACACGTGCACAAAATTCAGTGCAACAAATTGCTGAATGTTCCAGAACTAGAAACGTTTTAATATAAAAGACGGCGGTTTTCAAAGCCATATATTTGAGGTGCTTTTGTATAGTACAAGCGCGAAAAGCACATATGGCTTTCATGACCCTCCGTCTGTCCGCGGTTTTCAGCACGTATCCCACTGCGCGGATTTATGTGAAACTTTATATTGGGTATTTTTATGAAAATCTGTCGAGGGGTTAAAAATTTTCCTTAAAATCTGGGGAGACAAATGAAGACTTAAATATGTTTTATTGTTGTTGGCGACATCCAGTCACCAGAAAAGCCTTGTCTTCGAGTGAAATGGTATTACGCTGTGACAATAGCCGAGGAAGTATAAACATTAAGCGAACGCACCACATTCTTACGTTGTATGTATATTGCCTGTCTTGGTTCTGCACCGGTACTTGTCAGAGGAATACCAATTATATAGTAAGGTTTCGGGGGGTTATTACTCAAATAATACGCCGTGAAAAGTACAAATTACAATCCTTCTCCCTGTTGAATATTAATGTTAGGCTTTCTTCGCGAGTAATCGCTGTTTCGACGCGTCTCTGCCATCTTGCGACGGCAACACTCTCTCCTGCTCGCTGGCGTTAATTATGAGCCAAAGCATAAAACGGGAATTAACCTCTTCTGAGAAGCTGTCAACAGCAAACCTTGTGTTGTGGCGTAGAAGCTTGTTAATAAGGGTGCAAAGATGTCTTGCTGTGTTCATATACAATACTTCACAGATCTCTGTATAAATATTTTGCTATGTCACCATATCCTACACATAGGTTATCTATCTACAATTCTTCTACAGTTTAGTGGGAACATTTAAAAAAATTAATAAATTCGCAGCCAGATATGTCTTTGTGGTTGATTCAGTGTATGTCTCACCTCATGTAACGTCAAATTCTAGTGAAATTTTTTCTAATTTTTTATTTTTCAACAAATATTTATAATGTGTTGCTTGTTGGTTACGACATCTTGTAGTCTGGTACGTGGCTTAAAACGTGTGGTAGAGAGTGGGTCTCGCTAACATTGGTACTCACCTGCCATACTGCACGGTATTATGAACCAGAGAAGCCTGCGTGTGACGGATATTCCTTAACGTGTTTTAATCTGCATGTGGCGGATATTCCTTAAAGTTTTTTATGTAATCTATATTCCGTGCAATAGACTGATTACTCCTTTCGTAGTCCTTTCCTATTCTACCTACCTGTTCACAGCAGGTGTAGACGGTTTTTGATTTTTCACTTGATGACCCTCAAGCACACACCACATTCGGTAGGAGTCCTCTGGACGAGGGATCGGCCCTTCGCAGAGACCTCTACCTGACAACACAAACACTGTACAAGACAAACATCCATGCCTCCGGTGGAATTCGAAACAACGATCCCAGCCATCGCTCTGCCGCAAACCTAAGCCTTAGACCACGCGGGCAATAGATTGATTCTAACTAAATCCATGGAGCAGAAACCTTCTTGAGAAGCTGACAGCTTCTCAGCTAGTCAAGAAATTCCCCGCCTTTTACAGCACCCGGAAGTTTATTACCGCTTTTACAAGAGCCCACCACAATAGACTGATTCTACAATATTTATTTCAAAAAATGATAAATCAATAATAAATAATCATTAGGCACTTATGTCCCCCTACATGTTTTGATCTCTGCAATGTCATCATCAGGGAGTTATATACAAATGTATACAAGTACAATAAATCTGTCAAAATGTGCACTTACAGTTAAATACAGCAATGCCAATTAAATATCTGTTAACTGACTTATATTTTGAATATTTTATCAATTTTAATTGACAGTTTTGGGACTTAATATAGATGCTTAGATGCCCTGACTAATACTTGATTATCGAAAAGATTTAATTATTGAAGTAACTTTATTCTGGGTTAGTTTAATAAATTCCCTGACGAATGCCCAGTACTTTGGCTAAAAAATGTAATATTGTTCATTGCTCAGTTCTGTTACAAAACGTTGCATAATGTACTGAGGGAAATCTTGAATTTAAGTTGTTTCAAAAGAACGAGGAATTAAACTTAATGCTAAAAAAGGGACCTGTAGAAATGAATAAATATACATGCAATATTCTACGGTAGTGGTTCAAAAACTTTGGGAATATGAGTCTCCCTTCTTAACCTAAAATTTTTTTAGAGCCCCTAATGACTTGCATTTGTACACTTGGGTTCACTAATTTTTAAGGAACAAAATGCTTTAGTTGTAGAAACCATGTGACTGAATCCACATTTTGCTACTGACACAAATTATAATAACAGAGGATAACAAAAAACCCAGCGGCTGGATTGTGAAAAAACTTTTTTTGCGAATTTATGAAAATTTTTGGAACCTCTTTAAAACAGCGGCCTCCTGTGGTTCAAGGCCCACAAATTAGGAACCACTGAGCTAGGTGATGCGAGGTTTCACTGCGGTGGATTTGATATTGCTCAAATTTGGGTTAGAACACGGTGTGGACTGGTAGGCAGACGTCAAAGCTTCTAAGGAAATTTTGCTTCATTCAGCAGAATTTAAGTGAATCAAAGCAGTGGGATTCATCGTCTGTCTTAGCCTACACATTTTGTCTTCTATGGCACACTTTTTGGGTTCGTGACCAAATTTTCTTTCCCTCTGTTCGAGGTCGAAATTGTGGGACACCTAGCATCACAACGCTATCAAACGCGTCTGTTGACGGACAGTGACGCATAGTAACTTGTTTTTAAGCCTTATGGTTGGCCAGCGAAGGGACAGATGTATTACACTTCTTGACCGAACGACCAGTTTTTCTGTAAATGCTTTCCTACTTCCTCGGAAGAGGTGAATACGAGTTGGGGTGGCCTGCAATCATTCAGTTCTAAGAAATTTTGAGACTAAGTCTCCGCTTTTCTAGAGTGTTACGTGGGATAGGTCGGTAACAATCTACCACGTCGCACTTTGTAACATCCCAGAACAGCGAGGCCTCATCTACACCGCGGCGGAAGCCTGAAATCTCGCCAAATTAAAGATACCAGCCGATTACAAAACGGTGGAAGCCAACAAAAGATTCTCACTGGAAAACTGTTACTGATTTAGTCTCTGAATTCTAATTTGGAAGAGCTGAAACGTAGGTTTTAAAAAACTTCGTCGATTTAGCGTAGCGAGCTAAAAACTCTTAAAAACAAATGTGGCAGTGTCCTCTCTGCTCGCGCCTCGCGTCTTCTGAGTAATGCTACTTACAAGAAGCAAGAAAATAGACGAAAATAGAGAAACGGAATATAATATAGTGTGATGTCCTTATTATGTCTCAGGGGAAACAACCTGGAGCGTAAGGCACAGGCCTGTCCCGCTAAAATAGGCCGTACCGCGTGTATTGTTACTGATTTTACTGCATTGGCATAACTTGTGTGTATTTCGTCGAATGTAATGTAAAAAGACAGGTGCGTACAGGATTTTGGTGGGGAGATCTGAGGGAAGGCGACCACTTCGGAGACCCAGACGTAGATAGGAGGATAATATTAAAATGGGTCTTCAAGAAATGGGATGGGGGGCATGGACTAGATTGAGATGGCTCAGGATAGGGACAGGTGGCGGGTTCTTATGAATGGAGTAATGAACCTCCGGATTCCATAAAATACGGGAATTTCTTGACTAGCTGAGAAACTGTTAGCTTCTCAAGAAGACTTCTGCTCCATGGAGTTAGTTAGTAATCATGAAGCATGACTGAACTGACACGCCGACCAACCTTCAGTGTATCCTTCAGCAGTTATTTACACGTTTGTTCATGTCTTCGTCAAACATAAATTCTTTTACACAGTATTCCAGATTAATTAATTTTCGCAGTAGTTTCCAGAATTTCTGAGACGCTTCTGGGAACTTAAAATTACTCGTCATAAAATTCTTTTTAAAAGGCGGCCTTGTACTTCGCGACTTGTGCTTTGACAAACGACCAGGTAATTTAATTGAGCTCCGTATCATGATGGAACGGTAGAATTCGCAGTTCTCTACGAATATGCATTTGACGCATCTGATAAACACGGATGCTTTTTGAAGCAACGGTTTATACATTTTTTATAATCCGTGATTTGAGGCTTTCGCCGCGATGCTGATGAGATCTGCGCTCTTCTGGGATATTACGCAGCGTCGAATGGTAATTTTTGCCGACGTTTAGGGACAACCCCCCTAGAAAGGGTCAAGAATTCTTTGACTTCTTAGCCCTTGAAGATGGGACCGATACGTTTTCCCGAAACGTCTATAAAGGTTTACCATTCGACGCTCCGTGGTATCCCAGAAGGGCGCAGATCTCAAATTTTTGTATCTTTTAACAGTTCTGACTTTGCCTAAGAAATAATGGCGAGAAATGACATTGTATTGGTGACATTGCATTATCAAGTATGACAGATCTTTCGTAGGAGGAAGGGGGGGGGTTCGGAAACAGATTTTTCTTCATACAGTCCTTAATTATTTCTGTTAATCGAGTCGTGATAGTCGCCATGTTTTCAGGCGGCCTTCTACCTCACTAGAATAGTCACTACAAACCCCATCTCTTCGCCCGCTTGTACAGTAATATCACTTTCGCCTTGTGAAAGTGGAACACAGCGGCCTTCATTTGATTCAGCTATTAATTAGTTGCTTGTTATATGAATCGGTAGAGTATATAATTCATCGACGTAAATTATCGATCGATTCTTGTCCCTGTAACCAGAGGCAATGTATCTTCTCTTATATCAGTTTTGCCAATGATAACCTTAATTTTTTTTGAGTTTATCACCCCGTTGTGTTACAAAATAAAAGACTAAAGAGCTATCAACGTAACTATATTGTCTATAGCATTTACTTCTGCAACATGTTTCGAGCACAAAGGGTCATCTTCAGGGTAAAATACTTTAAAAAGTTATAAACCTGTTATATATAATTGCATTATAGTCATTAACTCAAATGTCAGTTATTACAATGACAGCAGTATGTATTTACAAATTGTAATAATTGGCATTTCAATTAATAACCATAATGCAGTTGCATATAATCGTTTTATAACTCCATGGAGCAGAGTCCTTCTTGAGAAGTTAACAGGTCCTCAGCTAGTCAAGAAATTCCCCGCATTTTATGGAACACGAAATTCATTACCGCATTCACAACAGCCTCCACCTCTCCCAATCCTGAGCCACCCCAATCCACTCCATGCCCCATCCTACTTCTTGAAGAACAATTTTAATATTATCCTCCTATCTACACCTGGGACTCCCAAGTGGTCTCCTTCCTTGAGGTGTCCCTACAAAAATCCTGCATGCACCTCTCCTTTCCCCCATACGTGCTACATGCCCCGCCTATCTCATTCTTCTGGATTTGATCACCCGGACTATATTTAATGATGAGTACAGGTCATTAAGTTCCTCGTTATGTAGTCTTCTCCACTCGCCTGTCACCTCGTCCCTCTTAGGCCCAAATATCCTCCTCAGCACCCTATTCTCGAACACCCTCAGTCTTTGTTTCTCCCTCAGTGTGAGAGACCACGTTTCACACCCATACAAAACAGCGGGTAAAATTATAGTTCTTTATACCCTAATCTTTGTACTTTTGGAAAGCAACCTGGAACACAAAAGATTCTGCACCGAATGATAGCAAGCATGCCGATAATCCTGTTATAAGTTTTTTAAAGTATTTTAGTCTAAAGATCACCCATGGTGGTTGAAACATGTTGCAGAAATAAATACTGTAGATATTATAGTTTTGTTGACGTCTCTTTATTTTTTGAATTGATACCCATCCGGCTGTTCGTCGTTACTCTCCACACAGAACCTAAAGATTTCAAAATATATGTAAAATTCTTTTCACCTCTTTAACAAACATTGCACTATATAAGTCACTTTTTTTCGGCGGTTGACGGACTTTTTTTTTCTGTGAAGCACAAATCATGGAAAACTCGAAGACCGAAAATGTCGACAGGCTTCTGAATGAGCAATCTGTGACTTAGCTTCTCATATTTTCCGTTCCGTTCTACCGACCTACATCGCTCTTCATGCAACAGCAGTAAGTAGTGACTCAGAGTGAGTGATACTTCCTTGCCGAAATGGCGTCATGTGTCGATGTTTGCAACTGTGATAATAACGCTTCGTTATCTAACACACCGCCCTGCCCCTTGCCATGTATCACGCTCACAGATTCGTGTCGGCTACCTTAACCAATTTGGTTATCTAAGTTACTAGAAAAGTGGGAATAATGGAATGCAAATTAGCAAAATCTTCCGTATCGTATTTCTAGCGAAATCTGCCGCATGTTTTATGCTGCATTGAAAAGTTCATTTATAGCCTTACTGAAGCCGTGTTTTGTTTCGTTTCGTAGCCCTTACCTCTTCTACTTACTCACAGTAAGTGTCGAGGTTGTTTATTTTTACTTGATCACACTCACACACCACAGTCGGTAGGACTCCCCTGGACGAGGGATCGGCCCGTCACAGAGAGCTCTACCTGGCAACACACACACTGTACAAGAGACAAACATCCATGCCCCCGTTGGGATTCGAACCCACGATCCCAGCAAGCGCCTGGTCGCAGACCTACGCCTTAGACCGCGCGACTACTGTGATCGGCGCCATGTTTTGCTTTAAGTCAATATGTTCTAAGCCGGAAAGGCCTTATAAATTCTTAGGGAAATGTCGCATATCGAATATGACTAAAGGCCATTAAAGAGTGTACGGGATGTGTTTAAACGTCATATGTAAAGAAGGGGGTACTATTATTGGTTAATACACGTGCACGTCTGAAAATCAGCAATGCCCGACAACTTTTAGAGAAAGCCTGCAGTGTAAAATTGTAACCGTGTTTGCTCAGCGGTTCAGATACCCATACTAGATTACAGTATCACCTCCACGTAAGGCGTTATGTCAGTTCTTTTTAAAATAACCATGAAAAGTCCACATCCCAAGAAATTTATGGTTTTATAAGTATACATGCCAATATATTCGTAACTCAGAAATGACAGATGTTTTGTGCATTACCCATCATCTGAAGCTAGAAAAACCAGAAAATTTTCGGAGAATGGATCTATCTACTTCTTCAGGTGGAAAGGGCACAAACATAAATTAACTCCTGTAAAACCTGTACAGAGGGCCTCTAAAAGTAGCATGTATTGCATCTCCCCTTCCTATTTGATGACGAAGACAGCTGCATTCTCCGAAACGTCGAATTCTTTAGCCTGACTGTGTTATTTAATGATTAGGTCCGTTGCTCAGATTACGTAGCGTCGGCCGTGGCCTCAGAAAATGGACGATATCAGACATATCAGTTGCGTCTTATTAGAGCACACCATCATCAGAATCGTCTAAATACTCATCACTTGCGAATTTTGATATTTCCGCAGGGTACAGCTGAGGACTTCTTTCTGGGATGTGGTTCAGCCTTATTGCCCACAGTAACAGAATCCGCGCATGTTCTTAACTTCATACTTATAAGGCACTTACAGCAGAATGACCTTGAACAATAGCTGTGCCATGGCTCAGGTGGTTAGTCGCCGCCCTCTCATCGCGGGGGGCCGGGTTCGATCCCGGGTCAGTCCATGTGGGATTTATGGTGGACAAAGTGACACTGGGACAGGTTTTTTCCCCTAGCACTTCGGTTTTCCCATGTCAATTTCATTCCAATGGTGCTCCATTACATGGAAAAACTGAAAAAATGAATCATCTCAATCACACGGTTTCACAGTAAGCCTCAAGGCTACGGTGCGTCCGTAGCCTCTGCTGCGGGGCCCTTCAGCACACACAAAAAAAACCTTGAACAATCCGCGCTAGGTTAAGCCCCGTATAAACCTACACAGATGGGCAATAAACTTATGATGTTAATTCGGTATATGCCTGTGCATCTTACATTAAAATTATTATTTTAATTTGGCGTTTAAGTTACAATCATTTCTGGGTATTACGCGTGGTTATTTAACGCAAATTGACCATAACGCAATGTTGATGAACAGGTGAACGGTGTTTTAGCGACGCGAACTTTCGCATACGCGTGTTGGCTGTTACGCGATTTCAGCGACCGGTATGAAGGTATCAGTTTGGATGATGTGCCACATTTGTTCTGATCTGATGCTATTTTTATTACGCGATTTTATAGAACGCGACGCTACGTGTCACAAGAACGCAACTATCGCGTTATAGCAGAAATGAATTTTCTACTTCAAGTTTTTACCATAAAGGCTAAAGAGATGTTTAATTGTAAATATATAATAACGTCCGTACGTATAAGTAATTAATTAATAGAGTTAACGAACCAGAATCTGTAATTTAGTTAGTACGTTACACAAATATAGTATAAACCCATAATGGTACAGCCTCAGTCCTGCGGCCGCTCGCTTGCTGGGATTGCGGGTTCGAATCCCCCAGGGGACATGGATGTCTGTCTCTTGTGGGTGTTGTGTGTTGTCAGGTAGAGGTCTCTGCATCGGGCTGATCACTCGTCCAGAGGAATCCTACCGAATGTGGTGTGTGTGTATGTGATAGTGAAGTCTTAATAACGAGGAGACCCTGGCCCACTAGGGGTTGTTGCACCATGCAAAAATGTTACAGCCTGGTGAAAGGTCTCAGCACTTCGCTGTAAAATTGTAATATCGCATTATACAACAAATTTTGTGGACAGACAAAGTAAGATATTGACAGTAGTTTCTTTACATAAGTAAAGATTCTCTGTGAACCACAAATATAAATATAGAAAACTGTAAACAAGAGGGCGCATAACATCTGTTTTGTTACTATTTGGCAGATTACAGCACCCTACATTATATTTCAATATTTGACCTATGCAGATTTGCTTGTTATAATCGGCTCTGTCCATGCCTACATTTGTCTTTCTGAATGTGGCGATTAATGAGGCTCTAGCAGCACTGAATACATCGGCAGCTGTAGCGTGTACTGTATAATGACTCAACATATTACATACCGGCGCTTTTCGCCTCTCACCATTCCAGATCATAGCAGAGAGAGAAATAGAGAGAGAAAGAGAGAGAGAGAAAGTCGGTGGATCAATGCAACTCATCCCTTCATACCTCGTCGTCCGCCCCTCAAACCCCCTTTAAACATGAAAATTAAATGAACCAATCTGTTTGTACAAATCTAGTGTGGTGATATTTAGAGTGGGCTGTAGTAACGACCCAAGCAGTAATTATGTAATTAGGTGGTATTACTCAGTAGAATGTTCAGTCGGGTGATATCAAGGATCGGTGGTCCTTACGTATCCACCGACACCTTAAAGAACGCAGTTTTAATTTAAGCATGTGTCAAGAGTCGAATGTTTGAGACCCGAAAATCTGTGCCCATTTTAACCTTTTAAAGCCTAGCGGTAACTTTACGTACCACCAGGTTTAACATTAAAAAATTCTACGTGGTGCCCACATTGCGTTTATGTGTTTTGTA
This sequence comes from Coptotermes formosanus, assembly GCA_013340265.1. Classification (NCBI taxonomy): domain Eukaryota; kingdom Metazoa; phylum Arthropoda; class Insecta; order Blattodea; family Rhinotermitidae; genus Coptotermes; species Coptotermes formosanus. The sequence continues at coordinate 508,554 of BLKM01000605.1, forward strand.
CGGATCTCAGAACAAACAGCAACTTTTGCCTTATAAAACATTAAGAGATTGGTTTTTATAACCGAAGTGGAGAGTGTTTACAGGGCGGTACGCACTGAGTGCTTATATAAAACAGATACGCTTCGTCTTTAAAGGGTTAAGGTCCTTGTTTTTATGGAATGTAGAGCGGTGTAGGTTGAAAGACGGGATTATTTTATTAAAGTATCGTTTCGTTTCGCAGTGCTTCCCTCTTCTACCTACCTGTTCACAGCAGGTGTAGAGGGTTTCGATTTTTCACTTGATCACACTCAAACACACAACACAGTCGGTAGGACGCCCCTGGAAGAGGGATCGGCCCGCAGCAGAGACCTCTACCTGACAACATAAACACTGTACAAGACAAACATCCATGCCCCCGGTGGGATTCGAACCCACGATCCCAACAAGCGCTCGGTCGCAGACCTACGCCTTAGACCGCGCGGCCACTGGCACGGGCATATTAAAGTATTAAGAATATTAATATATTTTTAGTTTTTCAGGTACGTAACACAGATCATCTCAATTAGACGTCATATTCTGCAAGCAAATATCCACGTACCAAAGTGATGCTACTTAAAGCAACAAAATATTACATACAGACTGCCTCCCTCCGCACCCCCCCCCCCTCAAGGAAATCGCCTACGCTTTCCCTCGTTTCATCTTTTAAACATAAACCTTATGAATATTATTATACTTTCAATATTCTTCCTCAGTCACTTTTAGGCTTTATATGGCATAAAACTTTATAGACTTCATAAAATGCATATTTTTCAGGCTGCCTATCTATTTTATGTATTTCAAGTAATAACATCTTTCTAACGTTCGAGAGCCCAAATCTGTCATGCGGATGTAAACTTTCATTTTTATTTTTGAGATTAGCTTGATACTGTCTATATATATATATATGAGCCGAAACACGTACCTTGTTTTGTTTAAATAATATGATTTTTGTTTAGACTGAGTTTACACGATATAAGCGTACTTCTGGTTAGACGGGATACATTGTCCCGAAGAATTGGTAACCAACTACCAACCTAGCCTCGAAACATCCCAGAACAGCGAAGACCTCAACTACAGCCGCGGCCAAAACCTGAAATCTAGCAGTGCTTGATTTTGTTATGTCTTTTAGACGGTTAGCTCAACACAAGATGTGTGGGATTTGTGGAGGATAAATTTGCACATAGGCAGGTTTTTTTTTCGGGTTTCTGTAAGTCATCGCTTCTCTGATGCAGCACACTGATCAGGGTAAAATAACACGTTTGAGGTTACAATATTAAGGAAATCATTCCCAGTGGCTTCCTTGCCACTCTAAATATGTTGGGAACATCAAGTTCCGCTATCAGATTTGAGCTGGTTCTCTCATACCTGAGTTTATTTACCACGCAGTTCATTTATTCAACTGCTGATACGAGATTTGAGATTCTCACGATACTGTTTATGAAGATTCAAGACTTACAAGCTCTTACGTGGTGTCGAGTGTTAAAGAGATACCTGCGTTTTGGTAGAGTGTACTGCATTCACATTCAGCACGCAACAGTCCAAGAACAGTAGACTGCTAGACCCTAAACAAAGACACATCATGGTTTTCCTGAATCGTCTGTAACTCCAGCAGTCAACATGGCTTAACATACCAGAAGACGCGATTATTCAAATACTGGTGATATTTAATGAGGTGAAGGTAAAATGCAAAGTTCAGAGATGAAGTAGCTCTACTCTTTCTTTAACCTCGGCACTAGATGGGGGTGGGTGGTTAACGCCACGCCCCGGCCGCTTTACCCTCAGGTATGATGTGGTCCCCATTGTACAGGAGGGTGCGTGGGACCCAGGGCCGCTATGGACGGCTGCGGAAAATCTCGCCCCCACCGGGATTCGATCCCCGGACCATCCAGCCCGTAGCGAGTTGCTATACCGACTACGCTATGCTGGATCACTTATTTAATCTTTTAAAGCCTAGCGGTAACTTTACGTACCACCAGGTTTAACATTAAAAAATTCCACGTGGTGCCCACATTGCGTTTATGTGTTTTGTACGGATCTCAGAACAAACAGCAACTTTTGCCTTATAAAACATTAAGAGACTGGTTTTTATAACCGAAGTGGAGAGTGTTTACAGCGCGGTACGCACTGAGTCCTTATATAAAACAGACAGGCTTCGTCTTTAAAGGGTTAATGAGGAAGATTGTGACGAACCCGCATTTCGAACTACCTAGGATTTTTTCAGTGAGGGCGCGTTTGTACCGCTAAGCACGCCCCTTCAGTAACACGCGTTTAGTGATGACGTGGGTATAGAAAGGAGCCGGGATAGCACAGTCAATATAGTGACTAGGCTACTCACTGGACTATCCTGGGTTCGATTTCGGGCGGGTCTCTGCGGCCCAACCAACCTCCTATTCATTACGTAACGGTGGCTTTTCCTAGGGGACAAAGCGGCCGAGGCGTCATGCTAACCACTCACCTCCATCTAATGCTGAGGTTAAGAATGAATGGAGTTATACTTCTACTCCTCCTACACGCCTTCATGACTTAGACAGGGAAAAATTTACTTTTATGTTTGTAGGTATAGACAAGTTTATAAAACACGGGGACTCATGATCCGTCTTCCATGCACTTTTCCATGCCTGGCTGTACTTTCTCTTAACAACATGTTTATATGAGCCGTCCTTGGGGGCTCCCCGTAGCAAAGCCTTTCTGAACATCTCACCGAGTGGCGCTTGTAAGAGGATTGTGGCAAGAAGGGGGAAGGGGAGAACGCTGCAGGTTCTAAGCAATTTACAACACACAAGTCTGTGTATATCAGAGTAACAAAGTGTACGTTTGCGGGAAATTAAAAAGGTGTCGCTACCAGCTACCCTACCTGCATGTCAAACATTTCTTCACAGTGCACACTACAAAGTTGTTAAGAGTGATATAATATGTTGTTTTTAAGATATCTTATCTTCACTTGGATGGCTTTCTCGTCCTCAATATCAAATCAAAATTTTGGATCAAAACAAACATAAATGAAACTGGAAGGTAATCATCTGTTATAAAGAGTGTACCTCCGAAGGTGGTAACCGCTCATAGAATCTGCATTAAAAGTATGTACTTTGCCGGTATATTATAAGTTAATGAAGTTTACACATTTTATTTTTAACATGTACTTTGCCGGCATATTATAAATTAACCCTTTAAAGACGAAGCATATCTGTTTTATATAAGTACTCAGTGCGTACCGCGCTGTAAACACTCTCCACTTCGGTTATAAAAACCAATCTCTTAATGTTTTATAAGGCAAAAGTTGCTGTTTGTTCTGAGATCCGTACAAAACACATAAACGCAATGTGGGCACCACGTAGAATTTTTTAATGTTAAACCCGGTGGTATGTAAAGTTACTGCTAGGCTTTAAACGGTTAATTTATATTAAACGGATGTTACGTATTACCTCATGTATCCCTGAAACATACTTGGTACCTGGTGAACATATTATTAAAACCTACCTGAATTCTTCGTCTAGAAATTTCTCATACTTCACCAGAGAATTTCTTCAAAGTCGTCCTCTCTGCATGTTTTTTTTTTACAAACGTTACACTCGAAACGTCTCCACGAATAATAGTCAGATGCCGTCTGATCAGGCGCGAGAACTTATACCCTGCATCTTTCTGAACTTATTGTATAAGAAGAGAAGATGGGTCTGATTATTCTTGTCCCACTGGCAGCACACCATAGACCAAGTGTAATGTCATGTAACAGCAACTCTATTATTAGTCTGGGATCATTTACCGAAGAGTATTTCTCATTTTGAGAATTTACTTTACCGTTTAAGTAATGTCACGTGTAAAATAGATTAGCGATGGATCGACTTCACCATTAAAACATTACTTCATAAAACCCGTTACAAAAGTATACCCTCGTCACAAAGGTTTTAATAAGGTGTATGTTCCGGATTCATAACATCAACTAATATCTTGACCAGATGCGTAAAAGGGTATGTTGAAACGCGGCTTTAGGCTGTTCCAGTGAAATTAATTACGTAGTCAGTTATCTGTTTATATCGCATGTATGTTGAATGATAATAAAGGGTGATAGTTCTATGAAAGGCTTGTTATATTTTATTAGGCAGTAGGCAATTGTACCACAAATCGCACACGTACTGAACATCGATCTGTGAATGTTTGCGAAACAATAACCATCGTAGGCGCATAAAACGAAGTGAAAACACCAGCGTTTCAACTCAAGGGTCATATTACCAATGCTAACTAACTAACTAACTAACTAACTAACTAACTAACTAACTAACTAACTCCATGGAGCAGAGGCCTTCTTGAGAAGCTAACAGTTTCTCAGCTAATCAAGAAATTCTCCGCATTTTATGGAACCCGGGAGTTCGTTACCGCATTCACAAGAGCCCGCCACCTGTCCCTGTCCTGAGCCAGCTCAATCCGGTCCATGCCACCCATCCCACGTCTTGAAGATCCATTTAATATTATCCTCTCATCTACGCCTGGTTCTCCCAAGTGGTCGCCTTCCCTCAGGTCTCCCCACCAAAATCCTGTATGCACAAATAACATATAACAAAACGTCTAAGGAGTATCCACACATTAATACTGGAGTTATTATAAAACACGAGTAACTCACTTTTGTAAGATCGGAAATTCACAGTGCCTTTGCAGAAGAGGATAGACGTGTGGTTCAGCACATCATAAGTAATGCCTACCATTGTTAATCATGTTTATTTATATTTAAAACCACAGCACTAAAAACTTTTCTGTACTCCATAATTTTATCCATATTTTGTATATTTATTTCAGTAAATTTTCATGAAGAGTATTGTAAAAGGATGAGATCTGAATCCTACATGCAAGGTTAAGTCTCACTTGACGGCTTTTGATAAAGAACGGTCGGACGATGGCTTGTTAACAAAGCCGAAACTAGTAACTTGGAAAAGTTGTACATGCGTTGTGTAAGACTCTGTTTTTAACATAACATTTGAATAAAACGCAAATGGAATGAATCACCTCAAGACTGTATAAAAGGTTTGCTTACATATGTTGGTTTCAGTGTCATTTCGCAAATCTTTTTCTTTGCATGATCGATGAAATTGCTAATTAAATTGAGAGGACAAAATAGTTTACCCTATATTAAAACTTTCATATTTGCAGGTTTTTGAGGATCTCTGGGGAATATGAGAGGAAAATTAAAGATAAACTTAATCGTTTTAATCATATTATAAAAGAATGACAACTGAGAATTAATGTAGGCAAGTCCTCGACTACGAAGAATTGATATAACATGGACATAAAAGTTAGAATTACATTTACAGAGCCGGGTAAATGTAATTATTTAGAAAGTAAAACATTTATAAGGAAAATTGATGGGTAGATCAATAAAGAAACACAAAGTGTTCTGACTGCTTTAAAACTGTAAACACAGTACTTTGGAACAGAAAAGTTTCAAAGCGATACAAAAGGAAAATATACTGCGTTTAGTGCCGAAGCATGGATCGGTGCAAGCAAAGAAAAACCAAATTCCAGATAACTGCTGCGTAGTTTGTGAAGAGTGCTGAAGACAAAACATAAACTGTTAACTGCATGTCGAAGTTCTGCTGGTAAAGTTGAAAACGGTCTGTTCTGAATGCTTTCATTCAGATCACCTTAACCTTTTAAAGCCTAGCGGTAACTTTACGTACCACCAGGTTTAACATTAAAAAATTCTACGTGGTGCCCACATTGCGTTTATGTGTTTTGTACGGATCTCAGAACAAACAGCAACTTTTGCCTTATAAAACATTAAGAGACTGGTTTTTATAACCGAAGTGGAGAGTGTTTACAGCGCGGTACGCACTGAGTCCTTATATAAAACAGATACGCTTCGTCTTTAAAGGGTTAAGTATGAGGGCTCTTATTATGTTCTATATCCTTTAAAATGCCGAACGAGTAAAACTCACAAGGATTCAGAACTGACGAACGATGGGGAAACAATACCATAGTCATTATTCTGTCACCAATTATTGTCCGTGAACAACGCACAGAATTTAATTAAAATCGCATTGTTATAGCACAAATGGTATTAGTATGTGTATAACATATTAGTGTGAATTTGTTTTTTCAGAAAAAATTGTATCCAATAATCCTAGTTACACCATAACACAGCACACCGCTTCTGTAACACAGCGTAACTGCACTTCGGTTATTAAAATTGTCCCTAAGTATGTTTCGTCTTCAAAGAAGGTCTTTCACGTAATCTAAACATTTATACCCTTAGACGTTTCACGTAACTGTGCGTCCCATACCACTGTCAAATGGGGCGGTCAGTGTGCGTTTTTCTTGGCAACCATATTTTTTTTCAGTTTTATGAAACTATGGTCACAACAAATTTCATATTTGTAAAAAATCAGTTACCACACCAAATATCAGAAACGTACATCGAGATGGGTAGTTTCTTTCCAACTCAGAATTTCGCACGGTAGAAGATAGATAAACGTGAATGTTAAGTAGTTCCTAGTTGAATTATGTTATACCAATTTTCGTGAAAATCTGTGACCTGATTCAAGACTATTTAATAAGGAATCGAAAGAAACCGTGTCGTAAATTTGGTACAGTAGCGTTTAAAAGAAAATTAAATTACAGAATTTTCGCCGACTCAGATACGCACTCTGGCAACACACTTATAAGTGCTATCTTAATTATTAATTGGCACGGGAAGTGTCATATGAATGTTAATAAATATCAAATAGCTCCAGCCATTGATACCCAGTCACAGGAGAGTATACTGTAATATAGAACCCTTTGAAATGCATATGTTTGTTGTCTGCTTTGTAGGGATAAAAATATTGGAACATTGGCTCTTCTGTTACCGGAAATGCATTTACCTCTGAAATCGGATAACAGTATTTTGCGCTGAACAGTTATACAAAAACTACAGCCACTGAAGCTTAAGTCTATTATCACCTCTTGCAGCCATGGTTTTACACTCGAAGCTTTAAACGAGTGGAATTCCACTAAACACACATTTGTTCTTTGTTTTCGTTAAAAATGAAATATTATTGTCTTAAAGAGATATCAGAGTTCAGTTCACGCATGCGTGTCTCTATTTTTTTTTTATCAGCTGCTGCTGTTGCAGCCGTGTTTGTACGTACCGAGACTAGTGGCGACGCGGCACGGGGGCAGCGGTGAATTAACGGACACGAAACAAGCGAGCCGCAAGACAGTGCTCGGCTGTCATCTGTTCCGTGAGGATGTTGTGCTTTACTTCCGGAAATCCGCGTTCCAACCATATTCAAATTCCGCCAAGTTTGTCGCCATTATGTTCTGAAAATTTTGTGTTTTAGTAAGCGTCATTGAACATGCCTGTGTGATCGGTGACGGTGTTTTATTTATAAGTAATGAGTTATAACAGTTTGTGTATATTAATTTGGAATTACAGCGTAGGTACGATAGTTTGGGCTCTTTTTTTTGTGACCACTTCCTCGAGGGAATAATTAAACAAAAACTGCAGTATGTGTACTTACGTTTTTATTTCAGACAGCCACAGTGTTCTTCATTTGCGTGTTGACAATCCTTTTATGAATGTGTAAAGCATAAGACATCGTAAATCCATTATCTTGGCCAGTTTGTTGACATACAATCAGTACAACGGATTGTATCCTGCGTACATGTAGGTCGATATGTGTGAGACGGTAACGTGCTGATTTCTTATAACTGGTTAATGTTATTAGATAGCAAACCAGGAGCAGGTAACACATACCTTGTTCTAATTTTTGTTTTTGTGTTGTGAAGTGACCACGGGAGGTGTGATTCGGTGTATGTGTGTTTGTGTCTCTTTGTGTATTCGGGTTTCAACAGAAGTGTCATACTACAGTTTCTGTGTATAGAGCGGAAGTTACTACAGGACAGTGAAACACCAAGCATACTGATTAGATGTCAAACTCGTGAGAACATATCAAGTGTTAATACAGGGAAGGAGATCTGCAGAACCTTAATCAGTGTTATTATCAGTGATGGGTTCTAATGTGTCCTGAATGATCGCCAATCAACAATGTCGATGGTTGAAGAAGACCATAAACATTCAGTATATACACCAGTGCCGTGTGCTTTTGAAGAAGAGTTCGTAGACTTCGAATCAGCTGCACAGTACTCCATTTCGTCGTGTGCCACAGATGAGTGGGCCATATCCGTATTGGATGATGAAGCTTTGGGCATCGGGAGTGGGGCAGACAACAGCAGCAGTGGTGGGAGTAAATGCGCTGCATCGACAACAGGTAGGGACGTCTGCCATTATTATGATAGCACTGTTTGCTTTTTACGGTTGATAAACGACAGCACGTTCTGCATGTTAGAGTGGGGATACAATTAATCTACTTGTGCCCTGCGTCGATAATGGCTTCTTATGTGTCAAGTGTCTTTTAATATACTGTAGAACTACACGCAACATAGATTTTGCTCCTGCCTTCAGGTGACTGGATGTTGTTGGATTGAAACGATAAGTCATTTAAGTAGTTCGGTTATTAGTGACAACTGTTGCAATAGACCTTGGCAGCTTAGACCTTCAGGAGCTCTCTTTATTGGTAGGCATTTATAAGTATAATATTCGAAGAATTTTATGTACTGTTTTGATAGTTGGTACTAACTAACTGACACCATGGAGCATAGGCCTTCTTGAGAAGCTAACAGTTTTTCAGCTAGTCAAGAAATTCCCCGCATTTTATGGAACCCGGAGGTTCATTACCGCATTCACAAGAGCCCACCACCTGTCCCTAACCAAAGTATCGGTCCAGGTCCGAGGATCTGTAGGCTGTTTCGTAACATCATAATCTTTTACGGTGAGGAGTTGTTAGCACCTCGCCCAACACCCAAGCTGGAGGACCACCCCTTGCCCGCTGTCCGCGACTGCTTATTCAATGTATTCGCAGCTACCCTCCATAACTGGAGGCGTTCCTCCATCCGCAACCATGCCGTGGTGACAGCGACCCATTTAACACCGTTTGATAGTTGGTACTAATATCAAAGTAGAAGTGGACAACCTTTAGTCATTTGAAGAAAGAAGGAACGTCGGTATCCTATACTTCCCTAGGTGGGGTGTAACTTGGACGGTGGAGACCGTCAAATGCAACACCTGTGTAATGAAAGACACCGGTGATTTCCGCACTGTTCAGAGATTCCGTAAAAGAAACAATCTTCTGTATTACGTATTTTACGTCAACAGAATTGTCAATTAAGTAGTATTATGTCGCCAAGAGAAACAGTAAGTTGCTTTAATTTTGCGATACTCTGAACTCACGCTGTCGCGAGTAAACTTTGTATATGAAACCCCGCGCAGAATACACTTGAAAAAGATAACCGAAGACTGTACTCAAATTAGGTTCGCAAACCAGTAACAGTAAATTTTGCATCGGAGAATTTCAGATCGACGGCGCTGTGCTTGAGTGTGTTTGATCAGATTTCCCTTTGACTTCAGATTAACATGAACGTTTTCCGAAATGGTTAGATCAAACCAACAAATGCACACTAATGTTAATATTTTTATCTTTCACCCCAACGTATGTTTCAGTAACAAATTACCATCTTCAGGGGGTGTCAAAGGTCACAAGCTTTGTTGCATCCAGTCGCAATATGGTTTCACTTTTATAGACCTTATCATGTCAAAGTCACGTACACTATGCTATACCTAAAGTTTTTACCGATAAAATTATATAATGTGCAGGATATAATCACATATGACACAACATCCCTTGACCACGCCACTCGCATAAGTACAGGACGAGATCTTATATATCAACATACGCTTGTAAACATAGCCGCCCAAACTCGAGTATATCCCGATAAGGTTTTAATTTCAGCATTTTATTCTTCAGTGTTTTATAAATAATTTTTATACACAATTATATCCTGTACGTTATGTCACTTTATCTGTAATAATTTGAGGTATAGCGTAGTGTACATGACTTTGACATGACAAGAACTTTAAAAGTGAAATCAAGTTGTAACTGGATGCCACAAATCTTGTCACTTTTGATACGCTCTGAAGATGGTAATTTATAACTGAAACGTATGTAGGAGTGTGACAAATGGGCCGTGCCATGGCTCAGGCGGTTAGCCGCCGGCCTCCCACCGCGGAGGCCCGGGTTCGATCCCGGGTCAGTCCATGTGGGATTTGTGGTGGACAAAGTGGTACTGGGACAGGTTTTTCTCCGAGTACTTCGGTTTTTCCCTGTCGATTTCATTCCACCGATGCTCCATTACAAGGAAAGAGACAAAAGGGGTGACAAATAAAAAATATATTTATGATTAGTGTGCATTTGTTGGTTTGATCTAAACATATAAAAATATGCACGGTGTGCAAAATATAAAATTTGCCTTACGCAATGTTTAATTTCTACCATATGCGTTTTATTGGTTTGGGGATCCTTTATCTTGTATAAAAATCAAAACGGCCCCACAGCAAAAGCTACTGGGAAACAAAACTCCCTGCACGGAATGTAATGCTTCAGTGAGACTACAGTTGACCTGACACTGGATGGTATGACAAGGATATTCTCGTTGCCACCACCTGACCTGGATGAATAATTGACGCACACACCACTCCAGTTTTGACGCCCCTATCGAGGATATTCCGCAGGAGGGAGCGCGTTACGCCGGTATGCATATACAGGGTACTTATTTTATCTCACAAATATCGTTTGTCATAATTATTAACGACAAAGTATTTGAACAAATAAAATAATTTTGACTACTTTGAATATAGTGTGTTGCATATACATAATAATGAATAAGCTACAAGTGGGCCGGTATAGCGGCCCTGGGGCTCACCCAGCCTTCTGTACAATGTGTGTCGGGTCTCTTTCCCGGGGGTAAAGCGGCCGGGGTGTGGCGTTGACCACCCACCCCCCAAAAAAAGCCGAGGTTAAAGAAAGAGTAGAGCTATACCTCTGCTCTTCCTCGTGGGCCTCTGTGGCCTGTTGTAGGATGAACTTTACAAAAACATTAATCACCAACAAATGCACAAAGAGAGTTTTATCATCAATCGTAACACACTCCTACATGTTTCGACCCTGCTGGGTCATCTTCAGGGAGAACTTTTCTTGTTATCGTTACATTAAGGTTGCACTTTATAGTTGAGTGAGAATGTGCTGTTGACTGTGTACTGCGTTGTTTTCGGAGGCGTGAACTCGTGCAGGCCGGGACCGGGGAGAATTCACACAGTACACAGTCAACAGCACATTCTCACTGAACTATAAAGTGCAACTTAGTGTAACGATAACAAAAAAGTTCTCCCTGAAGATGACCCAGCAGGGTCGAAACATGTAGGAGTGTGTTACGATTGATGATAAAACTCTCTTTGTGCATTTGTTGGTGATTAGTGTTTTTGTATAATACAGTGCACGGACGTGGAACACATTAAATTTGATGAACTTTACTTCTGTAAGGTCTTACGAAGTACAAAGTTTTGACCATATGCAGTATGTGGAACAAATCGCCACACATTTAAAACGAGTAAGTGCTGAAAATACTGTACTTACTACATTGTTATACTTTGCTTAGGTTTTACGTACATTTATAATGTATTTATCGACGTAAAAGAAGGAGACCTCCATCCTACAATATACAGAGTTCTCCATTTTTACTATTCTTGCAGATGGCATGATGATGGCTCATTTTCAGAGCCGAAACTGGTCGCCAGAATAACGTGTGCAAAATAACTTGTTGTGTGTGATTGATAGTGAAATAAACGTATATTCGTGATCTGATACACCAAGGGGGATGTCCTGTATCAATAATTGAAAATGCAGAGTTTTAATGAAGTCGGTGTGGGTTATTGATACAGTTAGGCACAACATTCATTAACCCTTTAAAGACGAAGCGTATCTGTTTTATATAAGGACTCAGTGCGCACCGCGCTGTAAACACTCTCCACTTCGGTTATAAAAACCAGTCTCTTAATGTTTTATGAGGCAAAAGTTGCTGTTTGTTCTGAGATCCGTACAAAACACATAAACGCAATGTGGGCACCACGTAGAATTTTTTTAATGTTAAACCTGGTTGTATGTAAAGTTACCGCTAGGCTTTAAAAGGTTAAGAATGAATGATACGCGATGCCGGAAGTCACTGTATGAATATATTCCAACCTGCAGAAGAAACGTAAGTCGATCAAGGAAAAGATGGCGAAGCCAGCAACCCCTGAAGACGCAATAAGCCTGGATGGCTTATATCCTGTTGCTGCTGCTACTGCTGCTGCTGCTGCTGCGGATGATGTTGAAATATCTTTTGTGGTTTCCCGCTGCTATGTCGCTGTGCGTGTGGGCGGTCGGATGGGTGGACTACGTTAATATGATAAGGGATCTGACAGGAAATGGCGCACGATGTTTGTCAGATAGATCACATACGCCTATATAGCCCATCTGTTCACCATTACGAACCTTTTATGCTCCAACAGACACTACTCAGCCTTGCCAGATACCAGACCCGACTTACGAGCGGTTGTGTTACTGGAGTTTGTCCTCCACGGACGAACTGTAGCTTACTATAGGAGATACACTGCTGGTGAAATGCAGTGTTAGTACCTCCTGTAAGTCTCATCTCTCACACTTGGTGTGTATCTGCTAAACCAGATGCTGGATATAATGGTGTTTAGGTTAATCTGTCAGCACAGTGTGCAGACGTTAAATTTACTAACTAAACCCTATTTAGAGTGCTGCATGCTACCGGGTGTTTATAATAAAGCTTCGTAAACTGCATTAAACCAAAAAGTGCACTGTGTCAAGGGAAAGCCCCTAAAATGCTATGTTATATTAAAGCTCCAGCATATTTTGGCCCTTGCATTTGTTCGCACTCCTCTTTGCCATTGGTGTGACATCGTGAAAATTACCCTTTAACGGCCGGAGCATGTCGGAGCTTTAGTATAATATGTATTATTGGCGGCTTTCCCTAGATGCAGTGTCTTTGTTGATTTAACCTTTTAAAGCTTAGCGGTAACTTTACATACCGCCAGGTTTAACATTAAAAAATTCTACGTGGTGCCCACATTGCGTTTATGTGTTTTGTACGGATCTCAGAACAAACAGCAACTTTTGCCTTATAAAACATTAAGAGACTGGTTTTTATAACCGAAGTGGAGAGTGTTTACAGCGCGGTAGGCACTGAGTCCTTATATAACACAGATAAGCTTCGTCTTTAAAAGGTTAATTCAAAGTCGAAGGTTGAATATTAATTCTTAAATACGCACAAAATATTGAAAAGCAAAGTGCAGTATTTACACATAATGAACTGTAACGCGTAGGGATGTGGATCGAAAAGTGCGGGATTTCCCCTAGCCCTGCTTAATTTAAATGGCTTAGCCCTTGGAAGACTGAACTTAATCTAAATTATTTTAAAAAATTTATTTCGCACTGTGCAGTAAACACACTTGATTCCGTTACAAAAACCAATCGTTTCATTTTATACAGGGAAATGATCTCAATGTTTTGTGGGAATCATATGAACACATAAATACTTGCTGTGGGTACAGTGTGGGGGTTTTTTTTAGGCGCGTTCTCAACATTGCGAAAAGCAGCGTTTCCTTTCATCATGTCCGTCCGTCTGCCCGCCCGCATGGAACAGCTCGCCTCCACTTGGACGGATTTTCAAGAAACTTGATATTTAAGTATTTTCCGAAAATCTGTCGAGAAAATTCAAGTTCCGTTAAAATCTGACAAGCATAACGGGCACTTTACATGAAGACCTGCGTACATTTATGATAATATCTCTCTGAATTCTTCTTAGAATGAGAAATGTATCAGACGAAAGTTGTGGAGAAAATCACAATACATATTTTATATTCAAAAACTCTTTTCCGAAAATCGTGCCGTTTGTGATATAATGTAGAAAAAATATTGTAGAGCCAGACAGGCCACAGATGACAATATAATACGGCGCATGCACTTTGCATGCTAGGTAACTAAGGCTACAGACACACTCTCGATATACATAATACTCTTTGCTTTTCCACAACAGTGGTTACGCGAACGTGCCTCAATACTACGTTTATATGTACATTGCTTTTCTTGTTAGATTTAAAATTTTTAACTTGACCAACCCCATCATATTGTGACAAAAAAGCAATTTCGTTGTCGGTTCAAGGACACTACCTTTATAATATTTTCGCCCGTGAATTTGGCCACATGTGGATGGCCGTGTTGAAATCTCAACCCTTACGTTGGGCAGTAACGTATTAACTGTATGTACCCTGGAACATGAAGATATACGGCTCCTACAGGCGGGGAGGAGGAGAACTTGGATGACCTTGACAGGACAGATGTGTTGCTGCGTACATTAACCGTGCTGTTTACACAATCGGTTGCGAACACGGCATAACCAGTCCTAATATGTTAAATTGTTGACCCTAAGCATTTGTAAACCAAGAGCATTTATTTCTGTGATTCACACAAAACCTAATTTTCAACTGTTCAATATCCGTAGATAAAATACGAAATTCACAATAAACTGGCAGCATTATTTGAGGTAAAATGAGATACAGTTCTGTGTATACGAAATACATTTGAATAGCGATTTGTGGTAGAGTGGGTCATTTAATGATGCTGTTTCAACTGCACGGTTGAATAGTGCGTGAATCCACGAGGAAAAGAATTCAGGCAATATCCTGTTATCCGCGTCCTGGTTATATGTGTGTAGTTTGTAGGCTTGGATGAGAATTGTGATGTCATTTGGCATTACTAATGGACATGGCAACACAGAGGGAGCGGGTGACAGAAACACTGTATCCCTCTCTGCCTGCGTCATTGTGTTAGCTTTGCATTAGCCGTTGTGTTATTAGATCAGTTCGCCCCCAGACATGCGATTTAAAAAGTGCAGGTTTTCGTGATAACAGATTATAAATTGCATTTGAATAGCTTCATTGGCCCTTTAGAACGTGGTGGTTACTTTATTTACCGTCAGGTTTAGAGTTCAAAAATGCTGCATTCTGCCAGCATAATGTATTTATGTGTTTTGTATAGATCTCAGAATAGACAGCGATTATTACCCTGTACAGCATTAGCTGATTTTTTTTGTAACGGAGACGGAGTGTGTTTACTGCGCGGTACGAACTGAAACTTTAAATGTAATCCAAGTGAGTCTCAGTCTTTAACGTGTTAAACGTCTTCATTTATAAGCATGTCAGACCGATTGGTATAAATGGGACGTTGAAGACTGTTTAACGTTTAGCTGTCTGGATGTTTGTTGTTCTAATTTCCAATAAAATAACATGCTTGGTAGTAAAAAAGCTGAAGTTGTCCTTGTACACGCTATGAAGGCATATGGGAGGTAGAGGTATAGCTCCACTTATTCTTAACCTCGGCACTAGATGGAGGTGAATGAACTTCATGCCCCTGCCACTTTACCCCCGAGAAATACCCCAGGTACCGATTGGATAGGAGGCTGGGTGGATCCCACAGCTCCTCTGGACGTTTTGGAGAAGAGATAAATTGCTTGGCCCTGTCGGGATATCGAACCACGAATCGTCCAGTCCGTAGCCTAGTCACTATAACGATTCCGCTAATCCTGGTAATACTGACTTCTAGAAAAAGTGGTAGAAAATGTGATTTTATTTTACCTAATGCTGGAAGTGTATTTCGCCTGTGTAATGAGAAAAGTGTGCCGATCCCAGCGGCCGCGCAGTCTAAGGCGTGGGTCTGCGGCCGAGCGCTTGCTGGGATCGTGGGTTCGAATCCCACCGGGGGCATGGATGTTTGTCTCTTGTACAGTGTTTGTGTTGTCAGGTATAGAAGGCTCTGCGTCGGGCTGATCACTCGTCCAGAGGATCCCTAACGAATATGGTGTGTCTGGCTGTGATCGTGAAGCCTCAATAATGAGGAGGCCCTGGCCCACTAGGGGCTGTTGCGCCATGGGGGGAAAAAAATGAGGAAAGTGTAATCATAAACACGGGACAGCGAAGTCGTACTTCGGGTTTAGTGGTAGTAAGATATCGCTTTTCTTCTCCGGCCCCGAGTGTAAAGTTGTCGGTGCTGTACTAAACATCAAGCACCTCACAGTGGAGATGTAACTGCACGCATTTTAAACAAGGCACCGTAATGAGGTTGCACGATGAGATAACAGCACTCGAGGCTACTCTGCTGTTGTATTGCACTTTGCCTCCCACTGGCATAGGTAAACCAGCCCAAAGTGTTTGTAACTACGAAACTTTGTGACTGCCCCCATACGCATGTGGAGTCTTGGTAGACCACCGGAGGGGGGAAGTACGTTGGGGGGAGAAGCGACACAGCTCTGGAGAAAGGCGAAGGGGGTAGATCGTTGGGACTCCTCTCTGTTCTTGGTAGAGATAAGTGGTCGTCGTTACATGACACTGCGTTAGCGCCTAGGAAAGAGGCGACTGGGTAAATAGCTGCGTGGTTTAGACGTGGTACTCTAAAGGGAAGAAGTTCCTGACGCGATTCGCAATCGACCACATCCGGACCACAGCCCAATCAATATGTGCTCCTGTCTTGGAGTCTTAAGGATGAAACGTCCAAAAGTTTTGATTCGAATATGAAATTCCTTGTATCCGAAGACTGAAATGTGTCGTGTTCGCATGCCGTCTTGAAGGCAGCTGTTCAAATCAGCAGCTCTCCAGCAAGCTATGGTGATGCGTGATTTCAGGCTTCCGTCTCGACGTAGATGAGATATGCGCTCTTCTAGGATATTACGCAGCGTAGAGGGGTAGTTCTCTGCCGACGTTTCGGGACAACCTATCAATCCCTTCTTCAAGGGTCAAGAAGAACAAGAAGAAACAAGAAAGGACAACCTATATGTCCCATCTTCAAGGGTGAAGAAGTCGAAAGGACAACCTATATGTCCCATCTTCAAGGGTCAAGAAGTCGAAAGGACAACCTATATGTCCCATCTTCAAGGGTCAAGAAGTCGAAAGGACAACCTATATGTCCCATCTTCAAGGGTCAAGAAGTCGAAAGGACAACCTATATGTCCCATCTTCAAGGGTCAAGAAGTCGAAAGGACAACCTATATGTCCCATCTTCAAGGGTCAAGAAGTCCCTTGGATTTCTTGACCCTTGAAGATGGGACCGATACGTTGCCCCGAAACGTCTGTACAGAATTGGCATTCAACGTTGGATAATATCCCAGAAGAGCGAAGATATAAACTATGGTGACGCACGCAGTACGCACTGTTTACGTGTAATTGCGTTAAGATAGTGACTAGGCTGCTGGCTGGACGCCCGAGGAATCGTGGTTTGATTCTCGGCAGGAGAAAGAAGTTTTTTCTTTTCTGCAGTTCGTCCAGACCGTCTGTGGGGCCCACCCATCCTCCTGTTCAATGGGTACCGGGGGTGGAGCGTCCGAGATGGGAAGCTGACCACTCATTTCAGTATAGTGCCGAGGTTAAGAATGAGTGGGGCTACACCTCCACTCCCCTATATTACTTTCATGGGGTCGACAGGTACAACGTTGTTCACTGATAGTCTGCTCTGTGCAGCTGTGTTTTGTTATGAATGTGGGAATGAGAGTTTCGCGCTTTTTCCTCATCCGAGGCCAACAATTCTGACACTGGTTGTTTTGAGAGTTTTGCTTGTTTGTTTGCGGTCTAGTCAGCTACGCACCAAAATAACATTAACTGCAGCTTCTATAAGCGTCACAACAACCTGAAGTTACAGCAGAAGCAAACAGCCGCAATCCCTCGGCGAATTTACGGGATAGTAACTCAGTGATCGCGGTTCGAATGTCGGTTGCCATACGTGCAGAATTGTTGTAGGGCTTACCCAGCCAACTGACAGTGGGACAAGGCCTGACTTAAAGAAGTAACACAGCCGAAACCTGAAGGCTATCATTATTATGCTGATTTCATTGCGCCGGTGTCCATTTCAGCCTTTTCTGCACAATAACTTACAGGTACGGAGGGAGAGTCAATAGAATCTCCATCGGGTTAGCTTGCTTCCAGCTGCGATCCGGACCTGTGACCTCTACGCTAATTACAGGACTGTTACGTCCGGTGACATTTGTAATGCTTGTTTTTAATACACGTATTATCGAACAGTCGATCCCAGTGGCCGCACGGTCTAAGGTGTGGGTCTGCGGCCGCTCGCTTGCCGGGATTATGGGTTCGAATCCCGCCGGGGGCATGGATGTCTATCTCTTGTGAGTGTTTGTGTGTTGTCAGGTAGAGGTCTCTGCGACGGGTTGATCCCTCGTCCAGAGGAGTCCAACAGAGTGTGGTGTGTATCTGAGTGTGATCGTGAAGCCTCGATAATGAGAAGGCCCTGGCCTACTAGAGGCTGTTGCGGCATTGAAAAAAAATAGATTATGGGAAAGGTCTAAGTGTAATTATCGGCGAAACGTAACATAAAATAACAAAAATTACGTTAGTATACAATCACGAACGTGTAATAAATTGAATGAGATCATCAGACGTCATTTTGGGAAATGTGTGGCAATAGGTACAAGCGTAAGAAAGTCATGTCACTTGTGATGCAGCCTTGTGCTGTGGCAGGGAGATTGTGACTATAAGTAAGAAATTTGTCCTGAAGCTGGCGTGGCAGAAATGAGATTTTTAGACCAGTATGGCGCCTGAACAGTACTGGACAGGCACGTAAACGGTGAAATCCGCGGTAGGTTATAAGTGGAAAGTATATTAGAAGGTACGCAAAGTTGGAAGTTGTGTCAGACTTTGCCAGGGTGTTCTTTAATTTCAAAATGCCCGATGGTTTTACGGTACGCCCTTGAATGTAATTCTCTTTATGTTCGTAATGAAAATACGGCTTTTCTTGCGCCGATTTTCACGAAACCCACGCACTAATTGTTGTTTACATCTCTTGCGTTGAATTATTTCCAAATCGAATGAAAACTGTAGAAAATGGGAGCAAAATTTCATTCAACTTCTTTCACTGTACCGGTTTTCATGAGACTCATAATTACTAAACGGAATAGAGTGGAGGTCTTCTGGACCGATGTTCACCGAAGTCGGTCAAGAAATATGGGAAGTACGTGCAGGAATTTATTTTCGCCCTTAACCTTTTAAAGCCTAGCGGTAACTTTACATAGACCAGGTTTAACATTAAAAAATTCTACGTGGTGCCCACATTGCGCTTATGCGTTTTGTACGGATCTCAGAACAAACAGCAACTTTTGCCTTATAAAACATTAAGAGACTGGTTTTTATAACCGAAGTGGAGAGTGTTTACAGCGCGGTACGAGCTCAGTCCTTATATAAAACAGATTACATTTCGTCTACAAAGGGTTAAGCAAAGTCTGACCCACTGGTATGATCTTTATGAAAATCACGCTTGCTGGACAAATTTTTTTTAATGTCGTGAAAATCGTTTAAACAGTTTAATCGCTTATACTTCCTCAGACAGACGGGCAAACGGACGTGGTCTGTACGTAAGGCGTTCTATTTTGTTGGGTAAAGAACGTTTAGAAATCGGATCAGAAGCGCTAGAGGGATCACCTGAGACCAGTAGACGGAAATGTGGTATATATGTGGGAAGTCGTAGACAAAGGTGGCACGATTTCGAACAGCTTAAACTTTAAAGAAACTCGAAGACCTGAACTTTCGTTTATTGATGATGATGATGATCATCATCATCATAATGATGACGACGACAGTTAAGTTCTTTCTTCTTTCTTAGCTTTCCGCAGTAATAGACAACACGTACTAGCCTTTCCAGGTTTTTCACCCCATTGGCACAAGAGCCTCTAGAGGCCAGAGCCTCCTTGTAATCGAGGCTTCACCAGGGCTGTAGAGTCGGAGTCGGAAGGAATTTTAGGTGGAGTCGGAGTCGGTAAAAATGTACCGACTCCGACTCCGACCTCAGTCTAAAATCTTAACTAGATACTCCAACTCCAGAGCCCTGATAGCTACAGTAGCCATTAGACTTACACTTAAATATAGGTTATAAGTCTAAAAAGCAGCCTGACGATTCACGTGGTGGTGATGAAGTGTCTTATAGGTTTACCGTTATTAATACATATTGATCTTTTATGAAGGAGTCGGAGTCAGAAGTTTTAAGAATCGAAGAGTCGGAGTCGGAGCTTTTGCCTACCGACTCCACAGCCCTGGGCTTCACGATCACATTCAGACACACCACATTCGGTAGGACTTCAGATTTTTTAGAAATGTTTATTTATTTGCATCTATTATAATTAATTATATATTATATATAGAATTAGTAATATATTTTATTGTAGTGGACAAAGTGGCACTGGGACAGGTTTTTTCCCCCCGAGTACTTTGGTTTTTCCCTGTCAGTTTCATTCCACTGGTGCTTCATTACACGGAAAAATGAGGCAAAATTAATCATCATCTTCGTCATAGGGTTTCACAGTAAGCCTCAAGGCTGCCGTGCGTCCGTACCGTCTGCTGCGGGGACCTTCATCACAAAAAATATATTTTATTGAAAACTTTAATATAATCATAATAGCTATGCTACCTTTCTGGCTGTCTTAAGTGTTCCTCACGTATTCGTATCATGTTAATTCAGAGTTCTCAACACAACACACACAAACTCACGTAATGGCAATCTTTGTACATGAAAAAAATTTAATCCACCAAGGTTAGGCTTTGATGTTTCATTTTAGAGACAGAAACTCAATTTACGGTGCCAGCATGCATTTAGAACAGAAGCCTGTTAAAGCACGACCGGACTTCATATTACCAAGGTTGTGCTTTTGGGTTTCATTTTGTAGACAGGAACTGGAGTCACGACGCGGCAGAGTTACTTTTCTGTTGTGAAACGCCTTCCTCTGTGTCTTACAACACTGCAGAAAGGGGAGAGAGAGGAAAGGAGAAAGAAAGAGAGAGAGAGAGACATAGGAAACGGGTTTATTATGCCCAAGCTTCCCGGATACCTTGCTGACTTACCTTGGCAACCGTAACATACCTTGCAGTCACTATGCTGGCAACCGGCATTCAGTATGGTTTTCATTACATCTGACGCGAATTCCTGTGGATAAATTAAGGTACATATGTTACAACCACCTTCGCATTTTCAGTCATAAATGTTTACTTCTTTTGCACACATAGAAGCCTTGAGGCTTTTGCTGCGTGTAAAATTGTAAACACTTCGATGGTGTACGGGAGTAAATGTTGCCTGTGTTCTGTGTTAGAGCCACTTGTATGTGTTGAATTGTATTGCATGTCATTCACGTTTTCTGCTGAATGTGACTTAATAAATTTACGACTTGTTAATGAGATTTGTTAGCTTGTTTTCCTTCTACAATGTGGAAGTTTACTGGGTTCGAATCAGGCGAATTTATTGCAATCGCTGTATTTACGTTTCATATTTCTGCTCAGTGGCATAACATTCAGTTATTCAAACACTTTTGAAGGGCATGTTTTGAGGCTTATTACTGGAGTTTCTTTGAAGGATTTACTCGCGTGATATTTGTAACGAGAATAAGTGAGGCGCTCGGGCCAAATTTAATTTTGCTAAAAATAATTTAATTATAGTATCTTCTTTTAACCCTTTAAAGACGAAGCGTGTCTGTTTTATATAAGGACTCAGTGCGTACCGCGCTGTAAACACTATGCACTTCGGTTATAAAAACCAGTCTCTTAATGTTTTATAAGGCAAAAGTTGCTGTTTGTTCTGAGATCCGTACAAAACACATAAACGCAATGTGGGCACCACGTAGAATTTTTTAATGTTAAACCTGGTCGTATGTAAAGTTACCGCTAGCCTTTAAAATGTTAAGCGTGAAAGAAATTAAGTATTTATTTTTAACTTAGTATAATCACAAGGTGTTTCATTTACTTCTTTTTTTAGCATAAAAGAACCGCCATGCATTCTGTTTTTGTTGAAATCCATTTTTCCATACAAACACGGAAACACACAGAATTGAAAAGAGATGCTAACTTATTCGTTCTTTACAAAAGAACATATCAACTGCTCTGTTTCACTCGTCTTTGTATTGTTTCGTCCGTTGGATTTCACGGGTTTGTAAACGCTGCTGTATACTGTAACGCATTTTATTCAAATAACATTCAGTTTAATAACGCCTAGAGTTTCATGTTGTCCATCATCGAGATAGGACCTCACAATGTTAAGGGTATTTTTGTGTTGCGTGTGGACTTGGCATGCGTGACAAACAGGCTTGAACAAGAGGCTTTATTGCAAAGCTGTAATTATTGAAGTGAATTTATTGATTCTGTGTACAGTGGAAATCAATTTGTTCATTGTTCTAACATGTAGTCGCCCTGGATATTAATTCATTTTTATGCTTTTTTTTGTCTTAATATAGCCTTACCACAAATAATAATTGTAACGTATCAGGCAGTTTGACGTAGTGCTGGATCGATATTGTAGCGTACAGGTGTGTATGCAAATTGACATGTACGTGTAGTCAAAGTTGTACGTTATAGGTTATCATCAATTGAGTGTAAAATGTGTGTCACCATTCTGTCTAGTCACCGATGGCAAAGAGTGTCCTCTGCATTTTCGTAAGTTACGTCACTTCAGCTTTCACCTACTTAGGGTGAATGTGGTGAACGGTGGATGCTGCTGTACGATGTAACACACGATGCTGCAATGCGAGAAAATAGCTCAAAGACACAAAGCGGCTATACAATGGATCAGTTGTAACACGGCGCGGCTATGCAATGGATCAGATATAACACGGCACGGGTATGCAATGGATCAGATGTAACACGGCACGGGTATGCAATGGATCAGATATAACACGGCGCGGCTATGCAATGGATCAGATGTAACACGGCGCGGCTATGCAATGGATCAGATGTAAGGCGGCACGGGTATGCAATGGATCAGATGTAAGGCGGCACGGGTATGCAATGGATCAGATGTAAGGCGGCACGGGTATGCAATGGATCAGCTGTAGCACACAACGCGGCTGCGGAATAGAGTGAGTAGCTTAACACACGGCGCGGATACGTACTGGGACAGCTCTGACGCACGACGCCACGACAAAGAGCTCTTTAACAAACGACGCGCTACGCAATGGAACTGCTGTAACACACGACGTTGCTGTGCTCTAATACACGATTTTGCTTATCCCGTACGAATTAGAAACAAGCCAGCGAGAGTTGACGGGCGACATAAAAGAAGTACGAACCTCCTTTTGGTATTAAAGCAAACCTGCTAATTTCACTTTGCACTTTATTCCCTGCCTTATCCTGGTATCAGTCATAATATCACGGTGTCTTACCAACTAAATGCACTTCACCATACATCCAAAATCTACGTACTACTCCGTCATGTTTTAGCTCTATAGCGCCATCTCCAGGAAGGACACCATTATGAGGTCATCTGCCAGTGGGTTCGTCGCCTTCAATCGTTGCTCAGGTTCAACGTCTTTGTGTAGGGCGATGTAGGCCGTTCGTGTTGGTGCAAGTAAAACTTTACGCACTGGACACTTATCACATTAAAACATTAAAAGTCGTTAAAATATGGTTAAAGGTCTCTTGGAAGTCGGTCACCTGTTCTTCGTGGTTTTGTGCTGATTTTAGTCATGTAGCATTATACGGACACGTCTGAAATTCTGTCCCTGTTATGTATTGCTCTGCGTGCGTGGTGTACTGCTGTTGGCAGTGATGTAATTCTTTACACCCAGCCACTCAAATACAAAACCTGTAAAATGAGTATCTCTGAAGCTGCCCATGACCGCATGTTTCTCATTCCGGAAAATATGGTTACTGCCTTGGATTATATAAAGACAACTCAATTAACTTTCATCTCTTGATGGAAATCCGTGATTTCGAAATCAGGCTGTCCTTCTGCTGCACCCTGTGTGCAATTCTTTTCGTCCCCAGTGAGCGGCACACCCCCCTTGTTTCATCCTCCTTAGTTTGGTCACCCTAATAGTGTCTGGTGAGGAGTAAAAATCATGGTGCTCCTCATTATGCACTTTTGTCGGGCTTCCAGTATTTTCCACCTTCTTAAAAATACCTGTAACGTAGTATAATGAATGCTACAGTGTTGCATTTATTGCAATTCAGCAGCTGGCCTGATTGTGGCCTCTGTCTGGTGCGTCTGTAAGTGACGCGGTCCCGCTGTACACCTTGAATTGCAGGAAGTCTTAAGACATGTTCATCTTGAGTGTGCGGAAAATTGCATTCCACACGCCAGCTGTTTGGTTTGCTGTTCGGAAAAGCTGGCATTAAGTTGTTATACAAGCTAGAGTGAAGGAAAGATACAGAACACGCAGAACCATTTATGTATAGAATGTCCATAAAAGGTGTTCGGCATTACAGTAACCATGTTAACAAATTCGAAGGAAAGGACACTAAAATAACAACCCACGCAATCTGAGTCATTACAGTGACACGTCTACACCTCTTGTAGTGGTGCAAAATTTATGTATCCTTTTTTAAAGAATGTCATCCCCTTGTGTTGTTAACCTTTTAAAGCCTAGCGGTAACTTTACATACCGCCAGGTTTAACATTAAAAAATTCTACGTGGTGCCCACATTCCGTTTATGTGTTTTGTACGGATCTCAGAACAAACAGCAACTTCTGCCTTATAAAACATTAAGAGACTGGTTTTTATAACCGAAGTGGAGAGTGTTTACAGCGCGGTACGCCCTGAGTCCTTATATAAAACAGATTACCACTCGTCTTTAAAGGGTTAATGGATACAAGGGGCTATTACCCTGGGGTCAAGCAGCCTGTGCGTCACAATTCTACTCATTCCCACCTAGTGCCGAGGTAACGAACAAGTGGAGCTGTATCTCCTCTGTCCAGCACGCCTTCGTGGCATGCACAGGGACAACTTTACCTTTACCTGTACCTTCCTGTTATGTGTGACAAAGCGTGCAGGCTATTTCAGTTGCATGCTGATTGCATTTGCCTTGCAAAGTGTAGTGATTTGCCATAGGAAACGTTATAAAAGTTAACAGAGTAACGTAAATCATATTATTAATGCCACTCTCTGGAAAATGAAAAGACACTGATCATTGTATGCTGTATTTGCTGTTCTGTGACAGAACGTTTAAAAATTCAAATATTTATTTTACAGCAGTCATATTGAAGTATTGATTGCCAGAGAAAAGCGTAGATTGGGATGAGATGCACGAGATAATAACTAACGAACTAACTCAACGGAGCAGAGGCATTCTTGAGAAGCTAACAATTTCTCAGCTAGTCAAGAAATTCCCCGCATTTTATGGAACCCGGAGGTTCATTACCGCATTCACAACAGCCTGCCACCTGTTCCTATACTCGGCCAGCTCAGTCCAGTCCGTGCCCCATCCCACTACTTGAAGATCAATTTTAATATTATCCTCCCATCTACGCCTGGGTCTCCCAAGTGGTCGCCTTCCCTCAGATCTCCCCACCAAAATCCTGTATTCACGTCTCTTTTCCCCCATACATACTATATAATATAGATTCATTTTTTATCTGACAAATATCTTTTGTCACTTGCTATCAGCTCGCTTATAGTGTTAACGTAGTCCCATCAACCGACCAGGAGCCGGGATAGCGTAGTTGGTATAGTGAATAGCTACGTGCTGGACGGCACGGCAGCGGCAAGAGGTTTTCTCTTCTCCAAAACAGCCCAGACCGGCTGTGGAGCACGCCCAGTCTCTATTCAATGGGTACGGGGTCCGTTTACGGGGCTAAAGCGGCCGGGGCATCAAATCGACAACTATGTCTACGTAGAGGTTAATATTGAACGGATCTATACTTCCTTTTTTCCCAATCGCTCAACAGCCCTAGTGGGCCTGGGCCCCCTCATTGTCGAGTCTTCGCGATCACACTTAGACACACCACACACGGTAGGAATCCTCTGGACAAGTGATCAGCCCGTCGCAAAGACCTCTACCTAACAACACTCACAAGAAACAGACATCCATGACCCCGGCAGGATTCGAACCCACAGTCCCAGCAAAGGAGCGGCCGCAGACCCATGCTTTAGACCGCGCGGCCCCTGGGATCGGCGTAGCTGCACTTCTACTACCCCCATATGCTTTCATGGCGTGGTTACGGACAACAATACTTCTTTATACCTTTGACCATTAACCGACCGTCCACATGCGGAACCGAGTGACGGTGGGAAGTGACACACTGTATTTGTCAGTTAAAATAAGAACTCTATAAATGAATACCTTGCTGCAAGAAGTGTCATACACAGACGTTGTGTGGCGGGTGGCAGAGGCTTAGAATGTGCAGCTCGCTGTTGTGTAAGTTCTGTGGTGCTGCAAAAACATCTAGTATGTCAGCGGGAATTCTGAGAATTTACAACTCCCATTTCCTCTGCAATAGTTGAGGATTTTATAGAGAAGCTAACCGAACTTCGGAATTTTTAAGTTGTGCAGGATCGTTTATAAGGACACTCTCACTTGCTAAAGACACGTAGCGTCGGTAGTGTGTGCATAAATGAGCGTGGAACATCAGGGAAATTATATTGACAGTGCCATTTTGTCCACCACAAATATCACATGTGCTGGCCTGGGATTTAACTCGGGCGTCAACGGTGAGAGGCCGGCGACGAACCGCCTGAGCCATGGCGCGGCCTGCAGCTTGTTCAGTTAACTTTATAGAACATTTACAATGCTGACATTTTCCTCTCATTGCCATGTCTATCATGTGTTGCAAGTTTCACCAGGTGGTTTAGCTTTGTTGCGGTTATTGCTCGAGGCTAATTTATACGCATCACTTTTGTAAACAATAGACAAAGCCACACGGAAAGTATATTGGATGTTAACTGTCACGAAGGCGGAAAAGAGAGGAGAGCTGTTATGTTTTAGCTCTTTGGGAAGCAGTAGACTTAACCAGTAGAATTTCTAAGCCACCAGATCTCCAAAAACGCTCTATAATAAAAATAATGTAGCTCAGTAGGTTTAGTGATTAGACCGCAGGTTGGACGTTCGGGGCATCATGGTTCGATTTCTGGTAGCGGCAGGAAATTTTTGTCTTCTTCAAAGCGTTTAGACAGGCTCTGTGGCGCATTTGGCCTGCTGATCAGTGGGCATCGAGGACTGTTTCGCCTGGGATAAAGCAGCCGGAGCGTGGAACTGATCATTCTGTCTTTTGTCGACATTAAGAATGAATGTAGTAATACAGCTGCTCCTACTGTTTGCCTTCACGGAGGCCAAAGTGGCAGCTGTACCTTTAACCTAGTGCCACTGACACTGTGATGTCAGAATGAATGTTGACCAGTGAAAGCAAGTGACGAAACCACAGTTACGGCTGATGACATTTCTAAGACGAACGACGAAGTACAGTTGGGAAAACCCTAAAATACACGAAGGCGTATTAGAAGCCTTAAGGACAATTAGTACTGGAGAAAAATTCTAAATATATACCCGTATGGGTTTAATATTTCAGCAGAATGTAAAGGGACGGAGTTCAGAGGGTGAGAAGAAAGTACAAACAGCGTGGACAAGAAGTGAGGGAGGAGTCTAAAGAGACTGCTGCCAGCTGGATGACTGTGAAGTTGCAACGGGTGAGCAGGTGTTCGACTGTTTGGCTGGCAGCTGATGACGACGACGATTATTGTCGTTACTACTACTACTACTACTACTACTACTACTACTACTACTACAACGACGACGATGACGGCGATGACAGTCACCATCACGATGACGCGACGACCTTTTCCCCCCACTCTCCGACTTACGTAAGGGTTTCAGCTCCGCAAATCTTTACGTAACTCGAATTTTGCGTGTGTCGTAATTCAACCACCTACCAAAGATGTGTTGGCTTATATGACATATTTGTATGTAGTATACGCGCGTGATTGCCGATACCAGTGACCAGGCGGTCTAAGGTGTGGGTGTGCGGCAGTTCGTTTGCTGGGACTGTGGGTTCGAATCCCGCCGGGGGAATGGATGCCTGTCTCTTGTGAGTGTTAGGTGTTGTCAGGTAGAGGTCTCTGCGACGGGCCGATCCCTCGTCCAGAGTAGTCCTACCGAGTGTGGTGTGTCTGAGTATGATCGTGAAGCTTCGATAAAGAGGAGGCCCTGACCCAATATGGGTTGTTGCGCCATGGGGAAAAATACGCGTGTGTTTACCGTTAAGCCTGGTAACTACCCACTGAGATACTAAGCGAAGTGTAACTGTGTTAAAAACTTAAAAATAATTGTGGGTCCAATAAATTAGTCAATGGAAATAATCTAAATAACTTTATGCAGGGTCCAATAAATTAGTCAATGGAAATAATCTAAATAACTTTATGCAATAGTATACATAAGTCAGGTCTTACGTAGGTCGAGGGGAGGGGGGGCAGTGCCTGTGTTTCTTAGCCATCAACCCCTCACTGCGCTCTAATTTCCGTACGCAGAACATGGCACATTGAAAAGATTTTATTAATTTCTGTAATAGTCTTTTTGCAAAAATTGCGGAAATGTGTAGTTGTGTAACTTGAAAGTGAGTAAAGAGGAGCGCGACTCTCACAGACCTGACAGCCCTCCTGTCTTAGTCACATGACTGCAGTCACTACGTTAGCATGCGAATACTGGCATCTACACGGCTCTGATTGCAGAAACACACTGATCTACGCGCAGGCGACTTCGCGCACTAACCCGACTCGTGAAATGAGTCTGGGCTCGCTAACGTTACCTTCACCTGAAGCTAGAGACTTTGTGAAATTAATCCTGTTATAGGTGCCAGTCACTGAGCTGATGGTAAACTCCCCGTGTTTTATGGAAGCCCAAGTTTCATTATAGTGTTCGCGATACCACGAACCCAAAACAGTTCCCACATTGATTTTGTTTCGGTAGGAACTTATTGGTATATATTTCCAATATCAAAGGGGAAAGCTGAAATGTTATGCGGTGTCGACTGGTCCGTATATCCCACATCTTAACCTTTTAAAGCCTAGCGGTAACTTTACGTACCACCAGGTTTAACATTAAAAAATTCTACGTGGTGCCCACATTGCGTTTATGTGTTTTGTACGGATCTCAGAACAAACAGCAACTTTTGCCTTATAAAACATTAAGAGGCTGGTTTTTATAACCGAAGTGGAGAGTGTTTACAGCGCGGTACGCACTGAGTCCTTATATAAAACAGATACGCTTCGTCTTTAAAGGGTTAAACGTGGAGTAAATTTGTTTTGTCAGTGCCATTCTTTATATCATTGTATTTCAACTCCTTTGAGCCGCGACCCAGATTAGGCCAGTTGCTTTATCTTACGACCTGGGAGTTAGAAATTAAGATAGATGTAAAATAATAAAAGGACACGACTCGGTGTAACAAATGTGACATTTTAATGATATAAGGCAATGAAGATAAACATACAGGCCCATGCATTTACGTAATGCTACATGAACCTGAGTTTAGCACTGCGAATCCTCTTGTGGCTTTTTTATATGTAGAGTTAGTCTTCATGGTCTTGTACACTCGAATGTTTCCCTGTTTTGCGAGGTATTTCTCAGACTGAGAAAACTTTGTCAACGGCACGATAGCTTCGGCGAAATACGATAATTTTGTTTGGTTGTTCCCATAATTTTCGTTTAGAGGATGACAACCCTGGACTTGTCGATATTGCTGTAATGTCACTACAAGTGGCTCCATTTACAATAATTAAATTTTTTAATGCACTTACCGAAGTGCTGGAAGTAACAAGCAGATCCATGGAATGTTTCACGGCCCAACCAACTCAGCTCCTTGGCGACCCAATCCGTAGCATGTCTGTAGACGTCAAACGTAACGGTTCTGTAGTTGGTATCGCTGTTTCGTATTTTGAAAGCTCGGGGTTCTATTCTGGAATCGAACCCCGAGATCTTTTACTGCGCTTCCTCAGTCCTCTCAAGCAAAGGCTAGGGGCAGCGCATTCAGGTGGGCCACCAAAGTTTCTTCCAGTATCATTTTTGTAATTCCACTGCACGCAATATAATTTGTATATTTTAGTTTCTTTTTCCATGGCGCAACAGCCTCTAGTGGGCCAGGGCCTCCTCATTATCCAGGCTTCACGATCACACTCAGACACACCACTCTGTATGACTCATCTAGACGAGTGATTAGCCCAACACAGAGACCTCTACCTGACAACACACAACACTCACAGGATACAAGCATTCATGCCCGCGGCGGGATTCGAACCCATAATTCCAACAAGCGAGCGGCTACAGACCCACGCCTTAGACCGCATGGGCGCTGGGCTTGGCATACATTTGAAACAGCATTGTGAAGTTAATTAAGAAAGCAACTATGAAAGGTGTTAGGAGTAAGCATTCAAAGGCTGTTTTAACCCTTTAAAGACGAAGCGTATCTGTTTTATATAAGGACTCAGTGCGTACCGCGCTGTAAACACTCTCCACTTCGGTTATAAAAACCAATCTCTTAATGTTTTATAAGGCAAAAGTTGCTGTTTGTTCTGAGATCCGTACAAAACACATAAACGCAATGTGGGCGCCACGTAGAATTTTTTAATGTTAAACCTGGTGGCACGTAAAGTTACCGCTAGGCTTTAAAAGGTTAAGGCGCCTTTATTATTAGCTAGCTCACGATACGGCCCCGGACACGCTCTTGGGGCACGGTAGTGATCCTTCAGGTTACAGAACAGGCCGAAAATTTATTGAGTTAGTATCATAGTGAGAAAAGACGTTTCAGGTCCGAATTCATATCTGGTAGCACTCTAATCTGAAGCAGACATCGTACCACTTGCCACTCCAGTCGCTTTGTACTGTGTCAAGCAAGAGTATGGTTGAGGTCTTTGCTCTTCTGAGATGTTACGCAGCGTAACGTTTCGCGATAACGTATCAGCCCCTTCTTCAAGGGGCAAGGAGTCCAAGTAGAGAGTGTGATTTTTGAAGAGAAGACGACAAATACACACAGAATTCTGGAGGGGAATACTTTTCTCAAACTTTCGCTTGGACGAACGAAGAGATAGGAGTCTCGCCACTTTGACTGTGGTGATACAGATGCTGATTTAGGTGGGTGGTTAGAAGTGGATCAGCATCGCAGGCTGTTGGCAGGCTGTGGTGTTGGTAGCATTGAACCTCGCACTGTATTCAGCATGTACGGTGTGGGTTTCCAACACGCGGTCAGGATGCATTATTTATTCCGCGGCCACGTTTGTAAACTAAATGCAGTCGAATTCGGTTATAACGACTTTAGTTTATACAACACCTCGTTTATAGCGTCAGATATTCTGTGGTACCAATTAGTTCCTTACTGTTAACCATAACGTTGCAACACTCGGTTATAACAACACTCGTTTATAGTAGTCCTTCCCTCTTCTACCTACTCACAGCAGGTGTCGAGGTTGTTTATTTTCACTTGATCACACTCAGACACACACCACAGTCGGTAGGATTCCTCTGGACGAGGGATCGGCCTGTCGCAGAGACCTCTACCTGACAACACAAAACATTGTACAAGAGACGAACAATCATGCCCCTGGTGGGATTCGAACCCACGATCCCAGCAAGCGCTCGGCCGCAGACCTACGCCTTAGACCGCGCGGCCACTGGGATCGGTCACTCGTTTATAAAGACGCAAAATATTCAGTCCCCTTCATGACCTTATAACAGAGTTCTACTGTATATACCTGTACTATAAACATTACACGCTGTTAGGTATAGTCTACAACATAATGTTATTTCTCCACGTGCTGCGCGTGAAAAAGCCCTCAATAACGGGTGTGGGCCGTCGCCATGAAAAGTTTGGACTCCCATGATGTATGGTCTGTGAAGCTTAACTCGCACCTGATGCCTCGGGAACTATCGCGTTCTTCATAATCGTCTTAGTCATAGTCGTCACCTCAAATGTTCCAGCACAGGCCTCGTTCTTAACAGGCGGTGCAATGATACGTCACAGCGCTCTCCTGTGATTGAATTGCTCTCGGATGGCCAACAGCTAGCCTTCGTGCAAGAGTGTAACACATAGAGCCTTTCTGCATCACAATGGTCCTCAGGTTCTGACACACAGGATAAAACACGACCGAGACCAGCAGTACGCAAAGGAGACACGTACATTTCAAAGAAAGAGGAGGTTGGCCTCTGCAGTGTTGCAACATAATTTATTGTTCTTCAAGTTTTTGTTGTGTCAGTGTTAGAATGGACCGTGCACCCGCCAACGAAGGGGTTAGATCTACCTTCCCTCTAAAAAAAATGTGTAAAGAAGGAGATTGCGTGAGAGAGAGGGGGAGAGAGAGGGGGGGATGACAATGTGAGAGTGAGAGGAAAAGTGAAAGTGCCGTGATAGAGAGAGTGAAATGGTGTAATACGGAGAGTAGAAGTGGGCGAGTAAGAGATATAGTGAAAGGAAAAAGTTATGAAGTGTGGTCATAGCGTAAAAGTTGCGGCGTCTTCATGCTCTGGTTACCCCTTGATTTGAAGCAGGGATAACTCTGTGGGTATAGAGACTAGCTACGAGCAAGAGATTTTCCGCTTCTCAAAAACCGCCCAGACCGGCTATGGGGTCCACCCAGTCTCCTTATTCAATGGGTATTGAAGTTTCATCCTGTGAGTAAACCGGCCGGGGCGTGAAGTTGATCACCACCAACTACTGCCAAAGTTAAGTTTTAGTGGAATTATACCTCTGCTCCTCCTATACGTCTTCGTGGTGTGTACAGGGACAGTTTTACCTTCGTGTTGTATTGTATATAACACGCATCCTAGTGAGGACCTGCAGGGTAACATGATCAGAAGGGGGTCTGGGCTGCTGCCATTGTTGGTGCGCCATGTCGACATGGTGTCACATCCCAGAAGACTTGAACCTCGAACGTGATAGAACCAGTTGTGCGGTTCGCGAGCCAAATGGCACAGGATAAAGTCACTTTTGTTTAACATTTTCAAGCCTAGCGGTAACTTTACATACAACCAGATTTAAAATTAAAAAATTCTACGTGGTGCCCACATTGCGTTTATGTGTTTTTTACGGATCTCAGAACAAACAGCAACTTTTGCCTTATAAAACATTAAGAGACTGGTTTTTATAACCGAAGTGGAGAGTGTTTACAGCGCGGTACGCACTGAGTCCTTATATAAAACAGATATGCGTTGTCTTTAAAGGGCTAACTGTGTTACAAGTATAGATTGGACATAAAATGTTTTATCTGTTGTAATTGTGCGAAATGACTTTTCCTACCGGTTAAGTATTTATTGGGTTCTTTGAAAACAGAAACGAAAAGTAGGTCTTCATATAAAATTGGGCGTTCTTTTTATCTCATTTTAACCAAAACTGGAATTTATTAAAAATTTTAATGAAACTTTTAAATGTAAAAGTAACAGGTAAAGTTTTTCCCAGTCCACGCTACGAAGGCATACAAGGGATTAGACATATATAGCTCCACTCATCCTTAACCTCTGCATTAGGTGGAGGTGAGTGGCTGAATTCACGCCTCGGCCGCTTTACCCCGAGGGAAAGAACCACAGTTGGGCCGCAGAGTCGGTCTTTAAGGTTCAGGAGAAGAGAAAAATGTCTTGCACATGTCGGGATTCGAACTGCAGCCCGTAGCTAGTCGTTATACGGCCTAAATGTAATACTGTGAAGTCCGTTAAGCAGTTCTCTAACTGTTACATGCGAAAGGACAGGCACGGAGTCTGGCATAATGAAATTCGTAGGTGTGTTTTTGTATGTTGTAGTTGCGAGCACACCAACAATGAGAAAATATACTCAATACATAGATACAAGCAGGATATGGCTTGTTCTAGAACGTACCAGGTCAGGCAGAGATTTTATTAAATTTTTTCAGTATAGACCTATTCTTAAATAATACGATTAGTCTTACGCTACCAGGAAATTACATGCCGAGTTTCTTATCCCTGTATCATGTCGTATGTTATCGATGCAAGGGCGCACCAAAGTGGGAGGGGGGGGGGCTGCAGGGATGCAGCCCCCCAAACCCACAAAAACTGAAATTTAAAAAATACACTTTGTATGTATTATTATATCAAAAGTTTTACGCGGTTTACACATCAGCCGAAATCAGCCACTGATATCGACTGGTGAATGTTGAAAAATAAATTAATAAAATTAAAAAAAAACAAGATGAGACACTGATTGAGTCATGGAACATGTAGTAACATTCGTATGTATATAAATGCGGTTGCACACAGTGGTATGTTGTACTTACAGCATGGTTTTTGTAACAATTCTTAAAATCAAACATAAATTATATATAGCTTCAGGATCAGCCGCCCCCCTCCCCCAAGGAAAAATTCTGGTTGCGCACCTGTATCGATATTAACTAACATCCCTACTAGTCCCATTTATCCAACAGCTCGTGCATGAGTGCCTGTTCCTCGTCACTTTGTATGTTCAGGATTTTTGCCCCTTTCTTTACACCGGTGGTCTTCAAACTCATAATATCTGTGGAACACTTGTGACTGTAACTGAATTTTCGCAGAACCTCTGTAAAAGTGAAAGTGTACTTTTTTGGGTGCAGAAATCAAAACATTTTAAACAAATATTTTTAAATTAACCCTTTAAAGACGAAGCGTATCTGTTTTGTATAAGGACTCAGTGCGTACCGCGCTGTAAACACTCTCCACTTCGGTTATAAAAACCAGTCTCTTAATGTTTTATAAGGCAAAAGTTGCTGTTTGTTCTGAGATCCGTACAAAACACATAAACGCAATGTGGGCACCACGTAGAATTTCTTAATGTTAAACCTGGTGGTACGTAAAGTTACCGCTAGGCTTTAAAGGGTTAAATAAAATATGTTTGTGTAAAACAAAGCTTTATTATTGATGATTTACACTGAAAGGGAACATTGCACCGAGTGTGCACAAGAATTGGGGAGGAAAATAAAAAAAAAGCAAGTGAAACATGCCAAAATTATGTTTACCAGTTTCATTATAAAGAAATGTGCTTGCTGAGGCCCTAAAAGACTGTCGTGGGACCCTGTCGTTCCGTGGAACACAGTTTGGATACGAGTGCTCTGCACTGTCAAACTGCCCAACACGCAGTCATTAGTTCAGCTTTTAGCGTGTTCCGTGCTGTCTCCGAATTGCCCCACGGCACGCGAGCGATCAGATGTTAACTTTCCTGTTTCGAACTTCCCACAGCTGACCTAACACAGAAGACGTGATATTTTTCCTGTATTCTCAGTTCTTGCATCACAGAAAACACACTCAGTCTACATTAAACAACTAATCGGTTAATAGTGTTTAGAGAAATTACCTTGCTTATTCTGAGAATAATACAAACCACATAAATACACTCCGCAGGCATAAGACAGAGTTTTTAAATGTTGATTCAGGTGGTATATGTGTAGTTGCCATTATGTTTTAAAGCATCAGATATGTGCGAAGAGTGGGGCAGAGTATTAGCTTCGTCATGTCTGTCCGTCCGTCCGTACGTCCGTCCGTCCGTCCGTCCGTCCGCGTGGAGAAACTCAGCTCCCACTGGAAGGATTTTAATAAAATATGTTATTTGAGTATTTTTCGAAAATATGTCGAGAAAATTCAAATTTGTTTAAAATCCGACAAGAACAACGGGTACTTTACGTGAAGACCGTTGTGCATTTATGATATCTGTCAGTTCTTCTTATAATGAGTAAATGCTTCAGACAAAAGTTGTAGAGAAAATCAAAACACACATTTTATATTCAGTATTTTTTTTTTCGAAAATCGTGCCGTCTGTGAGATAATGTGGAAAATTATGGTAGAGCCGAACATGTCGCGGATGACAGTATAATACGGCGCATGCGCGTTGCACGCTGGATAACTAAGGCTACAGATACACAATCAGAGTGTGTAATACTTACTGTTTTTCCACCGCAACAGTGGTTACGTGAACGCGCCTCGACGTTACGTTTATATGTAAATTACCTGTCTTGTCCACAGTTCCGTCATACGAAAGCCCAGACAGATCTGAATTTCTCTCTCTGTCAGTCCCTTTTTATACACACGCGCGCGCGCACGCACACACACGCACACACACATACGCACGCGCACACACACGCACACGCACGCACGCACGCACACACATACACACGCACACACACACGTACATACACACACACACGCGCGCGCGCGCACAGATTCTGCCATATTTCGACGCCACTTAACCCTTTAAAGACGAAGCGTGTCTGTTTTATATAAGGACTCAGTGCGTACCGCGTTGTAAACACTCTCCACTTCGGTTATAAAAACCAATCTCTTAATATTTTGTAAGGCAAAAGTTGTTGTTTGTTCTGAGATCCGTACAAAACACATAAACGCAATGTGGGCACCACGTAGAATTTTTTAATGTTAAACCTGGTGGTACGTAAAGTTACCGTTGGGTTTTGAAAGGTTAACTAAGGCAGTTGAAATGGTCTATATACACACCAGAAAACATCCCGTGTGTTCATCTGAGTTATGGCTCTTCTGAGTCTGAGACCAGGGCAGTACTGGGTTAGAGGTTAAGTCTCAACAGGCAGCTGTGTTTGTGGTGATGTGATAGTTGGATGGACCAAACCTAACGAGCCGTGATACATGAACTTTGAGTTTAGGGGGATGATGATTGGCAGGGGTAGCACGCGGTCTGGCAGACAGAACTACCACGCTGTGTTACACGCATCTGGACCTCGCACGCAGTGAGGTCTTGCGTGCAACCGCCAAACCCACTATAACTTCACACAGGGTCTGATAATGTTAGTTTCATTGCTGTCTCTCCTACTTAGGTTCCAGGTTCGACTGCTGGTCCTCACATTGTTTTTGCTGAAACGTGTGATTCGTCGGTCTTCTGGGTCGCTTGAGACAAATTCCAGGACTGTACCGTCAAGCAAGGGAGCCGGAATTTCGGCACAATGACTAAGCTACGGGCTGAACGTCCGAGGAATCGTCGTTCGATTCCCGGTAGAGGCAGCAAATTTATCTCCTCTCCTAAGCTTCCAGACTGGCTGTGGCGGGTAACGCACGTTCCTTCCCCAAGGATAAAGTGACGGGGGCGTGTCTGACCACTTACTAACTTGTAGTGCCGCCGTTATGAATGAGTGAACTTGTAACTCCACTCCACCGTATGTCTGTTTCGAGTGCAATGAATCAACTTTGTGGGTCGGGATAACTCAGCCGGTATAGGGAATCACTAGGGGCTGGACGGTCTGGGGATCGAATTCTGGTGGGGGTGAGATTCCCTCCGCTCGCCCGCCGTCCAGACCGGCCCTGGGGCCCACCCAGCCTCCTGCACAATGGGTACCGGCTCTCATTCCCGGGGCTAAAGCGGCCGGGGCGTGGCGTGAACTACCCACTCCCATCTAGAGTCGAGGTTAAAGAAATAATAGAGCTGTACATTTACTCACCGTCTGTGCCTTCATGGCAGGTTATAGGGTGAACTTTAAAAGGTAAAGCAGTCCCATTACAGGCCTGGACTCGGCACTTGAAGGTGGTAAGTTTGTCAGCCATATGCACCGGCCGCCTTTACCCCCAGGAAATATTCCTGGTACTCATTTCCGTTAGAGGCTGAGTCGACCCCAGGGCCATAGTGCGACTGACACCACTGACACCAACGGGAATCGAACCCGCGACCTGCCGGTTTGTAGCGCAGTGCCTCAACCAACTGCGCCGCCGCGGCCCCGGGGTGAACTTTACCTTTCTTTGTAGAGCCAAATTTACCTTTTAACTCCTCCTTCCGTATGCCTTTGCCCACATCTTGCATTCCGCTCATTCATTGCTGTAAAACTGCGATCAGAGTTTTGTCGTTCAGTGCTTAGAATCAGTTGTTCTAGGCTTGTGTGGCTGCGAAATGTACGGAACCGTAATTCACGGCTCCGACAAGGGAAACTAACCTAACGTAACATAACGCGTACGTGCTTCATTGTTTGCTAGGCGCTGTCAGAGAACAAGTTTATGTCCTTATCGGATGTCCTTCGGTGTCTTATCTCACTTTGCACCAGTGTATGCTCTTGCGTTAATGAGGACGGACTGTGTGAGCGTGAATCAATCTCATGGGTGTATCCACAACGGTCTGACATTGTATTGGCGATCCCTTTTTATTACCTGACAGTATTTGTTGGCTAAAGCCCCTGCGTAACGCTGGTAAATCTAATTGATCTTCACGAGTGTGTTTCAGCTACAACCTTTTCTACATACGCTGATATAAACAACAGAATATGACACAAATTAGCAGTTCAGAAGTATGTTGTTGTTTGTTTTATGGTTGTTTTATTCTTTGTATGTTTTGCTTTCTATTTTGTGTGTTTTGTGTTTTTGTATTGTTTTGTGTATTGTTTCTCCTTATGTATATAGTTGTTTGTTTCCTATTTGTGTATAGTGTACGGCCCACTGCCACCGGGTGAAAACTGAATTGCAGTTAATAAATATCATATCGTATCATATCATATACCATATCATATCATATGGGTTGTTGAACTAAGAAAACTGTTTTTCTTTTAAACGTGAAGATTTCCCTTCGCTGAACTACGTACTGCGTCTTGAAGGGCTGGGGGAGTGAAGTCATAGCTCTGCGCATTTTTAGCCTAGGAACTGGATGGAGGTGATAGGTCAGTTTCAGGCCCCGGTCGCTGTATGGGTAAAGAGTCCCGGGTACCCACTGAGTAGAAACTGGGTGGACCCCTGAGCGAAGACGTCTGGACGCTTTGGAGAAAAGAGCTATCACTTGTCTGTGCTAGGCATCGAACCACGATTCCTCGATCTTCCAACCCATAGCATAGTCACTGTACCGACTGCGGTGCTCTAGGCAAAGTTATGAACAGTCTGATTCCCTTAAGTATGTATAGAGTGTTTCTTGTAGCTTTCCATACCGTGTACGTATGAGTCAAATCTATATTGCTCTACCAGCTCGTACACTAAGAATTTCTTAAGTGTTCTGATGTTTTTAATTTAGTTTTCGATTTACTGAATCCTGTATGTCTGACCAAATACCGGTCCATTGGTTGGCGCATTCCAGATGGGTGTGATACAATTTTTCATTTAGTTTTTGTTGCTTTATATAAAGGAATTTTAGTTCCTGTCTAAGTCTAAATTTCCCTACTCCTTTTGTTTTTTTTTGTATTTTGGTTTTGTCGACTGTTGCCTTTTATCTGTATGTTTATGTATTTGGGTGTTAAGTGTTGAATTATACAAATTTTATTGAACCAAATGGGGGAGCTTGCTTTCAGAAGTTCTTCTTTAGTGTTCTTATAATTGTAAAAACTGTTTGCCTGTTTGGCAGTCACGAACTTGTAGTTTTCCATACCGTGTACATGTGAATCATATATATATATATATATATATATATATAGAGAGAGAGAGAGAGAGAGAGAGTCTCACGTAGCGACTGCCATTGGCTTATTTTGGAAAAAAATTATATTAACATGAGTTGTAATACCAACCGCCATGTACATAATAGGGCAGAAATACCTGACAGTTTTGAAATGAAATAGGTAATGACAGAAATGGTGCAGTTTGTTAACGGACATATAAATACCTCGTTTTAACTCAGTGGAGAATAACGGAATAAAGAACCTTTTTTTTTTTGCGACGACTGAACACAGACTGCCGGCTAGTGGATGTGTACACGTGCCACGGGTGGGCCGTCGGTCTCCAACACCGGCGGGGGGTGATCGCGGCTGTGGGAGGGGTGATCTGCTGGAACGGACGGTAGCTAAGTAAATGTTAATATTTGGAACCATTTTTAGTCCCATATAACATGAAGATCTACTTTTGTTGGGCTGCTTTATCCTGAAGATGGATGAAATACGTTCCTACGAAACGTCGATAACCAGTCGTCACGGCATAACATGCAAGAAGACTTGAATCCAAATATAGTTATCCATTCAACATGTATTTTCACTATCTCACACACAGAACTAAAATAAAACATATAGAAAACTTCAGAACAGTCCCAATTCCGAACAGGTACATAAATTATGTGAATGCAAGAACACTAAAGGGACTCTTATGAGGTTTTGTATACATTTTATTTTAGTTTTGTGTAAGAGGTGGTGAAAATACATGTTATAATAGTACGTACACGGAATGGACAATTTTAAATTTAAAAACAGTTATCCCTTCTTTTTCGAAGATATGCCGACCCAATTGCTTCAACATCAACAAAATTTCAGTTTGGTATAAGTTTTACGTGTTGCCGGAAATGTATCCTGCCTTTACTTTCAGGGCTGTTGGACTAGACGTTTATGAAACTGGGGTAGCTTCGAAGCGAATTAGAAGTGGAGTCCGGGGGGGGGGGGGGGCCCCCCGAGGGCTGCTGGATGTACCAGCCGATGCAAACGCTGAAATAAGAATGGGAACAAAGGAAGGAAATAAAAGGAAAACGAGAAACGGGCTTACGAAAGCAAGAAGCAAACAAAGAAAGAAAGAGAAATAGTGGGAGGGGAAGAACAAAATAGAAGAATGTAGAATGAAGAGAAAGAAAGTAGGAAGGAAATGAACAGGAGAGCAGAACATAGGGCGAGCTGTCTCAGTGCACACCGCTGTTCACTCCTTCGTGTGACGTAGCTGTGATCTTGTTCCCCTTTCTCGCCTCCCCTCATTTTTGTCGATCCTCCCCTGCACAGCACCCATCCTCCCTTTTCCAGCAGGGTTGTGTTACTTTTTTTTATGTCTTATTGTAACGTCACTACTGCTGCATCCCCTAACCATAACGCCATCCCCTTGTTGGGGGCGTTTGGAGCCATTCTGTCAGTACAGCGAGACCTATGTTGACCATCTGTGGTTGCATTCAAACGTGGCCGACGTAAGCAGGTTGCCACCTTAACTGAAAACCTTGTTAAAGTTCCCCCTGTCTGTGCTTGTACCTGCTAATTCACTCCACGAAACAGTCCTGCTTAAGAAGCTAGGCAATAAATTCCCCACGTTTTATAGAGCCTGAATTTTCATTACCATGTTCACACTATCCCGACACTTGTCGCTGACCTGAACCATATCTGCCAAGTCCACGCAACGTATTTCTATAAGACTGTCTTAACTTTTAAAGCCTAGCGGTAACTTTACGTACCACCAGGTTTAACATTAAAAAATTCTACGTGGTGCCCACATTGCGTTTATGTGTTTTGTACGGATCTCAGAACAAACAGCAACTTTTGCCTTATAAAACATTAAGAGACTGGTTTTTATAACCGAAGTGGAGAGTGTTTACAGCGCGGTACGCACTGAGTCCTTATATAAAACAGATACGCTTCGTCTTTAAAGGGTTAATGTGATCTTTCTATCTACATTTACGTCTTCAGAGTGGTCTCTCTCCATCGTATTTCCCCACCTAAGCCTTCTGCTCACATACCTTATGCCTCTGCCATATAATCCTCCCTGATCTGAAGGCTTCACTGCGTGGTGAGAAGTACAGTTCATGAAGCCCCTAATTATGCAATTTTCGTGTTCTTTTACTTCCTCCCTCTTAGATCCAAATGTCTTCCTTAGCACCCTATTCTCAGCGTATGTTCATCCCTTAATGTGAGAAACCAAGTTTGACGCCAGTATAACACAACAGGCAAAGTTATAGTTTTGTATGTTTCAGTCCTTATGATGTTTTTAGATATATAGTGGGAGGACAAAAGATTCTGGGCGGAATAGTAGCGGGTTACTACATACTTGTATACTTGCCCGGGAACAGCAGTGTGCAGTGTGTATACAAGATATCATTGTCTGCTTTACGTCATTTCCGTTTCCTTTCGCTGCTGCAATTTTCCTCCCAAATCTTCAGAATCCACCAAACCGATGAGCAGTTGTGCCTGGTTTATCAATTCCGAAACTGCTGTTTTGGATTTAATGTACAGGGTGGCCGAGAAATAATCGTCCCCCCCCCCCCCCCATATAGGTCTGTGTGTGCATGCCGTGGTGTGGCGTGTACAGCGTGATACTCGACGGTGATGTGTGCCAACACTTAGTATCATGTGTACACCCTGTTGCGTGGGGCTTTTTACATGGAACACGGCGCGTATGTGCTGATACATATGGGAAGTCAGGGAGAGGTACGGTGATTTCGCGGCCTTTTTGTATACCATATAAAATTCCCATGTGTTTTCGCGGCAATTCAGCACAACCTATGTAACTACTACATTTGGCAGCACTGGATGAGTTCATTAAATAACGTGTTCAAATTTTCTACAGTTTGATGATACTGCACCTGGGCTGTGGCGACAGAGTGAGGTGATACAGCTGCCACAAGCACATGTGACTGCATTTTGCGTGGGAAACCCAAAAATCCTTTCCTAATAAAGGCAGCTGGCTGAGAACTAGTGATAGAAAAGCAGAACAAAGAAGGCAAAGGTCCACAGGAAATTCCAGATAATATTGACGTCATGAAACAAGAGGCGGCGCATCTGGTTGTAAGAATTGCCTTGTCGATCGATTACAAAAGGAAAGGCGCAGATGGTGTTTAGCAGGTTCGTACAAGGGACAAGTAGTTATGGATGAAAACATTTTAATTTATACAGCTTGTACAAAAGAAGAATAATATTGTGTCTGTGGCCAAGATGTAAAGGTACGCACAACGGGACAGACAATCTAAAAATCGCTTTGTCTGTACAAATTGGGAAGAATACCGGCCATAGCAAGAATGCGAACGGGGTGAACAAGATAACAAGGTAGACAGGTCTCCAAAATTGAAAGGACTGTGAAGGTAAGGGTAAAGTTGTCTCTACCCACGCCGTGAGGGCATATAAGGGCAGTAGAAGTATATCTCCACTCATTCCTAACCTCGGAACTAGACTGAGTAGAGTGGTCTGCTTTGAACCCCGAGGAAAGAGTCCCCACACCCTTTGAACAGGGGGCTGGCTGGACCCAAAAGCCTGTTTGTAGGTGTGAGGTTGTGATCAATGCGTATTGTAGGAACAGCATCATGTCCCCAGTGCTGTGTAATCGATCTTTAACCCTTTATAGACGAAACGTACCCTGCTTTATATAAAGACTCAGTGCGTACCGCGCTGTAAACACTTTCAACCTCGGTTATAAAAAACGAATGAGTTGCTGATGTTTACGGCAAAACTCGCTGTTTGTTCTGAGATCCGTACAAAACACATAAACGTGATTTGAGCACTATGGAGAATTATTTAATGTTTGACCTGTTGGTGCGTAAACTTACCGCTAGGCTTTAAAAGGTTAAAGCATGAACCCTTCGAAGACAATTATTAACCTGAATAACAGTTAAAGATTCAGTTTGTACCGCGCAGTAAACACTGTTCCTTTCTGTTAATTAGTCGCCGGCCTCTGACCACGGAGGCCAGAGTTTCATCCCAAGTAAGTCCGTGTGACATTTCTGGCGGAGAAAGTGGCATTGAGACAGATTTTTTTCCGAGTACTTCGGTTTCCCCGTGTCAGTGTCATTCCTCCCATACCGCATACTCACCATCATCTACATATTGCACTTACCAGAACGACAACAGAGCGAAGACTGCGGACCTTCCAAAAAGGCAGTACTTTTATGGAAACGTACCTTCACTGTATAGGGAACATAGAACGCTGTTCCGTAATCGTACAAAACACATATAAATACACTCTGTGGACAGAATGTAGGATTTCTGAATTCTTATGCACCTAAAGTCGCCACTAAGCGTTGAAGGGTAATGTACCTTACATTTAGCAGACGTTTGGCTTATGAGTGCTATCGTCCGGGTTTTTACGTTTCAGAGGGTTCGAGCAGTCTCCATCATGAAGGTAGAAGCTGCAGTACTCTCTTAAACGGTAACACATTTCTACCAGACTTCACGGGGTCAGAAGAAACAAGACAGCTGTCTTGAGAGGCACTGCCGTGAAAATTTCAGGTTTTAATGTCCGTTTTGTTAAAACTGGTTAAATTTTTGTTAACTGTCACACGAGGATCTTTGAAAATTCTGTGAAAATCCGTTAATGGTTCAAACGTGTGGGGGATATAGGCACACAAACAAAGGTAGCCTACTTGCTATCGTAACCATGACACTTTATAGGGTAGTGGTAATGATGTGTGTCACCTGTTTGACTAGGGGGCCGGGATAGCCTAGTCAGTATAGTGACTAAGTTATATAGGCTCGACGATCCGGGGTTAGAATCCCGGCGGCTAAAGAGACTTTTCTCTTCTGCAAAACATCCAGACCGGCTCCGGGATCTACCCAGTCTCCTATTCAGTAGGTACCAGGGGGCTTTGATCGAGGGGGTAAAGCGGCCGGGACGTGATATTTACCACTCACATCCATCAAATGCTAACGTTAAGGAGTGGAGCTGGACCTTTAGTGCCAAATATGCTTTCATGCTGTGACGAGGAAAACGGCACCTTTACCTGACTTAATATGAAGAAAATCAAATATTTGCTGCCCAAAGAGTTTATATGCTCAGTTGGTTCTCAGAATAAACAAGGACACTTGTCCTGAACGCCTTAAGCGAATTAACATCACATGTTTTCTTCGCGGTACGAGTCGAAGTGTTTTATGGACCTGTTATTCAGATCAGCTTCGTGCTCTATATAAAGAGCAAATCGTTCTTTACAAAGTAGCGAAACTGGACTACAAATGAAGCTTTTTAGAGTGATGTGAGTGGACGTCTAGATTTGCTAACAGGCTAATTGAAACTAAGCTAGCTGCTTTGCTTTCAGCTGTTTTGCACATCGCATGAATAAGTCGGATTAATCGAATCACGGACGCTTCGTATCTGTCGAGCTCCGTGCTTATCCACGTTGATTGCTTATGGCATGGCAGTTCCCTTGGGGGCACGATACTGTGTCAGTTGAAACATCCTAGCCACCAATTTCTATTCCGCACCATCACCATCTTTAGGGTCGACTGGTACTGCGTAGTGCTGACACTTGTTACATTGTATCAGAATAGAGCGGTGAGGAGTATATGCGACGCGTGGGAGAGATGAGCATTGAATACAACGCTGTGATTTGAAAACCTGAAAGTAATCGATTTCTGTAGGTTTGTTTACGTGTGTGGAAGGATAATATTAAAAGTATCTTAACAACGAGTTCCAGATAGTATATATGCCTTCATGTGCTTGTTCAAATGCAGATGCGTGAAGGTCCATGCATGTTGACCGTCTTGTATTGTATGACACAATATTGACTGCCCGTCATTCTT
Organism: Coptotermes formosanus; assembly: GCA_013340265.1. Taxonomy (NCBI): domain Eukaryota; kingdom Metazoa; phylum Arthropoda; class Insecta; order Blattodea; family Rhinotermitidae; genus Coptotermes; species Coptotermes formosanus. The sequence continues at coordinate 553,368 of BLKM01000605.1, forward strand.
TTTCGACTGCTCCGAAAATGGGGGCCAGCGAGCTCCTCAGGAACGTCGGTAACAGATTACCAGGAAACAAGTCATCGTGTCCAAGAAGATTGTAATATTCGACTAAACACTTGCCAACACTAATTCTGTTAAAGCTTTCTAACCTGAAGACCGTATATATATGTATTAACCCGCATTTTCTCATCTGTGTAACAAAGTAACGTATGGAAAATGCAAATAAAAAATTAGATGAATTCTAAAAGGTTTTGACGATGGTGTATAATATTATGTGGTGATGGTGTTGTGGACTTTGTCCATCGTCCGAAGAATAAAATATTAAAAATTAAAATCACGACGTTTCGGAAGCTGGCTCTGCTTCCGAAACGTCGTGATTTTAAGTTTTAATTTTTAATATTTTACTCTTTGGACGATGGGTAAAGTCCATAAAACCATCACCACACAAAAACATAGATATAATTTCCTTGTAATAGCTTCTCAAGAAGAACTGTGCTTCGTGGAGTTAGTTTCGACAAAATCATCACAGAATAGGCGTGTTCGCACGCTGTCTCTGCCTTTCAGGGAATATACCTCAACAGTTCCGGAGCTGAATGTGAACTTAGTAGGGGGGAGTTAAGCTTTCACAGTGGCTGTAATGGAGAGGCAAGTATTCTGGGATGTTATGTCTTGTGCCGACTGTCAAAGGAGTTGCCGACGTTTCAGATGACTTTGGTGCCTCCATTTTCTTAAATGCCCTAAAAATGGGGGCCCTACTATCCTCTGAAACGTTGGTAACTGTTTGCCTGTCCACACGACGTCACGTCCCGTAATCTTGAATCTTTATAGGTTTGTTGAGCCCCCGTGCCTTTGGATATGCGACAGCCTGTAAGCTCTTCCTGTCTGTCCCTCTTTGTGTATGTAGGCTTGTGTATGTGCCGTGTCTAGCCTGTGTTTTCTTACCGTCCAGACACCAGCTATTTCTGCTTCTTCGTCTTCTGCTTCTGCTTCTTCTTCTTCTTCTTCTTCTTCCTATTCTTCTTCTTCTTCTTCTTCTTCTTCTTCTTCCTATTCTTCTTCTTCTTCTTCCTATTCTTCTTCTTCTTCTTCTTCTTCTGCTGCTTCTTCTTCTTCTTCCTATTCTTCTTCTTCTTCTTCTTCTTCTTCTTCTTCCATTACAGTCCTTGGTGGACCTTAGCCTCTTTCAAAACTGTTCTCCACTGCTCTCGGTCCTGTGTCTTACGCCTCCAATTCGTTACGCCCATCTTCCTTAGGTCTGTTTCAACTGACTCCATCCACCTTGCCCTGGGTTTTGCGACACGTCGAGTGCCCTCTGGTTTGTATAATGTTAGCTTTCTGCAAGGGTCCAGCCCTTTGTCCCAGCCACCTCAGTCTTCCTGTTTTGATCACTCTGACTGTCCGGTTCACTGTAGAGCTTATAAAGATCATTACTGTATCTTATTCTCCAGATACCGCCCTCATTAATTGGGCCATAGATCCTTCTTAAAATTCTTCTTTCGAAGATTTGGAGAAGATTTTTATCCTTATTTGAGAGGGGCCAACTTTCACTTCCATACATTTGTGAGGACCTTAACAGAGTTTTATACAACACACATTTTGTCTGCCACCAGCTATTTGACTTCAGTAATTATTTAGCTTAGAGTAAACTTTATGACATTTGATGCGTGGGAATCGGGTTTTAGGTCGCCGTGACGAATGAAGACTTTCCCAACGTTTCAGCAAACTTTTTATTTTCCTTCTTCAAGGTAAATTGATATGTGGGCTATCTGTAGGCCAGCATATTAACCTGACAACGAGTGGGGTGTCATGAATGCTTGGTTAGGCGGAGGAGGACCGTTTTTTTAACGCCTTTTCAGGACCTGGGGGATATTTGCTATGTATATTGGAGTGACAGTTGAATTCCCCTTTAAGTTTACGTGGCAATGTTCGATCGACAGCGACGCGTAATACGAAACTTTCAACAATTAGAAGGTGGCTTTGCAATCTGTGTATTTGTGATGACTTGCTGTAGGCAGCGACAGCCTGACGTTGCGGGGAACATGGAATTAATTGATACGGTCCCCAAACAAGACATTTCATTGTTTCAGATCTGTCATGTGTGTACATCACAAAAACCGATGATATATTTGTTATGCGAAGTTCTTTTACTCTTCAATGAGATTGTTTTATGGTTCATTTGAATCTAATTTAATGCGCCGCTCATGCAAAAAGCACTGAATATTCGACGACCATTCAGATTGCTGTATAGTCTATACACGGAGATGAACAGTTTGTCCCCAGCAGGGCGATCTGTGTAATACTGGGAAACCGAAGCTGTTAATACAGTTGAACTCGGTTGTAACGTCATAAAAGAGACTGAATGTTTTGTGTCGTTATAAACGAGTGTTGTTATAACTGGGGAGTATAATGTTATGGTTAAAAGTGAGGAATTAATCGGTATCACAGAATATCTGACGCTATAGGCCAGGTGTTGTATAAACCGATTTCGTTATAACCGGGTTTCAATGTATATATATATATCCCTCTACAGGCCCTGGACAGGCCGTGAGAATTCAAGGAAATTGAGGCTCCCAGATTTAAAGACTGTCAGCGCATGAAGGTAGTAAGGTTGTCAGACCTACGCTGAGTCGACCCCAGGGCCATCGCGCAGCCGGAAGGTTTATGTCAATGAAAAATTCCAGTGACACCATCGGGAATCGAACCCGCGACGTTCCGGTTTGTAGTGCATTTCGCCCACCAACTTCGCCACTGCGTGCTCCTTGCTGTTAATATATATACAGAACTTATTATTTTAAGTCTTGTGGGATGTTACGGTGTGTGGTTGGGTAAGTAGATTTCGACGATTCGAAAGATTGTATTGCCCTCATCATTAAAGAGTCCAGTAGTGCCAGAATACTTGAATCTTCAGCACCGTCGCTGTTAGAAACTCAAATCTCGTATATACAGGACGATTACTGTGTACAAAATATATGAATTCTTAAAATTGTACATCGGTAAGTTCAAATACAGAAGAAATTGACTCGTTGTATGTTAGCGAAACACCGTTTCCGATTTCCCTGTATCTTGAAAGCCCTGTAGCACCTGCATCCCTAGACTGTTGCGTTTTCTAAAAGTTGAATTAACTACAGTTGAACCCTTTTATAACGACATCGGTTAGACGACACCTCACCCACAGTGTCAAATATTCTGTGGTACCAATTAATTCATTCCAGTTAACCCATAACTTTATACTTCTCGGCTATAACGACACTCGTTTATAACGACAAAATATTCAGTCCCTTTCGTGACGTCATAACCTGGTTCGATCGTATTTGAATCCAGTGGTCAACAAAGTTCGACATCCTGAAGGAAAACAGACACTGCCCTGACCTGCAGCAAGATGTAATTAACTAACTGAAAGGATAGGGGTTCTTGAAAAGCTTATAGCAGGCGTCTCTGTTCTGGTATGTGGCGCCATGTCACTGGGTATCTGGTGTCTAGTTACGCACTGACGCGGCGCTTCATAGCAGAAGAACGGAGACTTTAATTACACTGATACGAAAGCGTAGAAACTCTCAAGCTTTTGGTGGTTCAGCCGGTCAAGAATTTCTCCAGCATTATAGAAACCGTTTGTTGGTTGCCGTTTTTACAGCTGCTTGTCACTACACTCTGTCTTGAACCGCATTCTTTAAGTTTCCGTGCCAAAGTTGTTACAAATTCTTGAAGGAAACCACGAAGTTCAAAATTTAATTGGTAATTTCTCTGTATTCACACGACAGTCTTACATTTAGGAACGTTTTCGCAATGAACAGTCTCTGTTCTGCACTGAAGGACTCCATCTTCAGGACTAATGCTGCCAGACGACCCCTAGTATTTGAAAACTTAACCGATATCAGAACAAATTGTCCTGCAAAGAAAAAACAGGAGCTGTAAGCATTTTGTAAAAATTTTGTAAACACTTTATAGTGTTACAGTCAGGCTGTATGTCTGATAGCCTGTGTACTTTTAATAGGGTGCTGTGCATGATGATGATCATCATCGTCATCGTCGGCGTCAAATAAATTGTTTACGTACAAATGATGTGCACATAATACGTGTCAAGCCTTCCGTGCAGCCCAAATGAAATTCTTGAGTAAGTAACGTCGATTTGATCATCCTTATTTACGCTGGCAGTAAATATTGTTTGTTGAACGACATCTTATTACCTACGTGGGCTGCATAGTGTAAATAAACGTGTGAAATTTGAACTTCTCACAACTACGCCTATGACGCTTCTTGTCTCGTCGAAATTGTGCCCTTGTGATACAGTCCATAAGCACCGACGTATCGGGGGAACATGCCTCTGTCTTCAGGGTAGATAGCAGATGCAGTAGTTTTCCCCATATTGTCGGTACGTGGGACATGTACATGGCGTCCCAACCCGCAAGAGGGTAATGTGGCCTATTTAAGGGTATTATTCCAGTGTTTGATTAGAAGGGCTGAGAAAACGACGAAAAGCCTTGCAGTGAAGCCCACTGCTCTGACCGAGAATGGAGCCCGAAACCTTCAGACTGGGAAAGAAATGGTCACCAGTTTGCCGGGACGTTCAGCCTGGTAATTATAACTTTCGTTTCAAATGGCTTTGTCACGCATTCCGCAAAATTACGGCCGGCACACTTGTAGCAACAACTTAGAATAATGTATTGCACTGCTGATAAAGGACAGCTTACTGTTACGTGCTATGTGGACAAAGGAGTTATATTTATGGCCAAGCTGTACCACGGCATATCTTGGGCAAACGTAGAAGTAACTGGATCGCGACTAAAGGAAAAGCAACGTTCAGAGAGATAGGCCTGGAGACTGGCGCCTGTGTCTCCAGCCAGAATTTTGTAATAACCTGAAATAATGGTAGCAGAATTAGTCACTCTGCAAAGGAAATAAACCCAACGTGATGACCGCCTTCCCAGCTTTCTCGAAATCCCTCTTCCTCCCCAGCGTGTAAGCCTGTATCTCTCTGCAGGGGTCTAGCCATTTTTTAAACTTAAATGCTGATGTTAATAAACATGTGATAATCTTCACTGGAGAGGAGAGTTAACCCACGGCATATTGAAATAGCGGCGAGTGCTGCCCTGTCTGCCGTCACGCGAAACGGTGTGAGTGAGTTAGTGATGCGACTTGTCATATAAAATAATGTGTGTGTATAATACAGATTGTTAATATAAATTCTATCGGCGGGCTCCTTTTGAAGTGGAAACCTGTTATAATGCCCTTGGCGTGAGTGACTCATTCAGGGTTACACCGTGGTTTTCCATGGTTACAATACAGCTTCTTTTGTGAGGTGTGCCACAACCGGAGTTTTCATGGTTGCCTATTTACGGTAGTGTTTGGTTTGTGACGTCACAACCCGAATTTCCATGATTGCGACATTAACCCTTTAAAGTCGAAGCGTATCTGTTTTATATAAGGACTCAGTGCGTACCGCGCTGTAAACACTCTCCACTTCGGTTACAAAAACCAGTCTCTTAATGTTTTATAAGGCAAAAGTTGCTGTTTGTTCTGAGATCCGTACAAAACACATAAACGCAATGTGGGCACCATGTAGAATTTTTTAACGTTAAACCTGGTGTTATGTAAAGTTACCGCTAGGCTTTAAAAGGTTAAATTAGGAGAAAACTTTAGGCAGTAACAGAGGTGGTGGACGAGCATATATCTAACTAACTAACTAACTAACTAACTAACTAACTAACTAACTAACTAACTAACTAACTAACTAACTAACTAACTCCATGGAGCAGAGGCCTTCTTGAGAAGCTGACAGTTTCTCAGCTACTCAAGAAATTCTCCGCATTTTATGGAATTCGAAGGTTCATTACCGCATTCACAAGAGCCCGCCACCTGTCCCTATCCTGAGCCAACTCAATCCAGTCCATGTCCCCATCCCACTTCTTGAAGACCCATTTTAATATTATCCTCCCATCTACGCCTGGGTCTCCCAAGTGGTCGCCTTCCCTCAGGTCTCCCCACCAAAATCCTGTATGCACCTCTCTTTTCCCCCATACGTGCTACATGCCCCGCCTATCTCATTCTTCTCGGTTTGATTACCCGAATAATATTTGGTGATGAGTGCAGGTCATTAAGTTCCTCGTTATGTAGTCTTCTCCACCCCCCTATCGCCTCGTCCCTCTTAGGCCCAAATATCCTCCTCAGCACCCTATTTTCGAACACCCTCAGTCTTTGTTCCTCCCTCAGTATGAGAGACCAAGTTTCACACACGAGCATATGATTGTTATATTCTCAGTGCTAGTAGAGAGCATGCAAATTATGTAAGCACAATACAGAGAAGTAAAACTGCTCCAAGCGTATCCTGGAAACGGGACATAGTTGAGGCCGAGGCAAGAAGTAGAAGCCTATGTCACAAATATGCAGTGCAGTTTATATGCGTATAACATAACGCTGACGCTCTTTCGCGTAATCATAGTTGTCGTGGAAAAGCAATAAGTATTACATATTACGAGTGTGTGTCAGGAGCCTTAAGCTACCCAGCATGCAAAGCGTATGCGCCTTATTATATCATCTGTGACCTGTCCGCTTCTACTTATTTTTACACATTATCTCTTAAACGGCACAGTTTGCAGCGAAAAGTTATTGAACATAAAATGTGTGTTTGATTTTGTCTACAATGTTTATCTGAAACGTTTCTCATTCTAAGAAGAATTCAGCGAGATATTATCATAAATATACTTACGGTAAAAGGTAAAACAGTCCCATTACAGGCCTGGACAGGCCCACAGGGTTCCAGGAGGTCGAGGCTCCCAGATTTCTAGACAATCGGCACATGAAGATGGTAGGTTGTCAGCCATACGCACCGGCCGCCTTTTCCCCCCAGGAAATATTCCTGGTACTCATTTCTGTTGGAGGCTGAGTCGACCCCAGGGCCATAGGGCAACCGACAGGATTATGCCAATGAAGAAATCCACTGACACCATCGGGAATCGAATCCGCGACCTGCAGGTTTGTAGCGCAATGCCTCAATCAACTGCGCCACCGCGGCCCCCAAAATATACATACGTCTTCATGTAAAGTACGTGTTATTCTTGTCATATTTTAACTAAACTTGAATTTTCTCAACAGATTTTCGAAAAACCCTTAAATATAAAGTTTCATGAAAATCCGTCCAGTGGGAACCGAGTTTTCCCATGCGTACCTACAGACAGACATGACGAAGCCGTCAGTCGGTTTTCGCAGTTTTCCGAACACGCCTTAAAAAGGGCGGAAAGATGAACACGTACGAGAAGTGCCCTTATATACGTAGTTATCGAAAAGTCAGTAAAGTTCTTTACCAACAATGAAAGTTTTATTCGACCTACTGACCGACTGTGAGAATGGCGGAAACCGGAAATGCCTTGATGAGAGGTACAGACATGAATGAGCACGCAGGAGTCAGAATGCAACCAGCAGCGACCCGCGCAACGTCACTATCAACACACAGGTTCTGTAATCCCTCTTTACGAATTCAGTTCCTTGTTCGAAAATACCTTGTACAAGGAAGATCAGTTTTACTTCACTTCTCCTGTTTTAAAATTTGTTTATAGAGGTGAAAAATATCTCCACAAACATACAGAGTTCACCTTAATGCAACAATGAACTATATACATGAGCATACAAGAAACACTGGTCGTCAATTGTTACATTTAAATGACGCTCTTAATTGTTAGTCTGTGCGTAAACAACAATTTTGTTATTAAAGTGTTATGAAAAATACATAAACGTTACGTTTCATAGTCCTTCCCTCTTCTACCTACTTGTTCACAGCAGGTGCAGAGGTATTTTTTTAATTTCACTTGATTACACTCAGACACACATCACAGTCTCTAGGACTCCTCTGGACGAGGGATCGTCCCGTCGCAGAGACAACACAAACACTGTACAAGAGAAAAAATTCATGCCCCCGGTGGGATTCGAACCCACGATCCCAACAAGCCCTCGGCCGCAGACCTACGCCTTAGACCGCGCGGCCACTGGGATGACATTACGTCCTATCTTATTATAAACATGACACAACGAGTTCGAACTTCATAACAAATCTGCGGTAACAATGAGAAACGATGCGATGCTGCTGCTTCTGCGCTGACTGTTTAGGGTTGTCGCATGTCCTGCGCATTCGAGCAGATTCGGGGAACCGACGTTAGCCAAGTAGAGGCATCGGGACCAGCGATCAGTTCGCGAGACACAGCAGCTCGTTTGAGCGACAATTGGCTGGATAATTGAAAACAGGTGTTGTTAGGTATTAATTTGTGCAGCTCGTATAAGCGAGAATTCGTAAACCGATTCATCGTATTTTGAGGGCTTACTCTACAAATAGGACAGAAAGAGGTGATATGTGGAGCGTCAAAAATTATGTGCGTGGAAAAGAGGGAGCTACTCATAGTACAACGAATTTGCAAAAAAAAAATATATATATATATATATGTGTGTATATATATACAGTGAAACTCGCTTAAGAAAAACCCGGTTAAGAAAATTGCCCGCCAAAGAAGTCAGGATAAAAAAGCACCAGAATTCTCCCATTTCATTAAAATTACCCTTTTAAGAAATTTCCCGCTTAAGAAGTAGGATTTTCTTGGAATTTTCAAAATTTTCTTAACAGGGTTTCACTGTAAATATATTAGTTACTGGACAAAACCAATAGTACCACTGCATATGTCACACACATGCACGCAAGATCAACGTATGACCAAATAGTTAGAGAATCGTGTATTACGTATTGTTAATGCACCGTACTAAAGCAGTTTACCACGGCGAGCAACAGTAATGTGAGCAAACTATTTTTGAGGTTTTTAGGTTACTCGCATACACTAGTGATACCGTGTGTGCATCACACGTGTCTAATGCAGTTAACAGAAATAGACACCTGCGGTAGATGGCAGACCGTTCTTGTGTGATTTTCGTATTTTACTATTTCAACAAGTTTTTATGTTTTGTGGTATTATTAACTTTAATTCAATTAACCCTTTCAAGACGAAGCGCATCTGTTTTATATAAGGACTCAGTGCGTACCGCGCTGTAAACACTCTCCACTTCGGTTATAAAAACCAGTCTCTTAATGTTTTATAAGGCAAAAGTTGCTGTTTGTTCTGAGATCCGTACAAAACACATAAACGGAATGTGGGCACCACGTAGAATTTTTTAATGTTAAACCTGGTGGTATGTAAAGTTACCGCTAGGCTTTAAAAGGTTATATTATAATAATAATAATAATAATAATAATAATAATAATAATAATAATAATAATAATAATAATAATAATAATAATCGTAACCGTGAAGGTAAACAGATGTAAGACACTTGGGTCCTGTCCTGTGAGAACTCAATCTTGAAGGTGGTGTTGATCGCTCCATCTTGTTTTTGGTCGACCTTTGTCGCGTTTGCCTTCCGATGTGTATTCCAGTGCCATCCTGTGTATTCGTGTGTGATTAAGTAATTATAAATGAAATAGTTATAAATAAATATAATTATGGTAAAAATTATAATAATCGTAAACCATACGAACTAACAAATGCACTCTAACCACTTATACGTAACATAAACTTTGCGTTCAAAAGAGACATGATGACGCATCGAAAAGCGTCTCAACATGTTTGTCATTATTACAGTGACATTGTGTGTGTGTGTGTGTGTGTGTGTGTGTGTGTGTGTGTGTGTGTGTGTGTGTGACGACTGTTGATACTGATAAACAAAAGTTAATTAACAAAGCCTTACGGTAAGAAGAGAATGGAATTTGTCTGTTCATGACTCATATATATATCGTACACAACGAATAAAAGTTGAGAATGTAGAGGGAAAAAATGCCTTAATCTCAGAACAACAATAGGACAAAATATTTATTATGGAACATCTGACAGGATATTTCATTTTCACGCTCGTTTGTCTAACCACGCTACTGAATTTGCAGTTGTGACTGATCAGTGTGTGGTAGCAACATAAATACTTGTTGACAGTGCAAACAGTGTAAAGGTAGATAGGTTTATGTACTGCATGCAAAATGTCGACAGTTTCACTCTACTTACACAGTACAGTCAGCGCACCAAACAGTTGTTGCATGATTTAACTGGATGTGCCTACCGTCTGCTACAATGCATGAATGTTTCATCGCTGGCTAACTACGCGTTTGCAACCATCGAGTTTGCGATAGCTTTAAGGTACTTGCGTGAGTACTAATAGGAATAAGTAATGAGTCAAAAGAAATTGTTGAGCACTCATCGAACCAAGCATTTGTCTCTTGGATCCAGATATGAACCATTGCTGGCATGCAAGAGACTTGTATGAATTGACATCAGAACAAGTGATAGCGTGGTTAAAATAGAAACCATTTTTAACACGCAAGAAACTCGTATGAATAATCATCACACCAAGTGTTGTTAGCGTGGGTACAAACAGAAATCATTGTTGGCATGCAAGAAACACGTATGAATTCACATCAGAACAAGGATAGCGTGGTTAACCCTTTAAAGACGAAGCGTATCTGTTTTATATAAGGACTCAGTGCGTACCGCGCTGTAAACACTCTCCACTTCGGTTATAAAAACCAGTCTCTTAATGTTTTATAAGGCAAAAGTTGCTGTTTGTTCTGAGATCCGTACAAAACACATAAACGCAATGTGGGCACCACGTAGAATTTTTTAGTGTTAAACCTGGTGGTATGTAAAGTTACCGCTAGGCTTTAAAAGGTTAAAATAGAAAGCATTTTTAGCACGCAAGAAACCTGTATGAATATTCATCGGAGAGCGCAGTGTTTTCCTGGATGCAACACAAGTTTCCTGATATGCGAGGACCTTCAATGAACAAGCAAACAGCTGTCATAGGGCCTTTATGTTCAAATAACAACTCCGTGCCAATTTATACGATAGATTTGTTACGAAGCGTAAATAAAATAACGTACAACTACCTTTAGTTACATGGATTTTGCAGACGGATGGACGCGACTACCCTATTATGCTTTCATTTGATTGCATACAAGTAACGAATGAAATTTGTTTATGTATGGAACAAAAGTTATACTAAACAATTTACTAGTGACAGTATTGATTCAGGCGAAAAGTTGCGGCGTCACGTCTAAACGATCGTAGAAATTACTGAACGCGTAGAAGTTTTGACTCCACAAGAAGTTTAAACTTCTAAAACTGTGAAATTTGTTATTGTCGCTAACTGCTAACTTCCAAGTTTGTGAACTCATATTTAAGCTACTAAATCTGTCTTCAGAGACAGAACATTCATTTTATTTTAGAGTTCATTATGCTTTGAAACAAGCAGCTGCAGAGAGTATTCTTACACGAGAGGGAGATAAAGAACCGGTAGAATAAATAAAGTTACGTTGCAAGAGTCGTCTAAAGTTGCACTCTGCTGTGAACGTGTTGACAGTGTTCACATGAAAGGAGTTAGTATGTAAACTGATATGTAAAAGTGAAGGTAAATTAATTCCTGTCCACGCCACGAAGACATACTGGGGGAGTAGTGGTATAACTCCACTCATTCGTAACCTCGGCACCAGATGTCTGTGAGAGGTCAACTTCACGCCCCGGTCGCTTCACCCTCGGGAAAGAACACCGGTACCCATTGAATACGAGGTTGGTTGGGCCTCAAGAGTCGGTGTGGACGTTTTTCAAGAAGAGAAAATCTCGTGCCCCCACCAGGATTCGATCCCCGGACCGTCCAGCTTGTTGCCGACTACACTATTTTGGCTTCTAACCCCATGCGTAAAACAAGAACTCCATATGCAAAACGTAACGATATCTCGGGAGAAGCACTTTCTAGCATCCTAAAGAACTAAGTAATTTCTTAAAACAGAATCCTTTTTGACAAGCTGATAATGACTCATCTGGTCAAGAAATTCTCTTAATTTTATGAAAGCCCCAACGTTCAATGTTATGTTCAAAAGACGCCGGTTGTATCCTGTTATGAAGCAGTTGAAACCATGCCCTATCATCACAGCGTATTGCGTAATATCTATTTTAATATTATGCAGCCATCTACATCTAGGTCTTACAACTGGACACTTATTATTCAGATTTTCCGGGCCGAATTCTGTGTGGCTGTATTAGATTCGTCATGCGTGAATCCACCCGTAACGTACCGTAACGTACCGTAATGTACAGTTCAGTCTCCTTTTAACGCGTGGAAATGTGAAAGGAACAGGGTGTTTTCTGCTTGATAATATAAGATTCGTCTACTCAGAGCCGACCCGAGACGTGGGCGCCCCGGGGAAGCTAATAATTTGGCGCCCTTTCAAATCTATACACGTTTTAAGTTTTTCGGCCTTGTAGAGGGCTGGCGACCCAGCCATCCAGCCCTGTGCTAGGGCACTAGGGCAATTTGGGCACACGCACTAATAAAGTGTGCCCAAATTGCGGTTAATTTAAGGAGAAATTATTTCGCATGTGGAAACCTCTGTTTATTAGCACCATATTTCCCTTTATTCCAGTGACGTCTTATCCCCCCTGTATGGATACGGCGCCCCGGGCAGCTGCCCGGCTGGCCCACCCCTTAGTCTGCCTCTGCACCTACGCGAAGAATTGAATTTGACTTGTTTAACAGCTACGGCTTAACTAACGCACGCATCTTTTAACGTTTAATCGTTTTGTTGGACCCGACCAAATGCACACGCCGGGTTGGTCGTACCGCATGTGGGGGGGATTCGGGAGATAAGGACATAAGGAAGCAGTGGAACGGTAGTGCGAGGGACCAGAGGAGAGCAGGAAGCTGTGGTGTAGAGTGCAGCACTGTGTGATCAGGTTGGGAGGGTCACTGCCCCTTGCCGCCAGCCTGTTGCAAGCATTCACTGTGGCCGTCAATAACTACACTACAGTTCACCCAAACGTGTCACACGCTGGTAAAAGAAATACAAAATTATCACAGTGTCAAAACACCCTGTTATAACACCGGGGAAGATGGCGCTACTAGTAACGGTTCTGATTTGTATTTGGGAGGCGCCCGGTTAGAACCTCAGCCGCCAAGCCTTCCGTCCTGAGGTTTTACGTAGTTTTTCGCGGTACCTCAAGGCAAATGGCGGGACAGCTGCTGACACAGGAATACGTTAGATGCCTTCTATATCCTCCATTAGTCATTTTACCACTCTACTCTGTATGGACTCAATAACTGCGTAATTGAACAAACGTGAATCAATAAACCATGTTATAGAGGCGTAGAGAGGAAGTGGAGGCAACGATTCACGTATTATTAAGCTCGGAATCAAGACATGTAAGAGCAGAACATAGTGCGCCATATTTTACAAGGCACATTCTAAAAAAAACTTTATTTTTTCATTTTTTTTTATTTCTTAAGACACTGATCTACGTTTAAAATCGCGTTCTATCTCCCTAAAAGGGCTAATCCCAGGGGCCGCGCTGTCTAAGGCGGCCTAAGGTCTGCGCCCGCTCGCTTGCTGGGATTGCGGGTTCCAAACTCGCCGGAGGCATGGATGTCGGTCGCTTCTGAGTGTTGTGTTTTGTCAGGTAGAGGTCTCTGCCTCGGGCTGATCCCTCGTCCAGAGGAGTCTTACCGATTGTGGTGTGTCTGAGTGTGATGGTGAAGCCTGGATAATGAGGAGGCCCTGGCCCAATAGGGGCTGTTGCGCCATGGAAAAAGAAATCGTCTTAAGAGTAGTTTAATTAACCTTTTAAAGCCTGCTGGTTACTAAATGCACCACCAGGTTTAACATTCAAAAATTGTACATTCTGCCCACGCGGCTCGTATGTGTTTTTGTATTTATCTCAGAACAAAGAGCGACGTTTGCCCTATATAACATAAACAGATTGGGTGTTATAACCGAGATGGAAAGTATTTACTGCGCGGTACGAACTTGGTCTTTAACTAAGACAGTTTATGCTTCAGTTTTAAAGGGTTAATGTTGCGGTTCCGTGGTCTGAACCACAACTTCTGATATTCGTTAGTTTATCTCAAACCTGCAAGTCTGTGTTTCGAGCCCAATCGGTTCGTTTATTTAAGTGTGAGTCACCTCTTTACCCCAAGTAATGTGTAAGACTGTTCTTACAGCAATGAATAAAACCGACCCGCCAAAAGACATAGGACGTTGCGACTCTGATGCGTTAACGTTTTGTCGCATTCTTAATGTTCATTCCTCTTGACTAATGATTTGAAGTTAATTTTATACTAACAGCTTACATTACCGTGGAAGCCTGTAGAAATAATGAAAGCGACAACTTTAACTAAAGATCAGTTAAAGTCGTAGTCACTGACATTCTGTATTAACTATCTCTTATACTGAAGATCAATTTATTGCCGATTTACCCGTTCTTCTTATCTCTTGTACTGGAGACAATTTTATCACCGATTTGCCCATTCGTCTTCTCGTCTTTTAATACGAAGTTTGTCACCAATCTATCCGTTATTCCTATCTGTTATGCTGAAGTTTATTTGGTTACCGACTTACCCGTTCTTCTTGCTATCTGTTCGTATGCTGATAGTTACGTTGTCATCGATTTACCCGTTCTTCTTCGTATCTCTTATTCTGGAGGTCGTTCTGTCACCGATTTACCCGTCCTTTTCTCTATTTGTTGTGTTGAAGGCTATTTTATCACCGATTTACCCGTTTTTCCCCTCCACTTATGCTGGAGGTCGTGCTGTCACCGATTTACCCGTCCTTTTCTCTATTTGTTGTGTTGAAGGCTATTTTATCACAGATTTACCCGTTTTTCCCTTCCACTTATGCTGGAGGTCGTGCTGTCACCGATTTCCAAGACCGAGGAGCGGATTGGAGACAGCATTAAACTGAATCTTCTGGAAACAGGTTATGAGAATGTCAAGGACATGGAAGTGACTCAGTGTCGAGTTGATTGGCCGAATTTGGTATCTGCGGTGTATTTAAATTTCAGTGTAAATCGTTGGGAATTGGAAGTAAATTACATAAAGAGAAAGTTTGTGTTTTTCTTTTGTTCTCGGTATTGCTAAGGGCAACGCGAATCGCCTGACACATAGCCTGCCAAACGTAGTATAGAGTATTGTGTGCAAATAAGCGCGGAATCGGTCTAAATTTTTATACCAATATCATGAACTTTGCAAAATAATTCGCTTATTTCTTGATAACGTTGCAGAATCGATTATTCACATTTAGGATGCAAGTCTTAAGGTTATCAGAGGGTTTTTGACGAAGATTTAAGTCTTGTGGGATCTTTCACCATGCCGACTGTTATAGTTAACAACGTTTCGGAGAGATTTTCTGTCTCCATCTTCAGGATGGTAAAAGAATAGTGTGACTTCTTATATGGCCCTGAAGTCAGAGGCACCACTTCATTCCGGGAGTCGGTAACTATATGAAAATCTGCTCGACATCATAGCCCGGTAGAATTTAATTTTTTACGTTGGATAGAATTAGAAATTATTGTATTAGAATGCGATTTTCGTTCTTAGCAGCATCGACTTAACGCAGCTGTCTGCGTCTCGCATAAGGGCGTTGTTCTGTCAGCAAACAGAAGACAAATCAGCGGTGTAAGAAGAAAGTCTAACTCATGGAACGTCAGGAAATGTGGCTGTCCAATATTAATATGTGGGCGCTGTGTTGATGACGTCACTATCCACTTTTCAACCTCCCATTAAGTAACTTCAAGCCAGTTTTTACTGGCTGTTTGTTACAGCTGATTTTCCTTATATAATACTCTTGCTTTGTAAATCGCTCACCGGTTTCCATGGTTACGATAGAACATCGTTTCTGAGTGACGTCATAGCCGTGTTGAGGTTAGGGGTACCGATAAGACGTCGATGTACAGGGTAATTCAAAAATAATATAACAGTTTTACGTGTTTATTATGAAGCAGGCTAACCAGTGAGCCTACAGTAACGTGAATGTTAATTACATAAAGTTGAACAATTTTTCGAAAAAATGTATACGTATCACGTCATCATATAACGCCCAACGGTAACGAACAAAACACTTTATTCGTTTGTTGTACAGTTTTTTTCGTAATGTTATCTGAGTAATTAAGCTTCATTGAAATATTGAACAGTGATGATAAGTTGGAAGCCTTTGTCGCAAATGACAGTTGGTGTTCTGTATTGATAATAAACATAGATCCATATCCTTTTGTTCCAGCTAATCGGATTTTTGCAGTTTGTTGAGTGTCATAATTGTTTAGAAATTCCTGCTTTGTGTCAGTGCGTCGTTTCCACAAAGCGTTTAAAATATTTCAGACGTGTTGACTGATAATCACAATATATAAACGCTTGGTCTGTGAGTCACGCCCGTTTATTTTTATAGTTGTTGGTGCGCCAGATGGCGAAGACGCGCGACGCAAATATTCAGCCAAATTGTATTGAGTTGTGAAGCAGTCTAGAAGTACCTATGCTTCGGTCGGCATTGCAGCATTGTACTTTGCCGATAAAATCCGCCAAGCTGTCTCTTAAATACTTTTCACATTCATGGCACGAATATTCAGTGAAACTGCAGTTTAGTGGTGTTCCTGAAGAACTATAATATATACTGACGTGTGAATTTACGTGTCTTATGTGGAAATAATGGCTGCAGATCGGATATTTTCAGAATTTGCTATTGAAATTCCAACCCGCTTGCACTTAACCCTTTAAATCCTAGCGGTAACTTTACGTACCACCAGGTTTAACATTAAAAATTCTACGTGGTGCCCACATTGCGTTTATGTGTTTTGTACGGATCTCAGAACAAACAGCAACTTTTGCCTTATAAAACATTAAGAGACTGGTTTTTATAACCGAAGTGGAGAGTGTTTACAGCGCGGTACGCACTGAGTCCTTATATAAAACAGATACGCTTCGTCTTTAAAGGGTTAATGTGCTTAAACATGAACTCTTTAGTCTTATGCTTTAGTGCCTGTACTTAATCCATATAAATGTGAAAGTAAGTTTGTCACGGTGCACGCCATGAAGGTATAGGGGAGGGGTAAAGGTCTAGCTCCACCCATTCGAAACCTGGGCACTAGATGCGAACGAGCGGTTAGCTAACACCCCCCTCCTCCCGGATCGTCCAGCCTGCGGCCTAGTCCTAGTGCCTGCTACCCCCTCTGTACCAATTTTTATGACTTATAAATTACAGGGCGCATTCTTACCATTGTAAAGGATGCTCAAAGAATGGCAGTCCTTCTCCGAAACCATTTTTATCAACCATTCTAAAGAAAAAGCTCTTTTAAGTGCGTGTTTTCACCTTACGCTACGTTGATGTCGTGCAAAATTCATGCAGGCAATCTGAAGAAGCTTAATAATTGAGTAAAGTTTAATAAAAATGTCTTTACAGTAGTAATCAGACACTTGCGAATATGAGTTCAGCCACCTCCCGAAACGTCGTGTGCGGCTATATATGTAATGCCATACAATCGTGGAACTGGTGAGAGTTGTTACATGAAGATAGAAGTAAAAAAAAAGGGCACATTTGTCCGTGTCCGCGCCATGAAGGCATATAGGGGAGTACAGCTCCACTCATTCTCAGCCTCGGCACTAGATGTAGGTGAGTAGTTAATCTCATTCCCCGAACACTTTTTCCGGCGCAAACCTTGGTACCCATTGAATACGAGGCACGGTCAGCCTTCGGATCCCGTATGGACGTTTCGGAGAATAGGACAATCTGTTGTTGCTTCTGCCTGGAATTGAACCCTGGACCATCTAGCCTGTAGCCTGGTCACTACACTGACAGCGCCTTCCCAGCTCTGTCATTACGTAACACTGACGAAAAGTAAGGAAGATACGTCCCGCCTCAAGTGTTAAAAACCCCAGTATCGGGCGCAGTCGTCAGGGCAGTACGTTGTTCACACAGTTCTACGTGTGGCCATGCATGCTAGCAGCAACGTCAACACCACAGCACCACCCTTACATTTCGTAATAGCATGGTCTAAATACCACTTGATAGCTTCAGAAGGCCCTCAGCTCCCGCAACAATTCAAGCGTAACATTTTGCTTAAATAGGCTTATGAAATCAGCGTGTCATGTGTCCCTTTCTCCATATGCTCCATTTCAACTTTTGACCGAATTGACCAGTTTTCACCAACATTTATGTAAAAGCTATGACACTGCTGGTCACTACAAACGATCATTCGTGTGGCGCCACAAAGCCATGCAGTAGCGCGACGAAAATATCTCGTCTCCGCCAGCAAAATGTGCCATAGCTGTGAACTGTGGTGTCACATCCACGAGCACACTTAACCTTTTAAAGCCTAGCGGTAACTTTACATACGACCAGGTTTAACATTAAAAAATTCTACGTGGTGCCCACATTGCGTTTATGTGTTTTGTACGGATCTCAGAACAAACAGCAACTTTTGCCTTATAAAACATTAAGAGATTGGTTTTTATAACCGAAGTGGAGAGTGTTTGCAGCGCGGTACGCACTGAGTCCTTATATAAAACAGATACGCTTCGTCTTTAAAGGGTTAATGCACCAGTCAGCTTGTGAGTTGTCTGTTGCGCGTGTTGAGAGGATTGAGGGTTTAATTCTACATAATGCATCACAACTTTGACACTGATCAGTTGAGAATTTATAGGTACAAAACAAATTACCATAAAGTAAAAACGCAGCTAATTTGCGTCTTGTACGTATGTATGTACGTACGTACGTATGTATGTATGTATGTGTGTATGTATGTATGTATGTATGTATGTACGTATGTATGTATGTATGTACGTATGTATGTATGTATGTACGTACGGATGTATGTATGTATGTATGTATGTATGTATGTATGTATGTATGTCTGTATGTATGTATGTATGTATGTATGTACGTATGTATGTATGTATGTACGTATGTATGTATGTATGTACGTACGGATGTATGTATGTATGTATGTATGTATGTATGTATGTATGTATGTATGTACGTATGTATGTATTATATACGTACGTATGTATGTATTATGTACGTACGTGTCTATGTATGTATGTATGTATGTGTGTATTTATGTATGTATGTATGTATTATGTGTGTATTATTACGTACGTGTCTATGTATGTATGTATGTACGTACGTACGTGTCTATGTATGTATGTATGTACGTACGTACGTGTCTATGTATGTATGTATGTATGTATGTATGTATGTATGTATGTATGTATGTATGTATGTACGTATGTATGTAGGGTGTGTATATATTATGTATTTGTGGACGGATGGATGGGTGGATGTGTATGTACGTACGTAGTTCGTGTCTATGTATGTATGTATGTATGTATGTATGTATGTACGTATGTACGTATGTATGTATGTACGTGTGTGTGTATGTATGTATGTATGTATGTATGTGGTTGTAAAGGCGTGTCAGCATTGATGGCTATATGCGCCTGTTAAAAATTCGATAAATCGTCCAAAAATAAATATTGTAATAAACACAGAAACGCCAAGACTTAAAAGTGGTATGCAACTCCTGTGTTGTGCGGCAGTACACATGAGTCATGTCTAAAAGGCGATACGTTTGTAACTAATTACAATAAATTGATTTATAAATTATCTTACGTTACGAAGTGTCAATTAAGCTTTAAATAAGAACTGCAATTCCGTCTCTTGGTACAAATATAGGATTAGTTCTATTTCTGCTTCATGGAATGAGTTCATTATCGCAACAAATTTAACGTAAAATTGAAACAGGTGTAGTCAGCTGTAATTAAAAACACAGAGTATGATTAACCATTATCTGAATTCACGGAGCAATCACGTGTATCAACGGATTTATCGATCCTGAATTAGGTATTAAATGAACGGTCGTGTTAAAAAGAAACAGAACTACTACAAGAACTTGACGACTGTGAAAAAACTGCAGCACCGGAGTTTTTTAAATAGATCACAGACTGCAAAAAGAAATACAGCCCCGTGTATGCACCGCGGTACTGGTGAGTGTGAAGGAGAAACCAGACTGCAACAGGGAAGTGTTAACGTGTACACCGCGGTACGGGAGAGTGTGAAGCAGAAACCAGACTGCAACAGGGAAGTGTTAACGTGTACACCGCGGTACGGGAGAGTGTGAAGCAGAAACCAGACTGCAACAGGGAAGTGTTAACGTGTACACCGCGGTACGGGAGAGTGTGAAGCAGAAACCAGACTGCAACAGGGAAGTGTTAACGTGTACACCGCGGTACGGGAGAGTGTGAAGCAGAAACCAGACTGCAACAGGGAAGTGTTAACGTGTACACCGCGGTACGGGAGAGTGTGAAGCAGAAACCAGACTGCAACAGGGAAGTGTTAACGTGTACACCGCGGTACGGGAGAGTGTGAAGCAGAAACCAGACTGCAACAGGGAAGTGTTAACGTGTACACCGCGGTACGGGAGAGTGTGAAGCAGAAACCAGACTGCAACAGGGAAGTGTTAACGTGTACACCGCGGTACGGGAGAGTGTGAAGCAGAAACCAGACTGCAACAGGGAAGTGTTAACGTGTACACCGCGGTACGGGAGAGTGTGAAGCAGAAACCAGACTGCAACAGGGAAGTGTTAACGTGTACACCGCGGTACGGGAGAGTGTGAAGCAGAAACCAGACTGCAACAGGGAAGTGTTAACGTGTACACCGCGGTACGGGAGAGTGTGAAGCAGAAACCAGACTGCAACAGGGAAGTGTTAACGTGTACACCGCGGTACGGGAGAGTGTGAAGCAGAAACCAGACTGCAACAGGGAAGTGTTAACGTGTACACCGCGGTACGGGAGAGTGTGAAGCAGAAACCAGACTGCAACAGGGAAGTGTTAACGTGTACACCGCGGTACGGGAGAGTGTGAAGCAGAAACCAGACTGCAACAGGGAAGTGTTAACGTGTACACCGCGGTACGGGAGAGTGTGAAGCAGAAACCAGACTGCAACAGGGAAGTGTTAACGTGTACACCGCGGTACGGGAGAGTGTGAAGCAGAAACCAGACTGCAACAGGGAAGTGTTAACGTGTACACCGCGGTACGGGAGAGTGTGAAGCAGAAACCAGACTGCAACAGGGAAGTGTTAACGTGTACACCGCGGTACGGGAGAGTGTGAAGCAGAAACCAGACTGCAACAGGGAAGTGTTAACGTGTACACCGCGGTACGGGAGAGTGTGAAGCAGAAACCAGACTGCAACAGGGAAGTGTTAACGTGTACACCGCGGTACGGGAGAGTGTGAAGCAGAAACCAGACTGCAACAGGGAAGTGTTAACGTGTACACCGCGGTACGGGAGAGTGTGAAGCAGAAACCAGACTGCAACAGGGAAGTGTTAACGTGTACACCGCGGTACGGGAGAGTGTGAAGCAGAAACCAGACTGCAACAGGGAAGTGTTAACGTGTACACCGCGGTACGGGAGAGTGTGAAGCAGAAACCAGACTGCAACAGGGAAGTGTTAACGTGTACACCGCGGTACGGGAGAGTGTGAAGCAGAAACCAGACTGCAACAGGGAAGTGTTAACGTGTACACCGCGGTACGGGAGAGTGTGAAGCAGAAACCAGACTGCAACAGGGAAGTGTTAACGTGTACACCGCGGTACGGGAGAGTGTGAAGCAGAAACCAGACTGCAACAGGGAAGTGTTAACGTGTACACCGCGGTACGGGAGAGTGTGAAGCAGAAACCAGACTGCAACAGGGAAGTGTTAACGTGTACACCGCGGTACGGGAGAGTGTGAAGCAGAAACCAGACTGCAACAGGGAAGTGTTAACGTGTACACCGCGGTACGGGAGAGTGTGAAGCAGAAACCAGACTGCAACAGGGAAGTGTTAACGTGTACACCGCGGTACGGGAGAGTGTGAAGCAGAAACCAGACTGCAACAGGGAAGTGTTAACGTGTACACCGCGGTACGGGAGAGTGTGAAGCAGAAACCAGACTGCAACAGGGAAGTGTTAACGTGTACACCGCGGTACGGGAGAGTGTGAAGCAGAAACCAGACTGCAACAGGGAAGTGTTAACGTGTACACCGCGGTACGGGAGAGTGTGAAGCAGAAACCAGACTGCAACAGGGAAGTGTTAACGTGTACACCGCGGTACGGGAGAGTGTGAAGCAGAAACCAGACTGCAACAGGGAAGTGTTAACGTGTACACCGCGGTACGGGAGAGTGTGAAGCAGAAACCAGACTGCAACAGGGAAGTGTTAACGTGTACACCGCGGTACGGGAGAGTGTGAAGCAGAAACCAGACTGCAACAGGGAAGTGTTAACGTGTACACCGCGGTACGGGAGAGTGTGAAGCAGAAACCAGACTGCAACAGGGAAGTGTTAACGTGTACACCGCGGTACGGGAGAGTGTGAAGCAGAAACCAGACTGCAACAGGGAAGTGTTAACGTGTACACCGCGGTACGGGAGAGTGTGAAGCAGAAACCAGACTGCAACAGGGAAGTGTTAACGTGTACACCGCGGTACGGGAGAGTGTGAAGCAGAAACCAGACTGCAACAGGGAAGTGTTAACGTGTACACCGCGGTACGGGAGAGTGTGAAGCAGAAACCAGACTGCAACAGGGAAGTGTTAACGTGTACACCGCGGTACGGGAGAGTGTGAAGCAGAAACCAGACTGCAGCAGGGAAGTGTTAACGTGTACACCGCGGTAAGGGAGAGTGTGAAGCAGAAATGAGATCGCAATAAGAAAGAGAGGTCTGTACGTTTCACAAATATTACGATGAACTGTGCAGTGAAGGTGATATGGTCGGGACATGTGGCACATGGTGCGGAGAACAGAAATGCATACAGGATTTTGGTGGGGAAAATTTAATGAGAGACAACTTCGAAGACCTAGAGATAGATGTTGGTAATAAAATTAACATGGACCCTAAAGCAGTAGGTTGGGTTGGCGTGAACTGGATTCAGCTGGCTTAAGCTAGAGACAAGTGTCAGGTTCTTGTAAACAAAGTAATGAGCCTTAGATTTATATAAAATCGATGGAATTTCTTGACTATCTTACGAATATTTAGTCATGAAGCATGAGTTTGTTCCACAGCTGATGCAAGGCGTCACTAAACTATGAAATCCTGTAACTTATAATATTAAATACCTCAGTTAGTTCCCTTTCTGTAGGTCGAATCCTCTCTCTATGGTCTGCTTGCTAGGAATCCATATGAGATTTTTACTGAATAAACCAGTCACTGTCAGCCGGGGAGAGATGCAACGATGCTGTAGGGGAATTTTTTTTTTATTTTCCTCCCCGTTCAGACCGGCTCCGGCGCCCACCCGGCCTGCAGTGTAATGGGTGCCAGGAAGTCTTTACCCAGAGCTTGTAGTTAACCACTCATATCCAACTGCTGCCGCGGTTAAGTATGCGCGGAAACTCGTAAGGATTTGCGGGCGTATATTACTGTATAAATGCTTCATTGAAAGTTGTTATGAATGGTCTGAAAATATTACGACAATCCAGCTGCGTTATCAGCAGCTGTCAGTAAAGTTACAGTTAGTATGCGTCAATTCGAAAAATAATCGAAGGAAAATTACTGAATAATTGTGTTCCTGTGGAGCCGGCGTAGCGCAGTCGGTATAGTGAAGAGGCTAAGGCATGGACGATCTCAGGTTCGAATCCATAGCGCTTGCTGGGATCGTGGGTTCGAATCCCACCTGCGGCATGGATATTTATCTCTTTTACAGTGTTTGTGTTGTCAGGTAAAGGTCTCTGCGACGGGCCGATCCCTCGTCCAGAGGAGTCCTACCGGCTGTGGTGTGTGTCTGAGTGTGATCAAGTGAGAAAAAAATCCTGGTAGAGGAGGAGATTTTTGTGTATTCCGAAACGTCCGGACCGGCTCCAATGGGTACCGGCCATTCTTTCCCCCGTGGTAAAGCGGCCGGAACGTAAAGTTGACCACTGACCTCCATCTGGTGTCGAGGTTGAGTTAGTAGAGCTATACTTATACTTTGGCAACCGAGATAGCGTAGTCATTACAGTGACTCGCTACGGGCTGTACGATCCAGGGTTCAAACCTCTGTGGGGGTTAGATTTTTCCTACCCGTCCGAACCGGCCCTGGGGCCCACCCACCCTTCTCTACAATGGGTAACGGGACTCTTTCCCGGGGATAAAGCGGCCGGGACGTGGCGTTAATCACCCACCCCCATCTAGCGCCGAGGTTAAAGAAAGAGTAGAGCTATACCTCTGTTCCCCCTCCGGGCCTTCATGGCCTGTTATAGGGCGAAATTTGCCTTTGTATGTTCACTTTCACTATATGCCTGCATGGCGTGTATAGGGACAGCTTTACCTACTGTGGCTAAAATATGTTATTTGCGAATTTTTCGTACGACACAACGTCTATGGTATCTGAACACTGTCGAGCTTAGCACAAGTAATATCCAATGCCGACTTGAACAAAACCAAAGGGAGCCTAATTCCTTTGAATTTAGACACCAATACTAAATTTAATCGAAATGTGTCCCATAATTTTGGATAATGAAGATGAGGACAAGCATACATACACACACATACACACACACACACATGCACACATACGTATGACGTATCCATTATGCTTTCAACTCATGTGTGCAAACATATGACCTATTCTTAATGCTTTATTTCACATACTTATCCGCATGTGAGTACTCCATTATGCGTTCAGTTTATGTACCTCGTATGGGGGACTGATAAAATCGTCCCTGTATTTAATGGTCTCTGTTCCAAAGTAAACAACGTGTGGAGCGGAACGGACAAAATTTCACCGCTTCTGTGCTCGACGTGCAGCCAGCCCAGTTCCCAAACTTTGACAATCACTGACTAAAATCCGTTTGTTTTTAATTTATTTAATGACACCTTCAGTAGATCTGGCCATAAAGGGTTGAATGCTGTGATGATTAGAGGCAGTGAACGATAACGGGCTAGAGAGGGAAGAAGCAGTCCTGTTTGAGCTGCTGCACCGACTTGAGTGTAGAGTGCCGGTCTCTGGATCGAGATTTCAAGCCGGGGCTTTCCGAATACGCAACAGGAGAGCTACCTGTCAACCGCATCCTCCTGTTATTTTATCTCACAACTAGCATTTGTCATTTCCCGCGGCAGCTCTACCGCGCATTGGGCGGTCAGGGCGTGTGGTCTCCCAGATAACTATCCCACAGGAGATGGCAAAAGATAGTTGTCACATAAAATAATGACATTATGCTATGTGTATGTTCAGTACAACACATTTCTTTCTCTTTTACCAGGTGGGTTCAATCAGCAGGCTCAAGTGTCCTTGCCCTGGGGGCGGGAGTCGCCTGCTAGCGATAGGGAAATAGCAGCCAGGAGCAGGTAAGCAATCTGTACTATAGATGTGCTGACATGCTGTTGTGTTGTTATCGCGCTGCTGCTGTAGGCTTGTCTGTCCTGCACAAACTTTGTAGTGAACGGCGAAGTTTTATGCACATATTGTAAACGTACGTATGTTATTGAACAATTCTAACAGAGGTTAAAGTCCAATCGCTGTCTAGTGACACCTGTGTGTGAGTAATTTTTCCTGCAGCGCACAATGTGATAAAGTGAGGGCCACAGCACAGGCTGTTGGGGGTGCGGGGGGGGCGGCACAGATATCTGCGGTAGAACCGCCTCTGTTCCTAAAAGACTGGGTCTGTGATGGCACCTCAGCACATCATTTTTATTCCATGTATCTTCTGACATGCTTTTCCATAGATTGTACGCTATTTCGCATTATTCACTGCGAATAAGTCTGTGATTTCTTATCCTAGTGCCATAACTTAGTACGAGCATTCTGTGAAGAACAGTCTTTTTGTTTGGATAGTAGAGGACAACACAGAACGATCTGCTTGTACCAAACTAACCCGACACCCCTGTAGAACATCCTACGGACGAGTCCAAGATGAGCTACTGAAATCGGTCCATTGCACAGTACCATAAGGTTGCGAACCGGCTGTGCTAATGTAAAGTTTGGTAGCTGAGTCATATGTAGGATTGTGGTAATCGCGAGACATGCCTTGCACGGCGTGGTTTTCGAGGCGACGGATGTGGATGTAAGAACAGACGCGCGCAGTTGAAGAATGTAATCACTGTTCCAAAAATATCGGCTGGTTGCAGCCGATGTCTGCAGCAGACAGCGTCAGAACTGTGCAGAATGTAACAGTGACCTTTTTACGTCATTCTGGTTGCGTTTTCAAGCGGAATGTTTAGAACTCTGAATTTGCAGTTACTTCTTTGTTTGTGTGCTTAGTAATTTAATGAACAGCAGTGAAGGGCATTACATATAATTAGAAAAGAAGGAGTTCACAACCAGACGTAGGAATGTATAATAACTGCGTAGGAAAGAGACTGTGAAATTGGCAATAAAGGGCCAATCGGAAGACGCTTTCCCATGTACAGTAGCACCTTGATAAGACAATTTTTGCTGTGCTCTTTCGACGATGACAGTCCAAAAGTTACAAAAGAAATGTCATTTCGAAAGTAGTGCTTATTTATAACAGTAAGGCATATGAACTTTAAAAAATTTAGTTAGGTTAGGTTAGGTTAGGTTAGGTTAGGAAAGGATGGAAGAGGAGTCTGCCGCTTGCATCTCGTCTGCTTCGTAATGTTCTGCACGCCACTGATTACATGTTCTTGTTTAGGACGGGTCCATTAATAATCGTTCAGTTTTGTCACATAACTTACATGTTGACTTTCGTTTGGTCAGTCAGTTTGACGCTATCCATACCGTTGTGAATGTAGAATTACACAAATAACGCTACGTTTTCCCTCTGACGCAACCCTTGTTTATTATTATTTTTTCAAACACTACATATCTCAATCAAGCCGATCGTTATCAGGTGTTTATTTACGCAAAAACTTAAAACTCAAGGTAAAAATGTAAATTTTTTGGAGATTTCACAAATGATATAAAATGTAAAAGATACATTACAATCAACTTGCACATTTACATTTTTGCATGAGTTTTAAATTTGTTATGCATAAATAAACACCTGATGATGATTGGCTTGATCGAAACATGTAGTGTTTGAAAAAATAATAATAATAATTAAAGGTTGTGTCAGATGGAATATGTAGTGTTATTTATGTAGTTCTTCTGGTCAGTCACTCGATCTTTCTCAGTAAACGCCCTGTATTTTAACGCCCTGTGTTTTAACTGCTACTCACGTGTGGGTATTTTTGTGAGTTCGTGCAGACTGCCCCGTGCCACAATTTCGCGTAAGTATGTCAATTATCTAAACAGTTTATGTTGTGTGTACGTAGAGTTAATTTTTAAATCTAGTTCGAAATTTCACCCGTATCGCCAAACAAGCGTAGGGAATGTGTTGTGAGTATAGTGTAGGGGATCAGGACAAGATATGGACGCCTCACATATACTGCATAAGCATTTAAGGCTATTAACACTGGCTAAACTGGTCTTGTCGCATTCTGTTCGCTGTTCCGATGATACCGAGAGAGACCGACGATCCCTTTAACGGATTCTTATTTCTGCTTAAGAAATATGTATGCTGCTGTAGACATTACTGCAAGGTCTAAAAGTACGGCCGAATACCCAGATGTATCTTCAGCCATATGGCTATTTTCACACAAACTGAAGTTCGCACAGCGAAGCTTTGTCAGTACCAAGGTCGCTGGATACGTCAAATGCAGATAATAAAAGTGCACGTGATGTAGGGTGTAATAACGAACGGAAAAACTAATGCATAAAATGCTGATTCGTTGTTTGAACCAGGGGTTCAAAAATGCCGGTTGCCCTAAACTTTGTAAGGTGGCATCTAATATTTACAGGTCCTCCTCTTGCTACCCTTCTGGCGCCTAAAATTTTGAGGTGGCTCATGGGGTTTTGGAAAATTTATGCACTCGTGGTTATAACTGTTTTTTTTTGTGATTTATAGAGTCTTATGTAATACCTCAAGCCGATCCCAGTGGCCGCGCGGGCTAAGGCGTAGGTCTGCGGCCCAGAGTTTGTTGGGATCGTGGGTTCGAATCCTACCGGAGGCATGGATGTTTGTCTTGTACAGTGCTTGTGTTGTCAGGTAGAGGTTTCTGCGACGGGCCGATCCCTCGTCTAGAGGAGTCCTGCCGACTGTGGTGTGTGTCTGAGTGTGATCAAGTGAAAATAAACAACCTCGACACCTACTGTGAGTAGGTAGAAGAGGTGTGCACTACGGAACGGTGTAATACCTCAAGCCGATTTCAGAAATTTTGTCCGTAGTCTGTATGTGTCAGAAAGGAGATCTGAAATTTTAGCTTCTACATTTGAAGCCTGGAATTCTGTAAAAAAAGGCAGAACAAATGGCTCATAAAAATCATTCTTCCCATGTTTCGCTCACTATAGAAGCCTGATAAAATACGTATCTTCCATATGTAGGACGTAACTGATGCCATAGTTTTGACACTAGTTCACTAGTTTTGTTCTCTGCGAAATCGTGACGTTTTGCATGGCATTTATAGTCTCCCTTCTTCTTCCTGTGTGCAGAACTGAGCAACACATTGTCTCGATTTTGTCCCCCGGTTCATCCCCTGTTCAAGACATTTTCATCCCCTCCGACTACATCGGGGAGGCCGGAATGAAATGTGGGGTGGAGGGGCAGACGAAATTCGCTGCGGTGCCCAAGAGGAGGAGAGGGGTTACTAAGAAGTAAGAGGAGGGTGATTTGGGAAATGGGAGGATAGCAAATTAAAGAGCAGGAAAGACATTATTTATTGCATTGCCTTGCTTGCTAGCTAGCTCTTTCGTATCGAAAGAACAGTTTGCCATACACTGCCTAGTCATGAATGCGGTTATCTGGTACTCAGAAAATCGAGAGGAATTTGTTGAATTCCACTGTCTGTGAAGCTTACGAGTATTTATGAAGTGCCTCTTGTCCAGGCCTGCACAACCCGTAGCTGTCGGTCACCATGTTGCACGCGACATAGTGTTATGTTGCCCGCGACATAGTGTTACGTTGCCCTCAAAGACATTTGAAACGATAAAACGTCTCCTAACTTTTACCCTTGCAAAGCGGAAATAGAACGCCGAGGGAATTTTGAAAAAAATTATATTGTTCGTATCGTGCAATTTGTTGGGCTGAATGTTGTGTGATTTTAATTTAGAAAACTTATGAGCTCTTTATTTATGGCGACTTACATTACATTAGTAATTCACTGTGTAAAAATTTAGTGCAAACAGCGTCACCATAGCCTAGCTGTGAATTACATTTTTAATAAACGTTGCCTGTTACTATCAGTATTTTATCGCGCATGATGCGTAAACAAGCTTACAGATAAAATTGTATATACTTTTATATAGAACATTGTATATAATTGCATATAATTTTAGTTTACTTATTCGGTCTTTATTCTGTGTATTAAATTTTATGTTGGCCGCATTCAGACTACATTTTGGCCAAGTTCTCCACACCGCAGGCCTGCTCTAATCTCCCAGTGAAACCCATTCTCTCTAATGTCGTACCGTTGTTTCTTGCAATGGAAGAATGAAGGCACATAGGAAGAATACCAGACAAACCAGTAGAGACGGATCCGCACTGTGGGTACACTCAATCTGAGCTCACGGTGCGATCGCGATGAGTGATTTGCGTTGGGTACTTGCACTGAGCGCCCTTGCGCCACTCGAGCGCAGTTCATTTTGCTTTAAACGTGTTCAGAAAAATAACAAACATAGGTTTTGCGGCAGTCGCATTACTTTCGGGTCAGTGTGTATCCGCCTAGAACACGCATTATTAACAACACTCTTTTGCGCTCATTTCGGTCTTTGGTGCTATTTGCAAAATTAGTTGTGGTTCTTGTACTCAACTTTCACCCTTACATGAATTTTACTGTGAACATAATTCCGATCGCCTTTCGTTCTTTGGTGATCTCTGGCATTAGAGCGGCCACGTTAACCTTTTAAAGCCTAGCAGTAACTTTACGTACCACCAGGTTTAGCATTAAAAAATTCTACGTGGTGCCCACATTGCGTTTATGTGTTTTGTACGGATCTCAGAACAAACAGCAACTTTTGCCTTATAAAACATTAAGAGATTGGTTTTTATGACCGAAGTGGATAGTGTTTACAGCGCGGTACGCACTGAGTCCTTGCATAAAACACATACGCTTCGTCTTTAAAGGGTTAATTCGGTGTAGCAACTAGGCTACGTTCTTGACGGTTCAGGGTTATAATCCCGGTAGGGGCAAGAAATTTTTCTTTTTTCTAGTAACGTCAAGACCACATCTGTAGCCCTCCCACCTTCCTGTTTAACAGGTACTGGGGTTATTTCCCGGGGTTAGGCGGCCGGAGCTTGATGTAGACTAACTCACTTCCATCTAGTGCCGAGGTTAAGAATAAGTGGAGATATAGTTCTGCTCCCGCTGTATGCCTTCATGGCGGGGAAACGGGAAACTTTACCCTTTTAAAGACGCGTCCGCAAAATTGCAAAAAAGACTATTAGCTTCATCATCTGTGTCCGTCCGACTGTCTGTCCGCATGTCCCGAAACGTCGGTAAAAAACTACCATTCTTCGCTGTGTAAAATCTCAAAAGAGCGCAGATCTCATTTAGACCGATTAGGAAGCCTGATGTCACGCATAGGGCAAGATATTTTTATTTCCTCCGAAACGTCCAAACCAGCATTGGAACCCATGCACCCTCCTGTTCAGTGGCTGTATATGCTGTCGCATTCACCTTGGCTGTGAGCACGACAGCTGTCAGAGGATGTCTCGGGGGGATACAGGCTTTCTACGTGATAGAGCTGCCGTCCTCAGGGTCACGATAAACGGGACACCATGTAGTTCCATATACGAGGTATATTAATATTTTACGTTCTTGTTATACCCGAGACGCCATACTAATAGCTTTTGAATCCACTTTTCCTCGAATTTAACCTCACAGATATCGTCGGTAATATAAATTGATAAACCTAAAGTTTTGTGGTTCCGTGATTTTTGGGTGACTTTTTACATCGTCTCATTTCTGTTAGAAACTCGTTTCAGAATTTGGCTTCGCTTCAGTCATGAGGTAAAATGTAAAAAGCATGCAACGTAGAGCAACTTCAGACATATTGGTGTTGGAGCAATTGAAACTGGCACAGCGTGTCTAAGAAAGCCATTTCCTAAGTTAGTGAGAGCGTATTTCTTTTCTTCATGTTGAGACGAACAACATATGCCAGGAGTCAGTCACACATGACCTGTGTGGTCCGTCTGATTAAACCTTTAAAGACGAAGCGTATCTGTTTTATATAAGGACTCAGTGCGTACCGCGCTGTAAACACTCTCCACTTCGGTTATAAAAACCAGTCTCTTAATGTTTTATAAGGCAAAAGTTGCTGTTTGTTCTGAGATCCCTACAAAACACATAAACGCAATGTGGGCATTATGTAGAGTTTTTTAATGTTAAACCTGGTGGTACGTAAAGTTACCGCTAGACTTTAAAAGGTTAATGAGCCTAGCTCGGATATCTCTTACTCGGATTTCTGCCTTTAGAAAGAAAACTGACAACTTACAATATAGTGTGTCTTATGATACTTTTGCTGTCTTGTACTGTTCTGGTGTTCCCTTCTACGAAGGGTGTTCAGAAGTAAGGGTGTATGGGTCGTAAATGTTAAATGAATTGTCATTACTACGCTAAATTTAGCTCATTTATTCCATTGAAGTATCATTTTTTAACATACGGCCTAATCCCCGCGCGCACTCATATATAGTCGAACCCGGTTATAACATTATCAAAGGGACTGAATGTGTCGTTATAAACGAGTGTCGTTTTAACCGAGGAGTATAATGTTAGGCTTAATAGTGACGAATTAATTGGTACCACAGAATATCTGACGTTATAGACGAGGTGTCGTATAAACCGACGACGTTATAACCGGGTTCGACTGTATTTTCCTAACTTGGTACGAGTTTAAAAATTCCGTCATTGTGAAAAGTGGGCTTTTGAATTCGCAACCACTCACGAAAAGATACTTCCACTTCCTCGTTATTATGGAATTAGTGATCTTCTAAGTGACCCGTTGGCTTTAAAAAAAAATTCAATTTCCCCACTCTTGTTGCGGTCACATCTATCCCTGACGCCTGGATCGGTGCAGTCGTCGTCGTCGTCGTCGTCATCATCTTCATCATCATCATCATCATCATCATCATCGATGTCTGTCCATGCATCTTCGAACTCTCTGCGCTGTTTTCTAACACGCTGCACTCAACTCCATTAACGTACACCTATATCAGCGGGCAGTTCCTTTCGATGGGGAAGTGTGTTTTGCCTATAAAATCGAATCACGGTAGGAAACTTAATATTATACATTTCCGTGCAGGAAATGCCAAGGAAAAAATGTAAACGGTAGGAAATTTTTCTCGGGACCAAGTTTCCATTGTTATTGCACGTCATCTTCTCCCATAAATAGTGCCTGACTGTTGCGTCATCTGTTGAACCCTACCTCTGTATTACAGCTGCTGTCTCCCGCCACAAAATAAAATGATGCCTGCTTAACACAAATTTAGAGGCTAGGGGACATTCCTTACCGACCATGCCTCATACTTTAGCTTTTAATCTGGTCATTTTCATTTACTCTTGTGTCCAGTTCAAGGGTTTGCATTGTTTTATGCGATGTCATTTGTGATCGTCTGACTGGAACTGGCCTTGATATGCTGGTTGAATTATTTACTCTTTTGCCATGTTGTAACAAAGAAGTGACTGAGGTTTTGCATTACCCTTTTAAGGACGGAATATAAATCGATATGCTACTCGCTTCTTAGATTTTATTATAAATCAGGTTTGATGTATATAGCAAGATACTTCTTGATGCTTTGGCACCTGTAACACTTTGTATCCCCTGAAGATGATGGCATGTGCATTGAAACGTGTAGAGATAATGTCAGTATAAATATAACTTTGTGGATTTTGTGCACAACTGTTGGTTTGTTCTAATTAACCTGTAAAACGTTTTATATAAAGACCCAGTTCGTACCGTGCAGTAAACACACTCCATCTCAGTTATAAAAACCAATCAGTTAATGTTGTGTAGGGCAAAAGTCGCTGTTTGTTCTGAGATATATACAAAACACATAAATGCACTCTGCAGGCAGAACTTAGAACTTTTGAATGTTAAACTTGATGGTACGTGTAATAACCGTTAGGCTATAAAAGGTTAATGATCTTTGGTGTTCGAAATTTTATCGCTGTGTTTTTTTTTTCAGGAGACTAATTTGACCTGATTTTGCCCTCTTTTTATTGTTTCCGCTCATGGACTGGTTTTAACTAAAGCGGTGTCTGCTTCGAAATTCCGTGATTCATTTTACAATAGTTGTCTGCTGCTTACACTCCCGGATATTTACAGTTCATATAGGCCTACCCTGTGTGAAACTGCTGTTGTCCGTGGATAGAAATTAGCTAGACTCAGTGTGCCTAACAGTGTTTCATTACTTGTGTATTTTATCTGACGAGAGAAGCAAAACCAAATTTCGAAATTGATATTTGTAACAAAAACGAGACGACAGAAGGAGTCTCGATGTAATTTCAATCAGTTACTTTTATACTTTACTGGTATATTTGAACTTAGCAACAATTTTGAAGATACGGTAGCCGTATTCAGATCACTGCGGTGTCTGGTTTCTGTCGTGGGGACAGATATTTTTGGTTTTCCTGTATAATCACTCACCTAACTTCTTTGTCACAGAGTCGTCAGTTGTTGACCTTCCAAGTGAACGCACCACTTCTCCAAAACCTTCCGTTCTGCTGCGTGAGCTGTACACACGAAAGTACTATTGTCTGTCGGATTATTAAGATGCGGCAGTGTAAGGGCACGCAGTGATAGCCCGCTCTTGTCTGTTGTTCACTCCAAGTCATGACGGTGGCCCCAAGAGATGTAGTGGTGCATTGTGTTGAAGAGAAGGGGAAGGGGTGGAGGGACCAAGGTAATTTGATGCGGCGTGAGAGTAAAATCCAAGGAAAACAGTTATGTCTACGTACGATCACGTGTCCTGTGTTAGGGGCTTCCCCAGTTACCGTGTGGTGGATCAGTATTGCCGGGTAATGTACTGCAGTAACGAAGAACATCCTGGTAAATTTCTGAAGTTGCCTTCATATACTGCATGGTCGCAGGCAGTACCCAAAGCGGCTTTGCAAGTGGATGGAAAAAGGAAATAACGTGTAGGAAGCACGTTCATTTGCAAGGTAGAGCTTTCGACGAGAGGTGTGACTGTATCCCAGAGACTCAACACAATTACGGCGCAAGCCCCTTCATTTTGCTTAGAATTACTATATTCACATCGCCTGGCATGCCAAAGAAAACGCAACGTGTCGGTTAAGTACTTAATGTTTTATACAGGTCACGCGGTGGCGCAGTTGGTTGTGGCGCTGAGGTACAAGCCGGAAGATCGCGGAATAAGTTCCCGATGGGGTTACTGATAATCCCGCCGGCCGCACTATGGCCCTGGGGTTGACTCATCCTCCCACAGAAATGTGTACGAAGAATATTTCCTGGGGAGTAAAGGCGGCCGGTGCGTAGGGCTGACAACCTTGCCACCTTTGTGTGCTGTCTAGAAATTCTGTTAGCCTTAACCTCCTGGAGCCCTAAGGGCCTGTCCGGTCCTGCAATGGGATAGCGTTACGTAATTGCTCCTAAGGGGCCCAACCAGTTGCCCCTCCCCAATCCCCCCCGCCCCTGGTTTATACCCTGAGAGCCGAAACAGATTCGCTGTTGGAAACGTGATGTTTTTTTCGGAGTACGTGGTAATTGTTACATGTGTGGCCTGCATTGTGATAGATTTGAGGTTCTCAGAGAGGTTTTGCTGAAGATTCAGGTATTCTGGGATGTTACGATGTGTCGTTTGGTGTATAGTTACCGACGTGCCTCCATCATCATGGTCGAGGAGTCTGAGAAGGTGAAGGCACTACGGTTTTTTTAGAAAAGTCAGTAACTCGGCAGTCGAAACGACTTAACGTCACAAAAGCAGTCTCTGTACAGGCCTGGA
Organism: Coptotermes formosanus; assembly: GCA_013340265.1. Taxonomy (NCBI): domain Eukaryota; kingdom Metazoa; phylum Arthropoda; class Insecta; order Blattodea; family Rhinotermitidae; genus Coptotermes; species Coptotermes formosanus. The sequence continues at coordinate 588,095 of BLKM01000605.1, forward strand.
CAGACCCTTAAGGCTCCAGGAGGTTGAGGCTCCCAGAATTTCTAGCCAATCGGGACATGAAGGTGGTAAAGTTGTCTGCCTAACGCACGGGCCGTCTTTACCCCCAGAAAATATTCCTGGTACTAATTTCTTTTAGAAGCGGAGTCGACCCCAGGACCATAGTGTGGCAGGAAGGATTAAGGGTGTAACATTGCAGAAAATTTAAATCTTCGAGATTCCTTTCTTTTCAAATGGCTTGGACAAGTGATATCGATTCTGGACATCTCCTACCCAGTCACCATTTAATAACACGTTCCAGGTTAGAAGGATACTTTTAATCCATAGACGTACAAGGGGCTTTAGACGATGCTGTTATTCGAGTCTTCGGCCCTTTTAACAGCTGTGAAGTATCAGAAGATAAAATTCGAAATATTTTACGTACTGCATGACGTGTGTTAGCAACATACGGGAATTTTCAGGCGTTTGTTTCGAAATGTTTAAATTCTGTAAACCGTACACGTGACGTTCTGAGTACTGCGCACAAATAAATTCTTGTCATTGGGTTAACAAAAGTATGTTTCTGCTTATTAATGAGATAAATTCCAGGAAGTTACATTGCATGGTTTTAGTGTTTGCTGTCCGACTGAACTCGGTTTGGTGTTCAGTGTAAAATACGAGAAATCTGAATGGAGGGTTCTGTAGTTCGAAGTTTGTGCTGCACAAACCTCAGGGGTTCACAAATTTTCCAAAAAGGTAGGACCCATCTTAAAATTCTAGGCGCCAGAATGATGACATGAAACAAGTTCCATATTGAGGGCCCACAAATACTAGGCGCCACTGTACAAAATCTAGTTGCCCGGTATATGCGCTCCTGGCCTACACTGAAAGGTCTGCTTGGATTTTTCTGTCTGCGGTTCTTTCAATCGGAGTTTCCCATTGCACCATGTGTTCATATTTGAACGTGGGGTTGCACTTAACTCTTTCTTATTGACACATTTGTCACTGTATTTATTTGTGGCTGTTCCGTATAACAGACTTTACTGAATATACCATATGGGCGTAACAATAACTTTTATCAGTGCGCTGTGTTAACCTTTTAAAGCCTAGCGGTAACTTTACGTACCGCCAGGTTTAACATTAAAAAATTCTACGTGGTGCCCACATTGCGTTTATGTGTTTTGTACGGATCTCAGAACAAGCAGCAACTTTTGCCTTATAAAACATTAATAGATTGGTTTTTATAACCGAAGTGGAGAGTGTTTACAGCGCGGTACGCACTGAGTCCTTATATAAAACAGATACGCTTCGTCTTTAAAGGGTTAATATGTCCAAAATTCTACTTTGCACATGACTTTGGTTCTGCATTAGACTCTGTGATCTGTATTTTAGAGGTGCCGGGTTCTAATTACAGCTGATGAATCGCTAATATGTAAGGTTCGTAGCGCTGTTTTTAAATTATTACGTTTTATTGCACATCTTTAATCGTCTCCTTTTTCTTAAAAACGTTTCGGCAGGTGACTGTACTTCCATCGTCAGGTACAATTATGGTATCTAGATGGATGGAATATCTAACTCGTCTCTTGTTAAAGATTCGGGTCTTATGGAATGTGACGCCGTGTCGATTGATAAATATTTATCGACGTTCGGAGGAGCGTAGTGCTTCCATCTTCAGTCTTCAAGCAGTTCATGAAGACTTCAGTGTTTGCCATTGCCGCTGTGAGAACCTCCAATCTCGCATCTCATGATTTACACACGAGTCACTATAACAGTTGTTATATTTCTAATTTTGTGTGAATAACACGGTCAGAACACAGTCGTAGAAAAGTGTACACTTGGCTGAAGACTGCATGGCAAATTTTCCTTATCTGAAATGGCACTTCTTTGTCTACTTTATTTCTTTAACCCTTTAAAGACGAAATGTGATCTGTTTTATATAAGGACTGAGCTCGTACCGCGCTGTAAACACTCTCCACTTCGGTTACAAAAACCAGTCTCTTAATGTTTTATAAGGCAAAAGTTGCTGTTTGTTCTGAGATCCGTACAAAACACATAAACGCAATGTGGGCACCACGTAGAATTTTTTAATGTTAAACCTGGTGGT